>CM035119.1:81272887-81872887 GCA_020205555.1 Panax stipuleanatus
ACATAACTATTACGTTTAAACTCGGGCTCCATACAAACGGGTCTTCAAGCGATCCTTGCTCCTTGGTCTCCAATTCTTTAATATAATTCTAACTATTCTTATTACATAAACTATTTAATTTAAATAGAAACCTTGATCAGCAATCAAGGGAAAGTATATAGGAGGGAAATAGAATTTTTACATCAAGAAAAATTAGAGAAGACGAGGTACACAGACCTCATTTAATAAAACACATACATTAAAGCATTCAACTAAAATAAAATCCAATCACATTGGTTAATAGTTCATAATCAACCACATTTATTATTATGTATATCAACATATGCATCAATAAATAAAATATTTAATATATACATTGATATCGATTTAATGGGCAATTCTAGTTAGTTTCGAAATCCAATTCTAATTAAAATAAACATCTTTATTTTAATCCAATTCCAAATCTAATAAACTCCTTTACTAGCATCCGGCGCTGAGGTGCCACGTGAGCAAATTCAAAAATGAAGACCTGGCGATGTGGCGCTCCGTTTACACTATAAACACGCGCTGTAGTGCCGGGTTGCCCGTTCCCTGTCTCAGGCCGGTGCTGTGGCGCCAGTCACCAGAAACTATTTTTCTAGTTCGCGAATTGTGCAGTTTTTCTCCAAAAACATGATTCCTAGCTATTAATTATGCTTAAATAAATTATTCCAAACACATATCAATATATATTGTCGATGTCGGGAAAAAATTCGAGTCGGGTCAAACCCGGATCTTTCTCTCTTCTTAAGTTTTGTCTACCCTTATTCTTTTTCTAGACCACAACATATATACAAGTGTCGGTCTTCTCATGGGCATGACAGCCATCGGAGTGACTCTGACATGACAAATTATTATTCTCATTATGTTGAGACCTTAAACCTTGATAACCGTTGTAAGGTCTTCTAGATGTACATTTTACAGAAAAACTGGCAGGGTACATTTGTAAACTGGAGTTTGTCCATCGTGGGAATCAGATTCTAATCAGTTTTATCATGAATCCCACGATTTCTAGGCTCACAGAGGGAAGCCAATAAAACATGCACAGTTCAAATGTGTACAGAAAATATATATTTACATCCAGATGTCGCCAGAACCAAGGATTCATCAGTAAATCCTGGCTCGTGCATAGCCGAAGCGTCTCATTCCCACTAGATAGCGATCTAAGGGCCGCGAGATAGCTTTCATAACTAAAACTAGAAAAATTGCTAGATTTAAGTAAATCTCAGCCATTTTAGCTTCCCGGTTCTATCTGGACCTATTTTGAACCGTTTGAAAGCTAGAGTTGGCAAGATTTAAAAAAATCTAGTTCGCCCGTAGAAATGTCAGTGCCGATTTATATCAAATAAATATTTTAAAAAATAATTGAATCAGAATGAGTAATAACATACATATAGTTATATATACAAAAGCTGTAAAGGGCGATGGGTTTTCACTTCGATGCCCGGACTGAAATGTAAATATATATATATATATATATATATAATTATAAAAGCTGTAAAAAGCCACTGAGTAATTCAGGCTTGACAGAATGGAAATATATATATATATAAAAGCCACAGAGTAATCCAGGCTTGACCCAGCAGTTGGTAAGAGCTTATTTGTTTATCAGGCATCTTGGCCGAGATCCATCAGGGGCATCTTCTTTTGATCTGTCCTGCTTTGGAGTGGTCCCCTCTTCAGGTCCATTTTCCATCAGTTATACATGGGCTGATCCTCCCTTGTACCGCCTTGACATTCCTGATGGCCGAGACTTTGTGTCCACGGAGGAGATGGAGCAGGTTAACACCCTGAGTGTAGATATTTTGAATCTTTTTGGATAGCTATTGTAGCTATATCTTTTGATAGACCACTGTTTTGGCTGTTGGGCGGCTGTGCCCCATTTTGATAGGCCACTGTTAGTAGTTGGGGGGTTGTGCCCCATATCCCTGTACTTTTATTTTGCACTTAATTAGCAGACAGAGATGATTCTTGCAGTAGATAGTTTATTCTAGTTATGCATGATATTTCCTATATATTGCATCATGTTTATCATTGTCATTATGCATGTATTATGTCATGGATATGCACTTAGATAGATGAGTTCAGATTTGACCCCTGGATGGTCTTGTGATACGGTGACACATATGTTATTGTCCACCGTCAGCCGTATTGAGCACTGGCCACCGTCCTCAGTGGTATCTTCATTGCAGTCGTAGTATGACAGTCTGCCCCTCACAGCCAGAGGGAAAGTAGACTAGATGCTAGGGCATTCTCTAGTCCTTTTAGCTTTCCAGGTTCCGTATGGGTTTGTGGATGACATCTTATCATGATGGATACCTGATCAATAGGTTTTTTACTTTGGGCTCCACGTGTTGACTCCTACCTTAGAGGAGTATGAGGGTCTTATAGGCTTGGCACTTGATCTGCCTTGCTCTTGTACAACCACTAATGATATGCAGAGACCATTTATGACTATGTCTGGTCTGAGACGCAGAGTTATCACTGAGGAGATTATTACAGGATATGTGATATCCATAGACATTCTGATCGATCGCTTTGGCCAGCTAGATAGCTACGAGCGACATTCTGGGGATTTTATCATTTTGGTAGATGAGTGGCAGCTCGCCCGTGTAGACATCTTGTTGATGTGCATTGTAGCCTATGTTTATATGCCACTACCCTTGGACCACTTTGACGTCGAATTGATGGTCGTGGTTAGGGCCGTTAGACAGGGTTGAGCCATCCTGTCGATGATATTGGCTGAGACACTGAGGTCAGCTACCTATTATCGTACCCATCCAGAGGGGTTTTTCAGACGTAGCCCTGTCTTGTTGTACGTGTGGCTCATATCCCACTTGCGCCCGATTGGCTTCTTCAGACACCAGGGGTATTGTTTCAGCCATGAGATATCCATGTCATACTCCTTTCAGCAGGTGGAGTGTTCGGATGTAGAGACATGGTCATCTTTTCTGTCCAATATTGTGCATCCTTTTTCGATTATGCCATGCTAAGGGCTAGTCTCCCCTATAGCTTTATCACCCATGAATCTGGCATGTACTACTTGCCCCTAACGGGATTAAGGGGAGTGACCACTTACCATCCTCTGGCAGTTATGGGCCAGTTCGATCAGTTCCAGAGCCTGCACCAGTTTGATGGGGCTATTGATCAGCGGATGTCAGCTTCTTCTATGTCGTCAGCCGACCTGATCAGGATTTATGAGTGTTAGACTCAGAGGGAGAGGGCTGATTTCTCTACTAGACATCCGGATCATTCTCTAGAGTATGCAGCATGGTTGGAGAGCGATATAGCATCAGCTGCATTCATCCAGTCAGCTCCGGTTGTGGATTCAGATGAGGAGGAGCTTATGGAGGATCCTGATTCTCCTACGGAGGATGATTTGTTCATGGGTCTTACAGCAGCCTTAGTTAGTGACCTAACGATCATTCCTACCGGGACAGATCCAGCTTTGGCAGATTCACTAGCTAGGACGACCTTCGAGAGAGATCAGGCTAGGGCGCTAATGTTGACTGCCCTGTCTGGCAGAGATATATCTTTCACTGATAGAGATGAGGCTCGAGCCACTCGGGATACGACATTGGTTGAGAGAGATGAGGCTCGATCTTCTTGAGATACTGCTTTTGTCGAGATTGATGAGACTTTGATTGCTAGGGATGCAACTTTTGTGGAGAGGGATGAGATCCGATCTGCCAGAGACGCAACCTTTGAGGAGATTGAGGAGGTTTTGATGGCCAGGGACAATGCTTTTGTAGAGAGGGATGAGGCCATAGCTTCTCGGGATTTCCACATTGCCGATAGTACTGCTCTTAGATCCTATACCCATGGCTTGGTTGCCGATATGAGTGTTTAAATTGATGATCACAGTGCCACTATGCATATGGCTGCGACAATTTTGGCCCATATGGTGGCTGAGGGTATTGCACTTGCAGCGACTCCTCCATCTTTAGAGCGAGATGTCATGTTGGCATTGCTGTCCCGCTTGCCCATGGGTCCATAGAGTAGCTTTATTTTCCTGTACATACTAGATCAGCTATTTTTGTCATGTACAGGACACATTGAATATGTCAAACAGTATTATATATCAGAGAAATATATTTTGATTCACTTCCCCTATTGGATATGTATTGTCATTGCTAAGTGATTACCACTTCTTTTATGACTTGCTGTTGTTGATGTATTACAAGCTTCTCCTCGACGAACTAACATTGAGATGTCGGAGAATATCTCAGATGGGCCTGTTGACCATGAAGGCTTGATAGAATTTTGGTTTCATATGATTTCAGTGTCTTAGGACTGGTTTTTATTGGTTTTTTGTTTTTTCTTGAAGATCAAATCGCACCATGAATGGTTGCCTACGTAATCCCAGGTGTAGGGAGATCAGGTTATTCGTAGTTCAGTTTTTTATATGAGAGAGGCTTGAGAAGTGTCTCTTTTGGTCTGATGAGTTTTTGTGTTTTTGTTTGATGTGACCGCACCAGAAATGGCTGCCTACGTACTCCCGGGTTGAGGGAGATCTGGTCATTCGTAGTTCCGGTTATGTGAAAATAGAACCGATTTGATTGATACCCAGGACCAGGATGCTGGTATGCATGTGTTTCAGACATAATACCTTTTTATGGTGTCTGAGTTGATGAGTTGGGGAAATTCGCTCCCATCCATTTCTTGCAATCTGATAGCTCCTCCTGTCAACACCTTATTGACAATAAAAGGGCCTTCCCAATTTGGGGTGAACTTTCCTTTGGCCTCATCTTGATTGGCCAGGACTTTCTTCATCACCAAATTATTTTCTTTGAATTACCGGATTCAGACTTTCTTGTTATATGATCAAACAATCCTTCGTTAATATAACTGCCCGTGGAAAATAGTTGTAGCCCTCTTCTCATCTACCAGGGACAGTTGGTGGTATCGCTTTTGCAACCAATGATCTTCATCCATCTGAGCGTCTATCAAAACTCTCAAAGATTCCATTTCTACTTCTATGGGAAGTACTATTTCCATGCCATAAACCAATGAGTAGGGGGTAGCCCCACTAGAAGTGCGCATTGAAGTTCTGTATGCTAACAGGGTTAGAGGCAACAGGTCAGGCCATTCTTTGTGATTGGCGGACATTTTCTACATGATCTTTTTGATGTTCTTGGTGGCCGCTTCGACAGCACCATTCATCTTGGGCCGATAGATGACGGAATTGAGATGCTTGATGTGGAACTTGCTGCATAGTTCTCTCATCATCTAATTATTTAGGATCTTGGCATTGTCTGATACGATCACCTCCGGTTGCCAATATCGACAGGCGACATTATTTTTGATGAATCCAATGATAACCTCTTTGGTAACTTTGGGAAAAGAGGCAGGTTCAACCCACTTGGTAAAGTAATCGATCATGGTGAAGATGAATCGATGACCATTGCTGGCTTTGGGTTCTACTGGGCCTATCACATCCATTCCCCACATGGAGAAAGGCCATGGTGAACTTATGTTGTGTAGCTCATTTGGTGGAGCATGGATGGCATTTCCATGGACTTGACATTGGTAGCACCTCTTGACGTGGTCATCGCAGTCCACTCTAAGAGAGATCCAATAATGCCCTGTTCTCAATATCTTCTTAGCCAGCAGATGACCGCTCATGTGTGGACCACAGATTCCACCGTGGACTTCATCTATTAATCTCTAAGCTTGCTCTTTATCAAGGCATCTTAAGAGCCCGATTCCAGCAACCCTCTTATAGAGTGCATCTCCACTCAGATAGAACTTTATAGCCATCTTGTGAATCCACTTTCGTTCGGATTGGCCTGCCCCAACGGGTGTAGATCCATCTCAGAGATATTCTTTGATGTCTTGATACCAAGGCTGTTTGATCGGAGGTATTTCATCTGATACTTCTCCAATGTAATTCCCGTATGTTGGGGCCTTTTGGCTTGTGAATTTGATGTCGGGAATCCCACTCCTATAGGATATGCGGATCAAGGAAGCCAACGTCACCAATACATCAGCGAAGTCATTCCTACCCCGAGGTATATAGATGAAAGTTATATCTTCAAACTCTATGGATATTTTAACGATCTGCCGATGATAAGGCAGCAAACGCAGTTCTTTGGTGTGATATGCCCTAGTGGTTTATTTGATAACCAATTCAGAATCTCTAAAGACCAATAGATGTTTGATACCCATGGATTGGGCTAACTTCAACCCCATTATGCAACCTTTATATTCAGCCGCGTGGTTGGTGTTAATAAACTGCAGCTTGGTGGCCACAGGATATTGTTCTCCTATACCAGAGATAAGGACTGCCCCAGCTCCGGCACCTTCCATGTTTACTGCTCCATGATGAGTGGGTTTTATACCTACTAATCGGTAGTCATTATAGCTTGATTCTGATTGTTTTCGAGTAATTTGCCTATCATTTCTATTGGGTTTATACGTTTATGTGCAGGTAACAGAATGGGTACGAAAGTGGCGTAAATGGAGAATTTGGAGCTAAAGTCATTATCATGCCGTCACCTTGTAAGTGGGCTATGCACATGCATTCCAAATGGAGCAGCTCACGTCCAAATTGTAGCAGCTGAAGACTTTCGAGCAGCTTACGAAATTTTTATGCGAGAGTGGATAGTAGGTGGCCCCGCTGGGGCGGGGCTTGTTGCTTGGAGACCCCCGTTGGGGAGGGGAGGCGGCAGCAGCTGGCACGTTCCTTTTCCTACACGAACTTTGGGCTATCAATTGGAGAGACAAGGGGCTACGAATATAATATATATATATGAGGGACGGAACGTGGATAGAGGAGAGAGCATAATAACATATAAGATAAGCATAGCTTAGATATTCAATTATATTATTTTTAGTTTAGTTTTCAATTAAATAAAAAAAAAACCTAGTTAGAAAAGGGTGGGAGATTGAAGCAAATTGAAGTAACATTGAAGATCAAGAGTAGGACCAAGAGGGAGCTTGATGATTTACTGACTGAACACAGATTCTATTCTTTTCTCTAATCTTTTTCTTGTCTTTTAATGTTTATTCAATTGTGGATTCTTGGGTTTGATTCAATGATAATGAACTAAATCTCTTGTTTAAGATTTCAATGGATCTTATTGTGTAGTCTATTTTAATATGCTTCTCTATCAATTACTATAATCTATCGTGGGAATTTTCTATTGTGATTTGGACTTAATTGTTTAATTGCCTAGCTATCAATTACTGTGATAATCTATATGAACTTGAGAGACGGATTATAGATTCAGATCTGATCATAATAGCATGTGATTGTGTTTTTTGCATGGCGTTGGAATTCATGATTTGTGTTTAGCATAGAGATATACCTTTACACCATATGTAATCTAATGGATAACTTGTGCGTGAAATCCTTTTTAATTGTAATTCACATAGAGATATAGTGGATTAGTTATTTAGGGCGTCTTTCTTAATTCTATCATCTATGGATGAGAGTGAGTTTGGGTATAATGCATCGGGAGGTGGTTATATCTGTTTTAGTGTTCTTGATTAACAATTCAAGAATAGTGATTATAATTGATAGGAAGTGTATTAACTTAAGTGAAGCAAGAAGTGAAGTTGTGATCTTAAATTTTCATAATCTTATCTTAACTAGTGGTATTTAGTAGTAGTTAATTATATATATTGTTAATTCATTCGTTTAAATAAGAATAAGTTGGTTACAGGTTAGTACTTGGTGATTCTTATTAAATAATTCCTCGTGGGAACGATACTCTACTTTCACTTTATTACTTGTTGACCACGTATACTTGCGTGCTGTGCGTACTAGATTTTACCCAACACTCCATCAAAATACATTTTCCATGGTTGGACTGCATTTTCTTGGAGACCTTGCTGAATTGTCATGATCCCATCATCCGGGAAATAGGTCTCCAGAGGTTCAAACCCTCCTGATGGTGCTTCGGCTAGTTAATCTGCAATGCTTTGACCTTTAATGGATTTCTGAGTCACGTAGACAATGTCAAACTGTTGCAGGATCAACTTCCATTTGGACAATCGACAATTCAACATTGGCTTGCTGAATACGTATTTCAGTGGATCCATGTGGGATATGAGGTAGGTTGTGTGCCCATGCATATAATGTTGCAATCTTATGGCAGACCATGCTAACGCACAACATATCTTTTCAATCAAAGTGTACTTCTGTTCACCGATGATAAATCTTTTGCTGATGTAGTAGATGGCTCTTTCCTTGCTACTATCATCTTTCTGTCCCAACATACAGCCCATGGTGTTGGCGTTGACTAATAAGTACATGAATAAGGGAACTCCGTCCCTTGGAGGTACCAAGACAAGCGCTTCAATCAACTACTTCTTGATGGCAAGGAAGGCTTTTTGGCAATCCTCATTCCATTTGGTGGAGGAATTCTTCCTTAGTAGCTTGAAGATGGGTTCACAAGTTACTGTGAGATGGAAAATGAACCTGCTTATGAAATTGATCCTTCCCAAAAACCCACGTATCTCCTTCTTTGTTCGAGGTACTGGCATCTCACTGATGGCTTTAGTTTTGGCAGGATCCAGCTCAATGCCTCTATTACTCACCAAAAATCCCAATAACTTGCCTGACTTGACTCCAAAAGCACATTTGGCTGGATTTAGCTTGAGGTTGTATTTACGCAACCTATTGAACAACTTCTTGAGATGGTCAATGTGATCATCCTCCTTCTGGGATTTGACGATAATGTCATCCACATAAACCTCTATTTCTTTATGCATCATGTCATGAAATAGGGCCATCATGGCTCGCTGATATGTGGCCCAGGCATTGATGAGGCCGAAGGATAGTCGTCTATAGCAGAAGGTTCCCTAGGGAGTGATGAAAGCTATTTTTTCCCTGTCTTCCTCAGCGACTATAATCTGATGGTAACCATCAAAGCAATCCATAAAAGAATACATGACGTACTGCGCCGTATTGTCGATCAAGATGTGGATGAAAGGAACCGGGAAATTATCCTTGAGGAAGGCTTTGCTCAAATCCCTGTAATCTACACATACTCGTACTTTCCCTCCGCGTTTTGGCACGAGGACTATGTTTGACAGCTATTCCGGGTATGTTGATACCATGATGATACCGGCTTTAAATTATTTAACGACCCCTTCTTTGACTTTTAGACTCCATTTAGGTTTCAATCGCCCGAGCTTTTGCTTGACTGGCTTGAATCCATCTTTGATGGGCATTCGATGGATGATAATATCCGTAGATAAGCCAATCATGTCTTCATGTGACCATGCAAATACATCCTGGAACTATGTTAGGAGTTCGATCAGATCGGTCTTTTGGTCTTGGGTGAGGTCTAGGCCTATCTGGATTTCTTTGAGGTTTTCGGAGGTTCTTATATTGATAGTGGTGGTTTGGTCGAGGTTTGGTTTGGGTTTGTCTTCGACCCATTCTTTGATCTCCTTGGGCACCTCATAGCCATCTTCCTCCTCTTGATTAACTTCCATCAAGTCGAAGTTCAGTTCTACATCAAAATTGTAGTCACTGTGACAGGTTGGCATCTCATCAGCAGTGACAAACAAATCCAACTCTGGAGTCTTGAAACAAAATGCTTTCACTTTAATATATGCAACTTCTTAAATATACAAAGCATTTGGCAAAGCATGACAAAAGTTACTGCTATAGCTGTGCAATTAAAATTAAGCAGTAAATGAAAGCATATTACAGGGCTAATGGATTCTCTGCCCCTTTACCCTTTTTGATTGAGGCAAGGGACACTGCTCCAGTTGTCCAGGGTTAGATCCTCATGAATAGGGAGGATCAAGGAATTATGCTCATCTGCCTCATCTCGGATGATGACTAAGACATCCTTCCAAATAGGGCTGGGTTTTTTCTTTGAACTGCCCCTTCTCTTTCTTAATGCAAGGAATTTGGATCTGATCCTTGTCATCACTGTCTGGGATATCATCATTTATACCCTCGTAGTGTATGAGAACTCACATATTGGTAAATGGGTCTCGTCCTTCGTGCAGGAACTTTTCTTTTCCCTTTTTGCTATCCCCCTCAGGCTTTGGGGTCTTTCTCTCACATACCGGTATGATTGGAAGAAACAACATGGCTGACACACCAGCCATGATCTTCCTCATTAGCTTCACAAATCCAGCATCAGTGAGGTTTGGGAATAGTATAATGGGAGCATGAGCCTTTAGATGCTTATGTGGGTTCCGACGGCTTGACCCAGATGAATAACCTAATCCGGCTCTCCTTAACTGGCTCAGGATTTGTACTGAACTCTTAATACCTTACTGATTCTTTCCTAACCCTTCTCTAGGTTGGAAACCCAAAGATACCATCTCCTGGCCCACTATCATCACTTCAGGAGAAACCTTTGGTTTTAGAGTTGGTGCCCCCACTGGTAGATATTGAGTATCACTCACCTCCAAGGCTTGAAAACTAGCAGGTTCAGTCCCTGCATCCAAGCTGATCACCGACATGTCTCCCTGTATGCAGACATGGTATTCTGGTTCGACAATCACCGTTATTAGGTTGTCGTTGATAATGTATTTTAGTTACTGATGGAGGGTGGATGGAACGGCTCATGCCATGTGGATCCATGGCCTGCCCAGCAATAAGTTGTATCCGGTGGTGATGTTGAGCACATGGAAAGATACATAGAAAGTGTGTGGACCAATCTCTAGAGGAAGCTCAATTTCTCCCATAGCTTGTCGGCGAGATCCATCGAAAGCCCGGATGACCACATGACTGGTTTTGATCTGGTTCGGGTTAATCTGCATTCTCTCCAAGGTGTCATAGGGACAGATGTTGAGGGATGATCCTCCATCTATGAGCACACCTCCGATCACATACCCAGATAACATTACAACTATGTGCAATAACTTGCGATGACCCGTCCAATCTGCAGGTATATCATCATCAGTGAAAGATATCACATTGCTGTTGAAAATGTGTTCTACCACGTGATGAAATTTCTCGGCATCCACAGTATATGGCAGATGGGCTTCTTCCAGTACTTTCACCAGAATATTACGATGATCCACCGATGATAAGACCAGATCTAGAATGGACATCTGCTTGGGTGCGTTTTTCAGGCTTTGCACCACTTTGATTTCATTGTGTCCCATTTTACTGAGGAACTCTTCTATTTTCTCTTCAGCCACCTTTTCTTTGGCCTTGATGACTGATTTGATCACCTGTTGAGGCAGGTAAAATGGATTCTCCTTTCGTACGGTGGCAATGTTGTTTGAGGTGGAACCTTCATCATTCCCGTAGTTCCATGGGACTCTCTTTAAACTGATCACTGGATATTGGGGTCTGAATGGTAATATCAAAGGTTCGGGTGCGACCACCTTCACAAGATTTTGTGCTTCTTGGCTCCCTTTTCCTGGTAGCATTAGGAGTGTGAAGGTTGGTTCCTTTTCATAGGAAATAACAGCCACTATATCCTAATTCCACGCAGTGGGAATAAAGAGCATTTCTTCATCTAGGAGGCCATAATCCTGATTCCCCCTTATCAGTTTACCATTTTTAATCATATTCTAAATTAAATGACGAAGTGCCCAGCAGTCCTCAGTATCATGGTCGGGTGCATTGGAGTGGTACTGGCAGATTCTGTCAGGTTTGAATTTTCTAGATCGAGGGCTCACTGGGGGTAACAGATCTGTGACCATCCCCTCGTTGATTAACATATGGAGGATTTCCTTCATCGGTTGGTTTAGGTTGGTGAAATTCCTCTGGAAAGTGAATTTCCTATCAGCCTGGAACTTATCTTCATTGGCCATCTTGTCGGCCCAAGGTTCATGCTGATGAAAATGATAATGGTCACTCATTGGAATGGGACTGATTTCTGGTGTGGAAGGATTTGCATCAGACTGGTTGGTCTGGTTTATTAGCTGTCTGGTGACCTGATGTTGGTATACGACCAGTTCTGCTAAATGTCCAATCTGTTCCTTGATAGACTTGATCTCCTGTTCTATCAAGAATTGCCTTTCTGAGACTTCCCAACTGTCTGGGTTGTTGTTGCTAGGTGGAGTTGACTCTTCGATGTATCGGGGGTACTTGGACCCTTCTTCATTTTGCGTGCTAATCATGTTGACAACCTCCTCTTTGTGCTGAAGGTGGGGATTATCCTGCACGTGCGGTTGCACCGATTTTGTCACTACAATCTCTCTATTGTCAATCAAGTCTTGGATTTTGTGCTTAAGAGACCAACAGTCTTGTGTATCATGGCCCGGGGATCCGGAATGGTAAGCACACTTTTTGCTTGGGTCAAAATTTTAGCCACCAGTATTGGTTGGTGGAAGGAGTTGCACAATCTTTTTCTGTACCGTCAACAGTTTTAGCACATTCTCGAGTGAATCCCCTAAGAGGGTGAATGTTCTCCGACGCCTGGCCTCCAAATTTTTCTGGAATGGCGGGTTTGAAGGTTGGGCTGAAGCTTGAAAAGGGGAATAGTTCCTCCTTTGAAATAGGCATACTGCTCGACTCGCTCTTCTAATTTTGTCCTTGTAGTACTAAGGATACTTCTTCGTCTTTCTTCTTGTGTGTCCTCGGGGGATTATTCCCATAACTTCTGGATTGAATATGCTCGGCAACAACTTCTAAGGCAGTCAGATCCTTTATCTTCCCAGATTTGAACCCCATTTCTGCCATTTCGCCGTGTTTGATCATTTTTGAGAATGGCTTTCCTATGCCTACTAGGACCCTTTGATAATAAGGAGCTTCTTGAATGTCGATGAAGGTTATGACTATCTCTGACTCAGTCATAGGTGGAGTGACTTGTGCTTCCATTCGTCTCCAGCGTTGAGCATATTCTCTGATTGACTCAATACTTTGTTTCTTGATTTTGGTTATTTGGTATCTATCTGGAGCCAGTTGAGACTAGAAACTATATTAATTGAGGAAGGCATGTGCCACATCTTCCCAGCTGTGAATTTTAGAGTTGTCCAAACGGGCATACCAGGCTCTAGCCTCTCCGGCCAGACTTTTCTGGAATAACTGCATTCGGAGTTTCTCGTCCTCTGCATAGGATCCGAGCTCTCCAATGAACACCTTGAAGTGAGTATAGGGGTCTCCCAATCCATCGTATTTCTCAAAATCAGGGACTTAAAATTTTTCAAGATAACGAGCCCCAGGGAAAATACATAAGTCAGAATAATTGACACTGCCAAATGCCCCAGTCCCTTTGATAGACCGGATGGTTTCTTCTATATATTGGACTTTGTTCAGAATGTCACCAGCTTCCTGTTCTTTGTTGAGCATGGTGACTTCAGGGGTTTTGTTGGTAGTATCCTGGTTCTGTGGATCAGGAATATGAGTGTTTGTCTTTTCGATCTCTTGATTGCCATCGGGTGTTCCTTGTTCTCTGTGAACCTGTGCTTACTTCCCTTTAAGAGCCTTACTTTGTTCTCTCAGGAAACTGGCCAAGTCGGCTATCTGGTTCTTCAGTCCTTCAAACTCTTCCCTAGAGACATGGGGATTCCGGCTGAGCACTGGAAGTCATGTCCGGAGATGGACTTAGTGCTTTCTTAGACTTAGATCTAGTGACAGGACCAATCTTTCACCTACAACAAAACATAGGCGTATAAATTTCTGAGGTAGGTAAGGATAAGATGCATGCCATGATGTGTTTTTAAGGTTTTTTAATCTTATTCTGCAAAACAGAGGTCAGTTGTTTTGATGACAGGATAATATGACAAGATGTACAAAACATGGAATGTATTTTTACATTATACTATTTACATTGGAATTAAAAACTTGACATTGAATTGAATGAGGAAGGCATGAAGAGGCTTCCCTTCGGATTTGCTAAATCAGAGGCTGACCTATCTTAGTCTACTATCGCAGATTTTTCGGCATGAAGGTCCCCAGATCATCGCAATCTACTAGAGGGGAAATTAATCCGATCTTTCAATTGGAGCAAATCTGAGTGGTGTTTTTTCATGAGCCCCAAAGACTTAGCCGTCCTCAAAGACATTACTCTGTCACCGAAGGGTTTGCCTTCTGGTGGAAGAATCACACAACATACATTCACATACATTGTGTCTCACCGTATGCATATGATGACATTGGTGCGAAGCACTAATATGGGTGCGAATCACTAATAAAGTAGGAAAACATCCTTCACATTCATTCAATATAAAGACACAGCATTCACGCATTCATTCAATGTAAAGACACAACATTCATATTTACGCAGATATGAAATGGAAATTTTTGAAAAGAATTGAACTCGACCTAAGCCCTCTACTGTCCCCAGCAGAGTCGCCACCTGTCGACGTCGGGAAAAAAATCAGGTCGGGTCAAACCCGGATCTTTCTCTCTTCCTAAGTTTTGTCTACCCTTATTCTTTTTATTGTGAAAAAAGGTTTTAAAGGGTTTTTTAGGAAAAGGCCAACAAGTATCATGTCGACAATTTGAACGTTTAAAGAGTCGCCAGTTGGTAGTTTTGAAATGGTTGTACCAACTCAACCGAGTTTTGTTTAAAAGAGGCCCAATTGCTGTACATTGTCGAAACTTGATCTTTGAAACCGAAGTTTTGAGTTCAGGGGCTTGGTTAAGTGTGGAGAAGGTGTTAGGCACCCCACAACTCCCGTGTAAACACGGTACCGCATCTTTTCAATATTTCTCGTTTAAATCTGCAATGTGTACTTGAATGCTGGAAGAAATTGGGCCTATGATTGATTGATGAAAAGCATGGGCAGGCTTCGTTGAACCTATATACGAAGGGTTTGATTTGATTTGCAAAAGTCTCTTATTTAGACAAGATTATTAAAATGATATTTTGAAAGCTGGTTTTCAAACCCTTACACTAACATAGGAATTGAAACATGTCAATACTTCTGTTTTATCTTTTTAGCCTTTTGGCTCAGTTTGAATGGTGATTGTCGGGCTGCGAAGCATCCTCGGCCACAACATATATACAAGTGTCGGTCTTCTCATTGGCATGACAGCCATTGGAGTGACTCTGACATGATAAACCATTATTCTCATTATGTTGAGACCTTAAACCTGGATAACTGTTTTAAGGTCTTCTAGATGTACACATTTGTAAAGTGGAGCTTGTCCATCGTGGGAATCAGATTCTGATCAGTTTGATCATGAATCCCATGATTCCTAGGCTCACAAAGGGAAGCAAATAAAACCTGCACAATTCAAATGTGTACAGAAAATATATATTTACATCCAGATGTCGCCAGAACCAAGGAATCATCAGTAAATCCTGGCTCGTGCATAGCTGAAGCATCTCGTTCCCACTAGATAGCGATCTAAGGGCCGCGAGGTAGCTTTCATAACTGAAAGTAGAAAAATTGCTAGATTTAAGTAAATCTCAGCCATTCTAGCTTCCTAGTTCTGTCTGGACCTATTTTGAACCGTTTGAAAGCTAGAGTTGGCAAGATTTAAAGAAATCTTGTTCGCCAGCAGAAATGTCAGTGCCGATTCATATCAAATGATTATTTAAAGCAACAATTGAATCAAAATGAGTAATAGCATATATATATATATATATAGTTATATATACTAAAGTTGTAAAGGGCGATGGGTATTCACTCTGATGCCCGGACTGGAATGTAAATATATATATATATATATATATATATATATATATATATATATTTATAAAAGCTGTAAAAAGTCACGGAGTAATCCAGGCTTGACAGAATAAAAAATATATATATATAAAAGCGGTAAAGGGCGGTGGGTTTTCACTCTGATGCCTGGACTGGAATGTAAATATATATATATATATATATATATATATATATTTATAAAAGCTGTATAAAAGCCACGAAATGATCCAGGCTGACATAATGTAAATATATATATATATAGAAAAGTGGCACAGGGCGACGGACATTCTATCCTTTGCCCGGGCAGAAATGTAAATATATATATGTATAAAAGCAGTAAAAAGGCCACAGAATGATCCAAGCAAAACTGGAATGTAAATAATAATATATATAATTAATATATATATATTAAAGCAATACAAAGGCAACAAAGTATAAATCCAGGCCAAATAAAGTCAGAAAAATGTATATATATATATATATAGTTATATATATAAAAGTAGTAAACTATCTCGAATTTGACATCCGGGCTTGAAAGAATTGAAAAGTTAGTATATATATAGTTAAATATAGACAAAAAATTGTCAAACCGGGATTGGGAAGATAACCCAGTCTGGTGAAGGGTGCATATATGTATATATATATATATATATATTAGATCGTCAATCCGAGTTGTAGAAATGCCAGAAAATACGTTTATGTACTAAAATGTACAAAAAGTAAGCAAAAACAGCCACGGAACTGAGTTCCGGGCATATTCAGAAAGTGAAACTTAACGTGCAAGTGTATAAAAGTGCAATGAAATAATATGAACTTCCTGATCATAAAAATACTCACAATGGACTGCTAAACGGGCTTTTTGCCAAATCGTAGGCTTTAAACGTCCGTTTCTACCAGTTAATTTTTGTTATGTGGTAGTATGTGGGTATATCTAGGTGTTAGAGTGAAAAAATTTGGGTTTGGAGGACAAGAATATGGATGAGAAACGAAACGGGTAGAGGTTCAGAGCGTTTTTTGATTATTAAATGAGCTGGGGGTCACCTCATATATATAAGCCCAGGAGAAGTAGCTCTACCTGCGGCAGCCGCAGGTAGAGGTGCAGCTCCACGTGGCAGGGCCCATGTGGCGGGTCCCATTGCATCAAAGTACGTGAACTTCAAGCAACTCGAGGTCAGATTCGAAACTTTGTAAGTTTTGATCGGAGCGTCCGTTGGAGGTGTGTTGTACCTTTCCGGAAAGCTCTCGCCGAGAGTGTCGCAATGACATGGGAGTAAACCTTTTCCGAGTCCAAAAAGACGGGTTCATAATCAGGTCTTCGATTCATCGCAGTTTGTCCGTTGAGCTGTCTTGCGCTGTTTCCACTCGGGATCATTGTTATGGTTCGTTCTGACCTTAGTGGCATCAATTTGGTTTGAGTTTGACCGAATTGGCTTCAAGTTGGTAAAATGACTATTTTACCCCTCTCGGGGTTGCCTTCAATGTGACGCCCCCAAATCCGGGTCCCAAGAACCTCGGACTTGGTATGTTACGGTAATTCATTATCATACAAATTCTATCATCTAATGCGGAATAATAAACATATATTGTTTATTTCACATAATTCTATAACATTTCTCCAGGTTTATTAACCTTAACTGAATACATACTTTCAAAATTATGAAAAGTTTACATAAAATAACTAAATAGTTATTCGTGCATAACATTATATTATTGTACTTTTCTCTGTCTCTGTCCTTCTTCAAGCTTTCGCTTTAATCTAAAATTTATTATCATGATATAGCAAGGGTGAGCAATAATTTTGCCCAGCAAGTTTAAATTCAATAAGGATATATCATGATTGAAAGAAAGAATAAGCTTTCAAGTTTTCAGCAATATGATAATTGTGAAAGAGCATGAATTAACATGTCAATAATTGAATGACTGAATCGATAACGTTTAATGTCAACAAGGACCATGAACAACTTTATCTGATGTAGCGCCCCCAAATTCGGGCCCCCAGAACCTCGGACCTGGTACGTTACGATACATCATTTCTATAACTACTGTGGAAGATATAAACATAAATTATTTATACAATAAACTTTTACACATAATTCCCAAGGTCTAAAATCTTAACTTACTACACATATTCATATTCTACACGACATACAATGCCATATTGCTCTAATACAAATACCATTTAACCGTACAATAATTCAATCTCGGAAGTTGTCTTTGCCTTTGACTGTGTCCAAAGTTTCGTCTTTAAGCCTAGAATGTTTATCATGATATAGCAAGGGTGAGCAACAAGTTTGCCCAGCAAGTTTAAGTTCAAATGAAGATATATCATGATTGAAATGAATAATAAGCTGACAAACTTTTAACAATATAAGAGTTGTGAAAGAACATGAATCAATAATGCTGAATAGCCAACAATGAACATAAATAATTTAACTGAACAATATGGTAATGAAGGTGATCAGCCTTTCATACCTGATGAACATATACAATATGCACAACGTGCGAAATAATAAATCATAAATGTGATGTAATCAACAATGATTAATCACGAACATGCTTTACAATAACAACTCAAGTTCGAGTTAGGAAACTTGCCTGTACCGTCGATTACTGCGACGCAATTTAAGTTAATCGCTTTATTGAAAATACCTAATAGTTATAATATTGATCTTTCAATTAGCATAACATACCTTATAAGTAAACTATCTAACATTTAAACACATAGTCAAATATTAGATAACCTTAACACTATACATACACAAGTCTAATCCTAGCACGCATCGAGTCTTTAATAGTATTCAATATAGTATACTGAGTGATTTTCCACAAACAACTAACAAATTAATTTCCGTTTAGTCTACACTATTTTCATAGTGAGTTAGATCGGTTACTAATTCGTAGATCCCTTTCCCATATGAAGGAGTCGTTTAGCCCAGCTACTATACATCAACCATTAAAGGGTACGATTGCACTACCTTAGACTTAACACTTACTCGTTCATTTATAAGTCCTTTATAACTAAGTAAGTCGAATTCCTAATCCAGCAACCTAGATTCAAACTGAACTATAATCCAACAACCTGGATTCACACAATCCCATAATCCAGCAACCTAGATTCAAACTGACATCCAATCCAGTAACCTGGATTATCCAAACAGACCAATCCAACATCCTGGATTGTCTAAACATCTCATCCAGCAAATTGATGGCCAATCCAGCAAACCAGATTGCAATCCAGCAACCTAATGGCCAATCCAGCAAGCTGGATTCCCCTTTTTTAATCTAATCATCTTATTATTTTTTTTATCTTTTGTCCATACATAAATAATTTTTCAGAAATTTTTCAATTTCCTTAAGTATTTTCCAAAAATTAATTTCTAGTTAATTTCTTAAGAAATTTGCTACATCACGCTTAACTCCAGAAATTCCCAACTCTTGGCGGGATCTTACACATGTTATCATGAGCCTCCAGTTTAAATTTCGTGGCCATCGGAGTTATACAACTCCGGTTATAGCGATTTTCATTAAAAAAATGCAAATATTAAAATAATCACAACTTGCTCAATTTAAGTCGGAATGAGCTCATTTTTGGACACAAGCTAGTTTATAACATATATTTTCATGTCCCAAAAGGCCTGATTTTATTTCACAAATTAAGTGGCCGAAACAGTCCTTTCAATTTCTAGACAGCTTGTTTTTCTTCATTTTCAGATTTCGAGTCCTTTGCTAAAAACTGTCCAGACGGAAATCTACAATTCCTTTTTCAGCGATTTCACTTGGAAAAGTTAGAAGACTTATAGATCTAAGTCTAGAAATTAACCACACTCAAAAATTAGAAATACAATAGGAGATATGGTCTTTTGAATTTCATATTCCGTTTTCTAAAAATCTAATTTTTCCAGTTTTGTGATTTCTAAGAATACTTCCTAGATCTCTTGATTAACCCAACATCAAACATCATGAACCATCACAACACATACTAATACCTCTTATACTCATGGATCTATCATGATCCATGATCTAATTCACCAAAAGTCACCAATCATAAGATTAAACACAAGTAAAAACTAAGAAAATTAAGTTTTCTTACTTTTTAAAACATAGTTTCTTTTTTCTTGCTTTTGATCTAACTTTTGATTATAAAAAGTGATAGATCTACACATAACACACTTATACCCATGTAGATCTAGAGTTTTGAAATCTTAGATCTTCATCCCATAAAAATAAGTTATATAAAAGGAATAACTATTTTATAGATAGATTTTTATACCTTTGATCAAGTGCATCCTTTCTTCTTCTTCTAAGGTAGCTCAAATCTTTTGGTGGAATGGGAAATAATCTCTCTTCCTCTCCCCTAAGGCTGCCGAATGCTACCCTCCTTCTCTTTCTCTTTATTTGTTTGTTTTAGTTAACTTGGAAGTGAGAGAAAAGAGAAGATAGAATAGATTTTTTATTATTAGACATGATATGTATCACTATTCATTCCCCCATCTTCCTAGATCTTTCTCTCTCTACTCATTTAGTTGTTTCTTGCAAGTAAGAGATTGCTTGTAGCTTTAGCTAAATGTGTTGGCAACATAATAAATTTGACACATGTTGTAGTTGGTAAACAACTAAAGCTAAAGTAATAATGTCATCACATGGCTCCTCTTTTCCTTCCTTGGGCCGAATTTCTTGGGCCTTTCTCCCCCAATTTGGTTCAATTTTATTGATTCATTTACTTACTCCCATGTCCATCAAGTCCCTTAACAATTGGATAAAGTTTGGGCTTTTAATTAATTCTTTTGGGTTTGCTTAATAAAATAGTTGGGCTATGTAAATGAACATAGTCCACTAATTTTAATTATATCCTACCTTAATTATTTAATTAGGATTTTCATATGGGCCATTAGTTAATTCCTTTGGGCTTGCACTTTTCTTAGTATTCTTACTAATTAAAATTAAATTGGGCTACACAAATAATTCCTTGGGCCACAAAATCATCTTAGTCCATTAAATCTATTCTCACTAGAAACAATGCTCAACATTTTTGATATTTACATATTCTTAATTATCTTTATATACAAAATAAATGTATACACAATATATAATGTATATTTATTTAATCGTACACCCAATTCACATAAGTCCTCACACATTCTATTAGTTTATTAACTAAATAGCCATAATTGGCTTAATGAGTTATAAACACTCACACTCACATAATCATACACATAATTCACATACCTAATTTATATATTAGGTTACCGAACTTTATAGGTATCGTAGTACCTTATTCTTAATATTCCATCAAACACATATAGATTCATCTCTAGGGTTTAGAAATTTGTAACCCATAATTCCTCTATTCTCAATCAAATAATAAACCATTTAGGTTATTCTTTAAAATTTTTAAATTATTCCTCAAATTCACATTTAGGTTTTATCGTTTAACCTTTATTTTAATCATTTAAAATTTTATTAATCTTATAAATTCTCGGGTTGTTACATCTGAACCTTAGGGTAATGAAGGTGATCAGCCTTTCATACCTGATGAACATATGCAACATGCACTACGTGCGAATCAATAATCAGTTTAGACGTGAATAATCATCAATAATCATTTACTAATATGCTTTGAAATATAACTCAAGTTTGAGTTAGGAAAACTTGCCTCAATCGCGATCTACTGCTACGCAATTTAGTTTAGCTTCTTAGAGAAAAAACCTATAATAGATCTTTCAATCAGTCATAGCATATACTCACTTATAATCTCAGTATTCCATGTTAAATTGTCTAACATTTAATCATATAGTTAAGTACTAGACATTACGTTAAAGTCTTAGTGTTATTGTTATTTTTGAATAACCTTTTAATCACTTCATTGCTTGATCTTTCCTTATATAAGCTCTTATTTATTACTTAGTATGTTAAATACCCCAATCCAGCAAACTGGATTCTAATTCCAACAATCTTGATGCTAATCCAACAACCTGGATTCAAACTGATTCTAATCCAGTAGCCTGGATTACAATTCTAGAAACCCAGATGCCAATCCAGCAGCCTGGATTCAAACTGATTCTAATCCAACAGCCTGGATTCAACTGAACTCCAATCCAATAAACTAGATGGAAATCCAGCAAGCTGGATTCATCTTTTTTAACTGAATCATCTTATTATTTTTTTATCTTTTGTCCACACATAAATACATGTATTCCATACACAAAAATAATTTTTCAATTTCCTTTAGTATTTTTCAAAAATAAATTTCTAATTAATTCCTTAAGAAAATAACTACCTCACTCTTAGCCATCGGAGTTTTACAACTCCAGTTATAGCGATTTTTGTCAAAAAAATTCCAATATTGAAATGGTCATAACTTGCCCAATTTAAGTCGGAATGAGCTCATTTTTGGACACAAGCTACTTCATTTTATATAGTTTCATGTCCCAAAAGGCCAGATTTTATTTCACAAATTAAGTGGCCAAAATAGTCCCTTAAATTTCCAGACAGCCTACTTTTAGTCATTTTTAGTTTTGTTATCCGTTGCTAAAAACAGTCCATACGGAAATCTACAAGGAATTTTTTAGTGATTCCACTTAGAAAAGTTAGAAGACTTATAGATCTAACTCCAGAAATTGAACACACTCAAAAATTCAAAATACAATAAGAGTTATGGTCATTTGAATTTTATGTTCCGTTTTCTCAAAAATCTGATTTTCTAACTTTGTGTTTTGTAAGAAAACTTTCATGATCTCTTGATTATTCTAACATTGGCCATCATAAACCATCATAATACATACAAATACATCATAAACTCATGGATCTACCACGATCCATGATCTATTACATCCAAACCCACCAAACACAAACAAAACATAATCAATACTAAGAAAAATAGAATTTTCTAACTTTTCAAAATATAGTTTCTATTTTTGCTTTTGATCTAACTTTTAATCATCAAAAGGGATAGATCTAAACATAACACACTTATATACATGTAGATATAAGTTTTTGGAGTTTAAAAACATTAGATCCTAATCCCATCCAAAGAAAGTAAATAATATTTAGAGTTTTAGAGTTTTATACCTTTTTGGATCCTCTTCTTCCTTCTTCTCTTCCTCCTTTTATGGAGGAAGTCCTCTCTCCTTTCTCCCCTGATAGGGCAGCCGTCCCTTGTAACAACCCCAAAATTCATACAACACAAGTCTAAACATCGATCATTAACAATACATCCTTATTCAGATTTTACATCATTAATCAATAATACAATCACTAAAAATATGGAATATTTAAAACTTTTATATTATTCCTTCTTTATTTCCCTGAATCTCAACCTTTATCATTACATAACTTCGATTCAACTTTATTTCATGAATCGCTTTGTCAGAGTTATTATAAACTAAAACTTACAATCACGTTCAATAACCCTTATACATCGGGTAAAATTTAAACTTTACAACTCAACATCTGTTAACCATCATACATTATCAAATACATTATCTGAAACCTTAAACAGGGTCCAAAATAATAACAACTCAGCCAAAGTATATAAATCTTCATGCATTACATCTGATTCATTTCTTTCATGTAGCACATAGCGTTACCTTGAATCCTTAACCTGCAAAAGTGATTATTTGCAAGAATGAGCTCGACATCTCAGCAAGATCTAATAGCTTTCATGCATCACATAGCACATAAATACATGCTCAACATATATCTCATAATAATTAAAGTAACATGGCATACATGCTTTACATCACATAACAAATATAAAGATTGAGTTCCTTACTCAATCAACATTCTTTAATCAATCAATGTAGTCATAAATTGACTTTAACATTTCATGCTTACAACATATCATGCTCTTTGCAAAACAATTTAAAAATAGTTCATCATCAAGTTCACGTAGAAAATAAGAACTGAAAGACTTGCCTTGATCGTTGTTTACCAATAATGTACAGTTTAACAGCTTACAGATATCTGCACTTCACGTGCCCTACACAATTATATAATCATGCACATCAACTATTAGTCACATAGCAAAGTATATTAGTTGTAATATAAATTTTACTCTAAATCTCATAAACCTTCTTATTATCAATACACAATGTTCAACTTGATTGTGTTAACTATCGACTTATATTTCACTATATTTCTTTTTCGTAATATTTGAAATTCATTCAAGTGTTTAAGTCTTGCTAGGACTACTTATTGGTTTTATACTAACCCCATTTCATATCTTATAATGTTTATTTCATTTGACTTAAAGCACTTTTTACATTCATTAACACTTGGCATGGCGTTTCGACGTTCATTCGTCACCCGCCCGAATTGTCTCTCTTGTGCATGCTTAGTGTGCTTATACAACTAATCTAATACATCATTTATTAATGTTAAACATCATTATATTTACTAACATTCATGTTTCATAACTTATAACAACATCTATTATCGTCGACAGCACTATACTTGCGTATGTGAATGTCTGACGCCCTCCGATTGCCTCCGAATACGCATCAATCACAAAGATGACCATTTTGACCCTCGCTAACGACCTCAAATCAAAAACGTTAAAGAACGAAAGTTGTAGGTATACTCGTGTTCCTTCCGGATCATCTTGAATCACCTCAATCTGAGTCCTTATGAGAAAGTTATGGCCGTTTTACTACAGGACGTCAAAATAGTCCACTCGAGCACGTCTGCGCCTGACATGTTTCCAGCGCAGCTGCGCCACTTTAAGCCTTGGAACTGGTGCAGCTGCACCATAGATGGCAGCTGCGCCCCAGCTGCGCCTAGTAGCAGAACCAGACTTTATAGATCACTGTTCTCGCGATTTTTGGACGTTTTCTCCTTCAAATCTTCATAACTTGAGTTATACACATCCGATTGAGTCCGTTTTTGACTTTATGGATTCGTAATTCATAGAACTACAACATATCAAAGAACCAATAATTTACAGAAACACTAACCAACCTAAATTTTGGCCTAAAACTCATGTTCATATTAGTTTTACATGTTTTAACATATTTTAGCAAAATCATTCACCACGGATTCGATTCCTAACCAAATCAATCCGTTTAAACTTCGTTGTTTCGTCTTTCAACATACTAACAACATCTATTATTAATTTTAGATTATATACATGATCTAACCATCAATTTAAGCCTTAAAATAGACCAAAATCCATATACTAAGCCATCAACCAAATTTCTCCTTCTAACACATGTTTCCACAAATTTGATTACATGCAAACCTGTTATAGATTACATATAACAAATTATACATACCAATTAACATATATGATCAATCTCTTAAAAATTCAACCCTCAAAACTAATTACAAAGAAGAACTTTTAGAAAATAACTAAAGCTGGAAACTCCAAAAATTTACCTTTGATTCTTCTTTAAATTTAGAATAGATGTTTGAAAGTCCTTATTTAATCCTCTTTTTCATCTTGATTCTCCCTTCTTTGATTCTAAAACTCCTCTTCAATTACAGAGAATTTCTTCCCTAAGCTCCCTCTTCTCAATTTCTCTCTTCCTCTCTTCTCTGTATTTGTTCTTCTTTGTTTTTTTTTTATTTTTGGCTTTAGGAACAAAATACATAAAATTCATATAACTGATATAAACATAATGTGTATACATTATAGCCTCATCAGTTACACAGCCAAACGTTTCATCAGTTATAATAATCAAAAGCCACAAGGCCATGTTTGGCTTACTCAAATAAAACTCCTTTCTACTTATTTTTATAATTATCTTATTATAAAGCCCATTTGTCACACCTTTATTTAATTAAATTATAATCTCTATTTAGCCAACACAATATTTAATTATCTAATATAATTATAATTTTATTTAATAAATCATTAACGCCCTAATTCAATTATTTAATTAAATTAAAATATTTCTATTCCATTAGCGTAATAAAATACGCACTGATTGCAAAATCATTCCCCATAATTTTATTCTATATTATCATACTTGAATAAATTATTCCATAATAATTTTCATCAAATATTTATCTTATTCCATAAATATTCCAACTAAAATATTTATTTAATTCATCTAACACCAATATTTATTTATAATTATATTGGTTCTTCTCATTCTCATACTCATTTACATACACTTGGCTAAATATAATATATTAAGCCATTACATAAACGTATTACTCTTACATGTAATATATTACCTTCATATTTAATTAAAATAATTATATTTATATTAATTCACTATTTTATTTCAGTGAATACTCGCATTATTTATGAGATTTAATTCATAATAATTTCACTGCCAATCAAGGAATAATAACCAAATTATATTATTTCATAATATAATCTTTAACTTAATTAAATTAACTAATAATATTCAGTTAATTTCCTTTTCGTAATAACTTTATTTAATTTCTTCAATAGTTAAATTAATTATTAAACATCATCATCCCAATATATGAATATATATATATATATATATTTACTTACACGTAAAACACGTCATAATAAGAATTTTATTCATTAAATTCTTATTTTAACAATTTCTGAAAATTCGGGTTATCACATCCTTCCCTCCTTATAAGGATTCCGTCCTCGGAATCACCGAAACCCTACCTTACTCAGGTTTCCATCAAATCTATTTAAAAACATTTATCGTTGAATAACTTTAACACATTACCTTAATATAGGTTATACATATATATTCTACTACATTCCGTTCTTCAACAAATTTTAGGTTTTATTTCATAACCTTCAATTAAACACAATTATGTTTCAAATATTATATATTATCTAACTCGTTCATTTCCTTTCTAAGGATCATTACCATATACTTTACTCGTCGAAGACATATACTTCATAATTCATTATCTTATAAGTATTCGGGTTATCACATCCCTCCTCTCTCTCTATTACATGTCTCTTTCTCTTTTCTTTCCTTTCCCTTTCTCTCTATTCCTTTCTCTTTTTTCTTATCTTCTTATCTTTTCTTTATTCTTATCTCTTCCTTCTTCTTATCTCATATCTTATCCTTCTTTCTTTTTGTCTTTTCCTTGTCTTCTTTCTTATCCTCTTACCGATTCTCTCTCTTGGTCTCTCACCAATATCTTTTGTTTCTCTCTCTTTTTAAAATGAAAGAAAATCAAATGATATATAAAGTTTGTTAATATAAACAAGGAATAGATATAGCATATCCATCCTTATCTTGTTTCCTTTCTCTACATTTCGGCCAAGTGGCCTTATCTTCCATCACATTTTGTTTTATTCTAATTGCTAATTTACTTAGCCAATGACTAAAAAGTCCCTCCTTGATTGAGCTAAAAATTGGGCCCTTCATTAATCCTCTTGGGCTTGAAATAATTAACTCGGGCCACTTGAAATCAAATTCAATTAAATTAGCTTCTACCAACATTGGGCTTCTAATTCATTTAAGTTATTGGGCTCCCCAACATGTTGGTTTATTAGTATCATATAATACTTTAAGTCCATTAACAATTAATCTAAGTGGACTTGATAATTAATTCAATTGAGCTAGGAACATATATTCGTTTGGACCACTAGCTAATTAATTTTATTGGGCTCCCACATGTGATGGTTAATAAGTACCATTTATTAACTCAAGTCCACTATCACTTAATTTAAGTAGCTTGATAATAAACCATTGGAGCTAGATTACTTAATTCATCCGTTAACATTCAAGTTCATTCTTAATTAAATAAATGGACTTGATTAATACACTAAATGAACTAGTCCACTAGTAATTTATATTACTAGGACTAATCACATATTTTATTACATCAATATTCATATATTATTTTTTATAACCCAATTAGACTTGTCTTAATTAGGTTTAAAATAATTGGTTACTTGAGATAATAAAATAAATCTCTTACGTTAGTATAATTTTAAATACTAACTTTTTACAATGTCATAACCTTTAGGTTATTAATTTTCATACCTAATGTATATATTAGGTTACATAACTTTATTCTTCATTCTCTTTATATACAAAATAAATGTATCCACATTATATAATGTATATTCATTCAATCAATTTCATTATTCACATAAGTTATCACATAAACCATTTCTAACTCTAATTTTGACTTTTCTCCATAAAAGTCCACTGTTGACTTTGACCAAAAAGTCAACCCTTACACATTTTGTGTTTATTATCTTTTCTGACAAAACTTAACGTTCCGGATGCAACCGAGCAGTCCGTACTTCAAAATTCTATCTTTAACTCAAATTTTGAGTTTTAACTTACTCCATTTTTATTGCTAATCATATTAGCTAATAACTTTATACTTAGTCATCTTCTTATTTGCCAATCAAGGCCAACATTCTAGCTATGCTAATTACTAACATAGTTTTATCTTGATTTTCATATCCCTAATGTAATTCATCATTCCTCTTGCTAAAATATATAGCACCTTACTATGTATATATATATATATATATATATATATATATATATATTTATACATATATTCATCTTCGTTTAACCTCATAGCATCTCTTCATGTGAAATTTTATTTCCTTACAAAAAATTTCCCATGTATCAATATAACATTTCTTACACTATTCAATTCACATCAACTTTCTAGGTATCGTAATACCTTAGCCTTAAAATTCCTTCACACCATTTCCAGGGTTTTGGAATTTTGCAACCCATATTTTCTTTATTCTCATTCAAATAGCAAACCCTATAGGTTTTACTTAATTTTTTTTAATAAATCTTTAAATTCTCATCTAGGTTTTATTCTTTAACCTTTATTTTAATCATTTAAAATCTTAAAGATTTTTGAGTTATCACATTCAATGCTGGCATGGCCTTCGGCTGACTTCTTGGGGTTATTTCCAAGGTTTGGATCCCAGTTGATTCTGTTTATCCTCAGGGTTGTCTCTAAGGCTAACTTGGTCCTTCCAGATTTTTCTCTGGAGATGTTATGATATTTCAGGATTGTTTTCGAAGTTGACCTAACCTCCCTGGTTGAGACCGGGGTTGACGTGTCCCTCCCGATTTGAGACCGGGGCTGACCTGTACCTCCCGGGTTAAGACCGGGGCTGCCTTGTACCTCCTGGGTTGAGACCGGGGCTAACCTGTACCTCCCAGGTTGAGATCGGGGTTGACCTGTACCTCTCGGGTTGAGACCAGGGCTGACTTGTACCTCCCGGGTTAAAACTAGGACTGACCTGTACCTTTCGATTTGAGACTGGTGCTGACCTGTACCTCTCGGGTTGAGACCGGGGCTGACCTGTACTTCCCGAGTTGAGATCGGGGCTGACTTGTACTTCCTGGGTTAAGACCGGGGCTGACTTGTACCTCCTAGGTTGAGACCGAGGCTGACCTGTAATTCCCGGGTTGAGACCGGGGTTGATTTAATGGCCCGTTATTGAGACCGGGGTTGATTTGATGGCCCGATATTGAGACCGAGGTTGATTTGATGGCCCAGTATTGAGATCGGGGTTGCTTTGATGGCCCAGTATTGAGACCGGGGTTGATTTGATGGCCCGATATTGAGACCGAGGTTGATTTAATGGCCCGATATTGAGATCGGGTTGATTTGATGGGTTAATATCGAGACCAGGGTTGATTTTATGGGCCGGTATTGAGACTGGGGTTTCTTTGATGGGCCGGTATAGAGACCGGGGTTACTTTGATGGCCCGGTATTGAGACCGGGGTTGCTTTGATAGCCCGGTATTGAGACCGGGGTTGCTTTGATGGCCCGGTATTGAGACCGGGGATGAGTTGATGGCCCGGTATTGAGATCGAGGTTGCTTTGATAGCCCAGTATTGATACCAGGGTTGCTTTGATGGCCCAGTATTGAGATCGGGGTTGATTTGATGGCCCGGTATTAAGACCGGGGTTGATTTGAAAAGATAGTTTTGCCCTCCTACAGTGTTAGTAATAGGGTAACAAAACTTCGAGTGTCTACATATATATTAAATAAAAACAATTAATAACTCGCATAAAGGTTTGGCATTGATGCCAGTGTCAGGTTTGTAACAATCAAAGTAGTAGAAGCATGGTAAAAACGGATTTTTAAAATGTTATAAACCTTATACCTAGATCATCTTTTATGCACAAATATTAATTAAACGAAAGAGAAGAAATTATAGAATCATACCCTTGTAGAACTAAACTTCCACAGGTACGAGTTTAATTCCAAATCCTTCGTAATCTCTTTGAGTTCTCCGGGATTGATTCCTTCCTTTGATCAACGTTAGCCACCCAAGTGTTTGGCCTCTAGAGGTGATCCACCAAGGAAGAAGAGATATTCAAGAAAGTGGGTGTTTGGCTAAACCCTAATTCTATCTCTATAGAATATGTATACTCTCTCAACTATTGGAATAGTGTAAAGTGTATCTAACCTTGTTTCATAATAAGACTTTTTTATTTATAGATGTAGGCAACCCTCCTAAACTATTTAGGCATAGCGTTTCATATTAATTAATTAAACCTTTTAATTAATTAGGCTTCCCAATCCTATTGAGAATAATTAAACTCCTTTAATTAATTAGCATCCTAATCTTACTAGGAATATATTAGAGAGAGTATTTTATTAATTAATTCCCAAACTCCTTTAGAAATTAAATAATAATAATAATAATAAGACTCCTCTTATTAATTTATATTTAATATTTCAAAAGTATTAAATAATAAATATTAAACTATTTAATTTATTTTATCACCTTAGATTTAATTAAACATACTTAACTTATTATTACGATTATGCCATTAGTTTCTTTAATAAATATTCTTCCTTTTATGGTGTGACCCTTTAGGTTCTCCTTATTAAACTGGTTGTGAATAAATCAATTAGAACAATTTTAATCTTATTTAAATAAATAAATTAAACTAATAAATTATTTAAATAAATAATATTTACTCAACAATAAGGGTAAGCCCCCTTAGCGATCAACGACTTTCCAAATAATATTGATTTCAACATTAATCATAAAAGAACCTGTGAGTAAATAGTTATCGTACAATTCATTCATTCCACCATACAATGTCCCAATTAAATATAAGACATGGATTTACTATTAAGTCTTATTTTATTTAATTATATGTATTTCGATTCTAAAATGTACAACACCAAATAATGCAAATTAGAAACTACTTTCTAATTTCATTCTGCCTTGGCCAATGACTACTGTGTTGTCATTTATCGAATCACATAGGACATTCTCTTCTTTTACTAGAAGTGGTAGATTCTTTATTGACCATTCATTATCTCCATGTATAAATCATTATACCCAATCATACCCTTTGATTTACCCTTAGGGTCTTAAGGAACATGTCAAAGTATAACTCATTATACATAAGATATTATGATGATCTCAAGTCTAAGGATTATTGCACTACTTTCACTTAAGGAATTCCTATTGATAGGCAAGTAAAACTCCATTAGGTATTCCTTAGCGAGCCACGTTCAGTGAACTTATTCTCCAATAAGCACCTACATACTTGCTTTAGTGTCTCCACACAAATGATTATAAGATCGATCATCCTCATCCAATGAGCAAGCAACGTATGTACCAATCTATCCGGAATCACTAATCCCCTTTTTAGTAATCCAACGATTGAGAACTATTTTAGTTTTAAGTTATCTAAGAATTTAGATCTCATTAGCATGATCATCATCATGATTCTAAAAGCATTGCTTAAAACTATGGGTTTATCACATATTATAAAAATAACACTATGTAGATAATTAAATGCCTTTAATTAAATAATACTTTTATTAATAAATGAATAAGATTGTCACAAAGTATATGCTTTATCATCATACATGATTGGCTTGTGTGCATACTACTTTCAGTTCTGCCATTTTCCCATGCTTTATCATTTTAGAAAAGGGTTTGCCTATTCCTGCCATGACTCTCTCGTAATATGGAGCTTCTTGGATGTTAATAAATGTTATCACCACCTCACCTTCATCCATTGGAGGGCTAACTTGGGCTGCCATTCGCCTTCATATTTCTTCATACTCCTTGAACGATTCATTGCTCAGTTTCTTAATTTTGGTCACTTGGTAGTAATCAGGGGCCATCAGGGATTGGAAGCTCTGCTAGTTGAGGAATGCATGGGCTAAATCTTCCCAATCCTGGACTTTAGAATTGTCAATTCGGGCTTACTGAGTTCGGGCTTCACCGGTAAGGCTCTTCTGGAATATCTACATTCGGAGGCTCTCATGCTCGGCATAAGATCCAAGCTCACCTATGTAGACTTTCAAATGGGTGTAGGGATCACCCAATCCATTGTACTTCTCAAATTCCAAAACTTGAAACTTATCTAGGTATCTCGCTTTTGGGAAAATATATAGATCCGAATAAGTCACGCTTTTGTGGGATCCTGTCCCTTTCATAGATAGGATAGCGTCCTCCATTTGTCTAACTTTCTTCTTGCTATCTCCAGTTTCTCTGTCTTCTCGGAGGTCTACTATGTTAGGTTTGTATATACGCGATTACGTAATTAAATCACATAAAAGGTGCGGAAGCGCAATAAAAATAGTATTTAAAATTTTTCATACAAACCATCACCATAATCATACTTTGTGCTTAATTATCAATCAATAGAAAAGAGATGGAGATCAGATTTATACCCTTGTAGAAACTAATTTCCTCAGGTACAAGTTCACCTCTAATTCTTTTTCACGTTCAACTTGAATCCACCGGGTTTGGTTCCTTCCTCTGATCAACGTTAGCCACCCAAGTATTTGGCCTCTAGAGGTGATCCACCAAGGAAGAAGAAATATTCAAAAAGATGGGTGTTTGGCAAAATCTTAGTTTCTATCTCTATAGAAAAAGTGTACTCTCCCAACTATTAGAATAAAAAATTTTCCTTATTCCATAATAAGACTTTCTTATTTATAGATGTATTCAACCCAAATAAATATATTAAATAATTTGTGATATATTATTGGTGATTAAGTGATTATGTGAATAATATGCTATAAGTACTTAAAGGAAGTCTCACTAATAAGTTAAATAAGTTAGTGAATTAACCAAAGTATTTTAATAATCCAGAAAATGGATTTAAGGTGTTAAGCCCTAATTACATACTCAATAAACTTGAATACGACAAGTCTAATTGAGTTATGTAAGTGAATTAATATTATTGATGGATAATAATATAGAAATATCAATAATAATGAGCATTAGCTCAAGAGCTAATAAATTAATAAGAGTAAGTGATTTAAACAAGCCCAATGATTTAATTAAGCATTGGACTTGTAGATAAATTAATTTAAGGACAATTAGATTATTGAATTAGCCTAATATAATATGTATAAGACAAGTATGGTGATGACCCAATTTAATTTGAAGAGGAAGGCCAAGTTCATTTTTGTAAGTAAACAAAATAATAAAAATGCAAGCCCAAAGAAATTTAATTAAAGGCCCAAAGTTTAGCCCAAATCACTGCTAGAAAAATAAGAATACGTGACGGAACTTTGTGACAATTGTTAAAAACAATCACAAAATATAGTAATTTGTGATGGACCTTTTAAGCAATCACAAAATAATAGGATATATGATGGCTCTTAGTGATGACTAATTTTGCCATCAATGTATTAAAATTGTGATGGCCATGTCAATCACCAAATTTTTCACGTAAAATAAATTTTCTTTTTGTGACGCACTAAGTCATCACTTATAAATATACCTTTTTCGTGATTGCATTTAAGCTATCACCAATATTTTAATGTAAGAAATAATCAAAACAATATTTTATGACGGCCATGACAATTATTAAAAAAGATAAAATTTTGTGACGACTTTTATTTGCAATTACAAAAAGAAAGTATTTTGTGATGGAATTTTCAAGCCATCACAAAACAATAAAATTTATGATAGCTCTCAGTAATGACTAAGTTTACCATCATTATAGAGTATTTGTGACAGCCATTGCAATCACTAAATGTTATGGGGAAGTAATTTTGTTTAGTAAGTCAACTCGCATATGTTTCCTTTTATATTTTATTTTAAAATTGTAATCATGATTTGGGCTTTGGTGTAGTGGAAATACTCATTATTTAGTTAGCAAATAGGGGGAGGGTTCGAATCCTACGAGTATCATTTCATACATTTAATATAGTAAAATAAATTATCCATAAAAAGAGATTCACATTTTTACCTTTGATCCATAAAGTCGTATTTTTTTACGATGACTTTAACAATCACAATAGATTACGTGTTAATGTGATTGTATTAATCATCACAAAAGCACTAAGCATTTGCATGATTGTCAAAATCATCACGTAAAATCTTTCATGATGGGCGCTTATAAGACGGCCATTGTGATGTTTAAAGCCATCACGTAAACATTTCATGATGGTTTTTCTAGTTCTTGTGATGGATTTTGGCCATCACAAATGACTATTTTTTTGGTAGTGACTTGAGGAGGGGTATAATAGTTATTAAATAAAAGATATAATAAAAACAAAAGTGGAAAAGATAAGGCCAAAATGGCCGAATTTTTTTGAAGAGAAGAAGGGGAGATGTAAGTGATAATTAAGTTCACTTTATTAGGTAATTAACTTTTTAGGTGTCATCTAATTAATGGAGACAACACCTTTATTCTTTCTTGCAAGTTATCTTTTCCATAATGAGAGAGAGAGAGAGAGAGAGGATAGCAAGATAGTAGAAATGTATAGATATAAGAAATATATCTATACTTTTCATATTAAGTAAATATAACTTTCCATTTTGTTTTCTTTTCATTTACTAAGCTTAAGAAAGAGAAAACAAAGAAAATAGAGAGAGAGAGAGAGAGAAAATAGAGGAACTCGGTGGGAAGAAGAAGAAGAAAGGGAGAGATCTTAAGCTAGATGCACCCAAGATTCATAACATATTACGGTTGGAGAAGAAGAGAAGCCAAGAAAATAAGGTATAAACTAATCTCTAGACTTTATTTTCTTTTCTTTTATGGATTTGATGGAAAAAGGGGTTCATGATTTGGAAGTTTAGAACTCCTTAATCTATGTGTTTTATAAGGATTCAAGTATGGCTCTAGCTAATTTAAGTGTTAGAAAGTGGATCAAAAGGAGAGAAATGAAATTAGGTTTCTAGAAATCTAGAAAACCCTAGCTTTCTCTCCCTTTGATCAAACAGTATGTTAAATCTACACCTTCTTTTCCGTCAAAGAGGGGTGCTAGATATATATGTTGGCTAATAAACCCAAGTGTTAGAACTCAAAAATCATGTGTAGATAAGTCGTGGTGTGTGTTTTAGTCAAAACAGTTCATGTAGTAGACAAAGAAGGCTAAAAAGGTCTCTGATCAGTCTGCCACGAGGGCAATTTCATCAATTTTCCTTGATTTAAAAATTCGAGAAAACATTGGAGGGTTAATATCAGAGGTTAGGTAGGTCCTGTAAACATTTGAGAACTTTTGGCCATACAGTTTGAGAGTTATGCATTTTACGACGAAGGGCTACTTTTAAAAATCTAATCGAATAACTCTCTGTGTGTGAGTCCAAAAATTATGAAATTTTTACTGGAAGTACATGTATATAACAGGAGCTTCCCTTTAAAATGTCAGAATTGTTGGAGGTAATCTCGATTTATGAAAAATCTTACAATATTTGGCCATTATGGACTATTTAAATATAGTAGATGGACTTTAAAAATTTTTGGAAAAATATATTTTCATGAGGAGATTATATATAGTTGCGTTCCAGAAAAGAAATGATTTTGAAGTTGTTTTGCTATTTTTCATATAAATGATGTTATATGAATAAATTAATTTAATTAAATATATGATGTCGAAATTATGGAAAATACGATTTTATGACTTAAGACCCTTAAGCATGATTTATGCGGATTTGTGAAGAAGGTTTGGGTCAGTTGTGAAGAGTCATTATGCGTAGGGTGTTTTAGAATGTTTAAAAGAATTAATTAATGAAAAGAAAACAATTAAAATAAATTGTTTATTAAATTGATTTAAAATATTTTTATAAGACTAATAATATTTGATTTAATTATTATTAGTAGTATATGACTTAAAGGTTATTAAAAGTTAATAACATTAGCTTGGAAATATTATTACTTAATTAATAATATTAAACGGAGAATTAAAATAAGAGAATTAAGTTATTTTTAAATATAGTGGTTGAATTGATATCCAATGTACTATATTATGCATGTAGTAGACTGAAATGAGAATTCAGGATATTGAATTGTATTTTGGGTTGCTGAAATAATTTTGGTTTACTGAAATTGATTTCGATATGCTGAAATAATGATTTCAGGATGCTGAAATAGTATCTTCAGTTTACTAGAATGTAATCTAGTTTACTAAGACAAAGATATAAAGGGAAAACTTATAAATATAAGTTATGACATGATTAAAAGATTATCCAAGTATAATAGTAATGCTAAGACTTTAATGTAATGTCTAATACTTAACTATATGATTGAATGTTAGACAATTTAATATAAGATGATAAGATTATAAGGGAGTTATGCTATGACTAATCAAAAGATCAATTATAGGTCTTTTCTCTAAAAAAGTTAAAGTAAATTGCATAGCAGTAGACTACGATTGAGGCAAGTTCTCTAACTCAAACTTGAGTTATATTCCAAAGCGTGTTAGTGAATAGTTATTGATGATTATTCACATCTTTGCTTATTGTTGTTAAATTGCACTTTGTGCAATTGAATTCCTGTTCTATTATTATTGAACTGTGAATTGTTTAAAGTTCTTTCATTTATAAACTATTTATGATATGGATCTATGCTAGTTGTATCAGCTTGATCAAGTATGCTTAAATTTGTTAAATCAAATATGTTTTGAAAGTGGTGCCTAACAAATTAAAATGGTAAGGACTCTTGACTGAGAAAAAGAACAATTTTTCTAAAGCGTTATTGGAAAATAATTTTTCCTAGTATATTGAGTGATTATGCATATTTCACCGGGTATGAAAGGCTGATCCCCTTAACTACCAAACTTTATTAAAAGGACCAGTTTAAATACTGACAACCTTCGTATATGTTCATGGTTATTATAAACCACTCAGTATGGAAGACCTCAAATTTTATGAATAAGATTTAATTTTCTTTATATATTATTTTAAAATAGTAAGGTGTTGATTTGATAAATGTGATAAGTTGTAGGTGAAATGTGCAAAGTTTACAAAGTAAGCAAGTGGTTATAAAATATTCGTTGTGTCGGGAAATATTCGTTTGGTCGAGAAATATTCTTTTTGTCGGAGAATATTCGTACGACGGTGCAGTCATTGGTGGACCCCACAACAGAATGAATGTCGGATATAGAAAGCGACAGAAATAACCTTTTTATAAAAATAACGGCAAAACTATTACCGTTAGTACTGTTGAAATACCCGGTAGTTAAAATACAGTAATACGTGGTGTTGCACAGTAGCACACGGTATTGCACAATATTTCGAATTATTGATTCTTACGTAGGAAGGCACTTACTCAATTATTGTTACAGTAATTACTGTTCAATATTTTATATTATTGATTCAATAATTGCATAATATTTTATTAGTTCAATATTTGCTACGTTGATATTTTATATCAATAAGTGCTACTTGGCTATTTTATATTATTGATTCAATAATTGTCATTGCACATTATTTCAAATTATCAAATAAATAATTCTTATTATTTGAATATTATTATTAGATAGCATTATTGGCAATGTCTAAGGAAGTTCTGTCTAGAAAAGTGGTTGATTAATTGCGCGCCAGTAAGGAGAAATCCTGATCGGAAGGCCCCCACTTTCCTTGGAACGACCTGGTTGTCAATATTGTAGTTCTGTAATATTATTTATGAATAATTAATTTTTGATATATATGATATGGAAATATTTATTCAATGTGGATTTAAATGGAGAAATTTTTAACATGTGACATTTGTTGAAAGTTGGTATTTTATCTTGTCCGATAAAATAATTCATTCAAATATAATATTATAATATTATATTATAGTAGTATGATGTGATTATATAATAGTATGATTTTTATAATTTGAATGGTAACATGATTATAGTAAATTCATGGTATAAAAGTTAAACGAGGTGGAAGAGTGCAAATGGAATTTGAACTCTTATGATGCAAACAATGATGTCATCGGAGCGATGAGGTAAGCAATGATGTCATCGGAGCGATGAGGTAAACAATGATGTCAGAGATCGATGATGTAAGCGATGATTTCATAAATTATGCCAAAAAGACTATTTTACCCTTACTTTGCCGAGCCTATAAATAGAAGCTCATTTCTTCATTATTTCTCACCAATTCACTAAAGCTATAGAGAGAGAAAGTATAGAGAGAATAAGAGAGAAAGAAGAAGAGTATTCTATTATTACGCTAGTACAGTCTCCAAATTTTAAGGTAAGGGTTATTATTTTTTTCGTATTCATGAAGAGAGTTATTTTCTTTCAATACTCGTAAGGGTTGTTATTCCATTCTTTATTATTCTGTTGGAATAACTTGTCTACGCGGACTACCGCATGCATGATGAAATCCTATTGTTATTCTATTCTTTATTATTCTGTGGGAATAACCTGTCTACGCGGACTACCGCATGCCTGGTGAATAACCCTTCGTATTCAGTTGTTATTAAATTGTGGAAATAATCTGTCTGAGCAGACTACCGCCAGACGGGTGAAAATTCAATTGCAGTTTCGTATATTGTTTCATTTCAGATTCCTAACTCTAAACTTACTACGGTATGTATTGCTTCTATAATTCCTGAAATGATCAGATATTACTTGAGTTTTGCACTTCATCTATTATTATTTCACTGGAATATTGGTCTGAACTTTCTTATAAAATTTTTATCTTTTCATGTCGAGTTACTATTCATGAGTTATTATTCACGGGGTACTATTCACGGTAAAAAAAATATTTTTTTTCTTCCAAATCATCTTTGATTGGATCTAGGTTTTGATCTTTATGCTTGAACTCTAGATAAATTCTCTAATATTTATCCTTTATCTCACTGGATTCGTTTTTCGTATTATTTTTCATCATCCTTAGTTCTAAATGGTGATATAACTAAATATCTTTGGCCTGTAGTGCAAAGATGAATAATTACATGATGAATATCTTTGGCCTGTAGTGCAAAGATGAATGATTACCTGATGAATATCTCTGGCCCGTAGTGCAAAGATGGACAGGTGTTGAGATAAACATGACCAACTGATGATACAAATAAATATCTTTGGCCCGTAGTGCAAAGATGGATATTTGATTCGAGATGTATATTGATTGATGTTATAGGGATAAAATATTGATGATGTACTTTTAAATCAAAGAAGATAGTAGACATCATTCTCTACTTAACTCTTCTAATGAATTGTTATTTTCGCTGCAAATATTGATCTAAAACTTGTTGTCCATATTATTTTATCTGATTTATTGAAGGCTACCAATAATTTGTTTTTCATTATCTTAGTCATAATATTCTTTACTAGGCTAGTTGAGCTCACCCTTTTCTTCCATTATTCTCTTCAGGAAATGAGAATATCGCGGGTACTAGTCGGGGAATGGAATGATGGTCCGAGTTAGAGCTGTAGAAGTCCTCACTATTTTATTTATTTAAGATAGTGTGCTAATAAATGTAATGAGTATTAGTTTAAATGTTAATATTTTCTACATGTCTGTATTGACACTCACAGTTGTGTGGTCGTATTTTGCACGACCGTGTGATATAAAAGATTGTATTTGAATTTTGTTGAGTGTATTTGGCGACTCAAAATGGGTTGAGTATTGAATCTATTTTGGGGGCGTCACAGTTGGTATCAGAGCTTAGGGATATGATCTCTAGTGGAGATCTGGGAATAGAACTAGGACGGGAGAGACGAGTAAAACCTTTGCTAGTGTGTCCTACCTAAGCTTAATTGTTATTTAATTGGTCGGTTGGAATATAGGGTTAATATATGATATATTAATTTGTTTGATTAACCCTTGTTTTGTGGCAGTATTTGAGAATGGCAGCTGAAAATTTAAACAATGGTGTGAATGAGACCGTTGAGACACCTTTAATCACCAACGAGGAGAACGTGCAACAGGAAGGCTATATTCCTGCTGTAAACAACCCTACCGAAGAAATGATAAATGACGGGATGTTTAGAAGCTTTTTGCAGTTCATGCAAAATCAGACGAAGGAGACTCGTGTTCATAATACTGGTGGAAATAACAACTCGCGGCTTGTTACTGCCAAGCAGTTTAAAGAGTTGGGACCACCAGAGTTTCAGGGAAAGCCAGATCCAATCAAGGCAGAAAATTGGATTAAGCAAATTATCAAGATATTTGATATCTTGGGATGTACGGAGGAACAGAAGGTTCCATTTGCCACCTTTATGTTCCGTGGAGAAGCAGATTACTAGTGGGAATCTGTGAAGCGTACCCAGCCTGCCGTACTCAAGATGACTTGGGGGGCATTCCAGAAACTGTTCAATGACAAGTACTTTCTAGAAATTATTCATCACATGAAAGAGGTAGAGTTCATCAGACTGGAACAGAACAACATGACTGTGCCCCAGTACGAGGCTAAATTTCTCGGAGTCATCCAGGTTTGCACCTCATTTGGTGGAGAATGAGGAACGCATGACGCAGATGTTTCGGAGAGGTTTGAAACCCGAGATTCGTCAATACCTCATTTCTCACAATTTTTTTCTATATTCGGATGTAGTGAACAGGGCCCAGTTATTAGAACGAGATAATGATTATGTTCAACCAAGGGACAACAACCAAGGTCGTACCGGTGGCAGCAGTCATCGGAACAATGACAACCAGTAGGGAGGAAAGTATCATGCCAGAAGCGGTAACCACTCCGGTGGTAATCGTGGCCATGATAATAGAAGAAGTGAGTCAGGGGGAGATTTCAAGAAGAGAAGGTACAACAATGAGAACGTGAAAGCATCGACAACAGCACCAACATCAACTGTTTCTAGGGGAGGAGAATGACCGCCGATCGTATGCTGTAAATGCGGGCAAGAGGGACACATCAGCCCCAACTGCGCACAACAATCCAAGGTGTGTTATAACCGGAGAAAGGAAGGGCACATAGCTCGAGTGTGTCCTGTAGCAAAACCAAGTCCAGTAGGGATGGTGACTCCAAAGGCTATCCCTGACAAGTTAAAGTCAGTGGTTCCTGGAAGAGCATTTGTCGTGACTGCCCAACAAGCAAGGAACCCGAACGAGGTTATTACGGGTAAGCTGATAATAAACTCTTACGAAGTTTACACTTTATGAGATACTGGTGCTACCCATTCTTTTATTTCACCTGCTTGTGCTCAACATTTGAACTTGACACCTGAGAAATTAGACTTTGACTTATCTGTTGAAACTCTGTTGGGAGAAACCTTCGTACATCTACAGTTTATAAATCTTGCTCGATTCAAATTGGTACCCTCACCCTACCTGTTGATCTTATATCGTTGAAAATACTTGCATTTGATGTGATTTTAAGAATTGACTGGTTGACCACTTATCATGCCAAAATTGATTTTTTTTGTAAGGTTGTTAGTTTTCATATTCCTAACCAACCTATTGTGCGAATTCAAACAACCAAACCACTAAAATCAATCAATGTTATTTTAAGTCATAAAGCTATTCGTTTATTGAAAAACGAATGTCAAGCTTTCTTAGCCCATGTCACTGATCTAAACCAGAATACGTCAGGTTTGAATGATATTTCTGTTGTTAATGAGTTTCCTGCTGTATTTCCCGAAGAACTTCCCGGTCTACCCCCGGACGTGAAGTTGAATTCTTTATTGACCTTGAACCCGGTACAAAATCCATTTCTAAAACCCCATATCGAATGGCTCCTATAGAACTTTAGGAGTTAAAGGTCCAACTACAGGAGTTGTTAAATATCGGTTTTATACGTCCTAGTACATCTCCTTAGGGTGCTCCTGTTTTATTCGTAAAGAAGAAAGACGGGAGTATGCAACTTTGTATTGACTATCGGGAGTTGAACCATGTCACCATTAAAAATAGGCATCCGTTACCTCGTATTGATGACCTGTTCGACCAGTTGCAAGGTGCACAATTCTTTTCAAAGATCGATCTTCGTTCTGGATATCTTCAGCTGAAGATTAAAACTGAGGATATTCCGAAGACTGCTTTCAGAACTCGATACGGGCATTATGAATTCTTAGTCATGTCTTTTGGATTGACTAATGGTCCTGCTGCTTTTATGGATATGATGAACTGTGTATTCAAGGAATATTTGGATCAGTTCGTGGTTATCTTTATTGATGACATCCTCATCTATTCCAAAAGCTGTGAAGATCATGAGCACCACTTGAAGCTAGTACTTCAAAGGCTTTGTGAAAACAAGCTATATGCAAAGCTGAAGAAATGCGAGTTCTGGCTTGAGGAGGTAGCATTCCTTGGGCACGTGGTATCAAAACGTGGAGTATCTGTTGACCCAACGAAGATTGAAGCAATACAAAATTGGGAGCAACCGAAGTACGTAGTTTTCTGGGTTTAGCTGGTTATTATTTGAGATTCGTGGAAGGATTTTCTCGAATTGCTACTCCATTAACTCAGTTGATTCAGAAAGATACAAAATTCGTATGGAACGAGGAATGCGAGAAGAGCTTTCAAGAGCTCAAGAGGAGACTCATTTCGGCACCTGTTCTGACGATACCATCTGTTTCGGATGGATTTGTCATTTACAGCGATGCTTCGGGCAAAGGGTTAGGATGTGTTCTCATGCAACATGGGAAAGTCATAGCCTATGCCTCCCGACAACTCAAGGAATATGAGAGGAATTATCCTACTCATGATTTAGAGTTGGCAGCAGTCGTTTTCGTGTTGAAGATCTGGAGACACTACCTGTATGGGGAAATAGTGGAGATCTATACAGATCATAAGAGCCTCAAGTATTTCTTCACCCAGAAGGAACTCAACATGGGGCAACGGCGTTGGCTTGAGCTGTTGAAAGATTACGATTATACCATCCAATACCATCCTGGAAAAGCGATCGTGGTAGCTGATGCGTTGAGTAGAAGATCATATGCGGGAATGAATGCGATACTTTCAAGGCCTATTTTGTGTGATTTACAAAAGATGGAGATAGAGTTCAAGACTCCGGGGACCCATGCGATGATATCAAGTATACGCGTAGAACCAGCTTTGATTAATAAAGTTAAAGCTGCACAAGCTACAGACCCGGAGCTGATGAATATGAGGAAGAAGGTGCAAGAAGGTGCTATTCCAGAAGCAAGGATTGATGAAGAAGGAATACTTCGAGTCAACTCTAGTCTTTGTGTTCCTGACGATTCTGATTTGAAGTAAAGAATCATGATGGAGGCACATAACACACCGTTTACAATCCATCCTGGAAGTACCAAAATGTATCGTGATCTTTGACATACATTTTGGTGGAGCAATATGAAGAGAGAGATCGCAGAGTTCATCTCGAGGTGTTTAACGTGTCAACGTGTCAAGGCGGAGCATCAAATGCCAAAGGTTCCATTGCAACCACTTGAGATTCCAAAGTGGAAGTGGGAACACATTACCATGGATTTCGTTACGGGTCTTCCCAAGGTTTCTTAAGGCATAGATGTAATTTGGGTTATTGTTGATAGATTTACCAAGTCTGCTTATTTCTTGCCGATACGAGAGACTTATTCCCTTAAACTTCTTGCTCGTATGTACGTGAATGAGATTGTGAGATTGCATGGTATGCCAGTATCCATAGTTTCGGATCGTGACCCAAGATTCACTTCATGATTTTGGGTCAGCTTGCAGAAAGCTATAGGCACGGATTTACGATTCAGTTCGGCATATCATCCACAAACGGACGGGAAATCGGAAAGGACTATCCAAACTCTTGAAGATCTATTGAGACTCTGTGTTCTAGACTTCAAAGGGAGTTGGGATAAGTACCTACCATTGGTGGAATTCTCTTACAACAACAGTTATTAGGCAAGTATAGGCATGGCTCCATTCGAAGCGTTGTATGGACGAAAATGTCGTTCTCCAGTATGCTGGGACGAGGTGGGTGAAGCAACATTGTTGGGACCGGAGTTAGTATGTATGACTACAAAAAAAGATTCAAATAATCTGGCAACGTATACAAACTGCACAAGATCGACAAAAGAGTTATGCTGATCTTCATCGAAAGGACGTGGACATGTATTATTGCGTGTTGCTCCGTGGAAAGGAGTTACAAGATTCGGGAAGAGAGGAAAGCTTAATCCACGATTCATTGGTCCATTTGAAATCCTTGATCGAGTAGGAAATGTGGCCTATAGACTCGCCTTACCTCCACACATGTCTCGTGTTCATAATATTTTTCACATATCTGTGCTTCGCAAATATGTGAAAGATCCAAACCACATTATTGAGTTAGAACCAGACGAGATAGCCGAAGATTTAACATACGAGGAGGTACCTATTAAAATCTTGGATACGAAGGAACATGTCCTACGCTCAAAGGTTATACCTCAAGTTAAAGTTTTGTGGAGGAACCATGATATCGAGGAAATGACCTGGGAGTTAGAATCGAAAATGAAAACGAGGTATCCTCACCTTTTCGATATACCAGGTACGTACGTCAATTTCGAGGATGAAATTTCATAAGGAGGGGAGGTTGTAAGACCCCAAATTTTATGAATAAGATTTAATTTTCTTTATATATTATTTTGAAATAGAAAGGTGTTGATTTGATAAATGTGATAAGTTATGGGTGAAATGTGCAAAGTTTACAAAGTAAGCATGTGGTCATAAAATATTCGTTGTGTCGGGGAATATTCGTTTGGTCGAGGAATATTCTTTTTGTCGGAGAATATTCGTACGACGGCGCAGTCATTAGTGGACCCCATAACGGAATGAATGTCGGATATAAAAAGTGATAGAAATAACCTTTTTATAAAAATAACGGCAAAACTGTTATCGTTAGTACTGTTGAAATACCCGGTGGTTAAAATACAGTAATACGTGGTGTTGCACAGTAGCACACGGTATTACACAGTATTTTGAATTATTGATTCTTACGTAGGAAGGCACTTACTCAATTATTGTTACAGTAATTACTGTTCAATATTTTATATTATTGATTCAATAATTGCATAATATTTTATTAGTTCAATATTTGCTACGTTGATATTTTATATCAATAAGTACTACTTGGCTATTTTATATTATTGATTCAATAATTGTCATTGCATATTATTTCAAATTATCAAATCAATAATTCATATTATTTGAATAATATTATTAGATAGCATTATTGGCAATGTCTAAGGAAGTTCTGTCTAGGAAAGGGGTTGATTAATTGCGCGCCAGTAAGGAGAAATCCTTAGCGGAAGGCCCCCTCTTTCCTGGGAACAACTTGGTTGTCAATATTGTAGTTCTGTAATATTATTTGTGAATAATTAATTTTTGATATATATGATAAGAAAATATTTATTCAATGTGGATTTAAATAGAGAAATTTTTAACATGTGACATTTGTTGAAAGTTGGTATTTTATCTTGTCCGATAAAATAATTCATTCAAATATATTATTATAATATTATATTATAGTAGTATGATGTGATTATATAATAGTATGATTTTTATAATTTGAATGGTAACATGATTATAGTAAATTCATGGTATAAAAGTTAAACGAGGTGGAAGAGTGCAAATTGAATTTGAACTCTTATGATGTAAACAATGATGTCATCGTAGCGATGAGGTAAGCAATGATGTCATCGGAGGGATGAGGTAAGCAATGATGTCATAGATCGATGATGTAAGCGATGATGTCATAAATTATGACGAAAAGACTATTTTACCCTTACTCTGCCGAGCCTATAAATTGAAGCTCATTTCTTCATTATTTCTCACCAATTTACTAAAGCTATAGAGAGAGAAAGTATAGAGAGAATAAGAGAGAAAGAAGAAGAGTATTCTGCTATTACGCTAGTATAGTCTCCAAATTTTAAGGTAAGAGGTATTATTTCTTTTGTATTCATGAAGAGAGTTATTTTTTTTCAATACTCGTAAGGGTTGTTATTCCATTCTTTATTATTCTGTTGGAATAACTTGTCTACGCGGACTACCGCATGCATGGTGAAATCCTGTTGTTATTCTATTCTTTATTATTCTGTGGGAATAACCTGTGTACGCGAACTACCGCATGCCTGGTGAATAACCCTTCGTATTCAGTTGTTATTAAATTGTGGAAATAATCTGTCTGAGCAGACTACCGCCAGACGAGTGAAAATTCAATTGCAATTTCGTATATTGTTTCATTTTAGATTCCTAACTCTAAACTTACTACGGTAAGTATTGCTTCTATAATTCCTGAAATGATCAGATATTACTTGAGTTTTGCGCTTCATCTAATATTATTTCACTGGAATATTGGTCTGAACTTTCTTGTGAAATTTTTATCTTTTCATGTCGAGTTACTATTCATAAGTTACTATTCACGAGTTACTATTCATAGGGTATTATTCACGGTAAAAAAAAAATATTTTTTTCTTCCAAATCATCTTTGATTGGATCCAGGTTTTGATCTTCATTCTTGAACTATGGATAAATTCTCTAATATTTATCATTTATCTCACTGGATCCGTTATTCGTATTATTTTTCATCATCCTCAGTTCTAAATGGTGATATAACTGAATATCTTTCGCCTGTAGTGCAAATATGAATAATTACATGATGAATATCTTTGGCCTGTAGTGCAAAGATGAATGATTACCTGATGAATATCTTTGGCCCGTAGTGCAAAGATGGACAGGTGTTGAGATAAACATGACCAACTGATGATACAAATAAATATCTTTGGTCAGTAGTGCAAAGATGGATATTTGATTCGAGATGTATATTGATTGATGCTATAGGGATAAAATATTTATGATGGACTTTTAAATCAAAGAAGATAGTAGACATCATTCTCTACTTAACTCTTCTAGTGAATTGTTATTTTCGCTGCGAATATTGTCTAAAACTTGTTGTCCATAATATTTTATCTGATTTATTGAAGGCTAACTATAATTTTTTTTTCATTATCTTAGTCATAATATTCTTTTACTAGGCTAGTTGAGCTCACCCTTTTCTTCCACTGTTCTCTTCAGGAAATGAGAATATCGCGGGTACTAGTCGGGGAATGGAGTGATGTTCCGAGTTAGAGTTGTAGAAGTTCTCACTATTTTATTTATTTAAAATAGTGTGATAATAAATGTAATGAAGACTTAGTTTGAATGTTAATATTTTCTACATGTCTGTATTGACACTCACAGTTGTGTGGTCGTATTTTGCACGACCGTGTGATATGAAAGATTGTATTTGAATTTTGTTGAGTGTATTTGGCGACTCAAAATGGGTTGAGTATCGAACCTATTTTGGGGGCGTCACATAGCATCTAATATTTAATTATTCGAATATTCAGTTATTGAAATTAATTCATACTCTTTCACTATCCATTTATCTGATTGAACTTTGAAAGTTAAATTCTTTTCTAATCATGATATATCTGTTTCATATTTAAACTTGCTAAGCAAATTAGTTGCTTACCTTTGCTATATCATGACATTTATTTCAGCTGAGCTATAATCGTCCAAGAAGGACAATGTGACACCCCCAAATTCGAGTTCCCTAACCTCGGGGTTGGTGCCCACGATCCATCATACATATAATATCTAGCTACCCATTCATTAATGAAATACATCATTCATTACATTACTTATTACAATCTTATAAATCATCCCAGGTTAACTAACCTTGACATAACTTACATATTCTTATGTATCCAAAAGGTTTACATAATTAATTTACATAATATAACATAACCATTAAAAGTCGACAATAACTACTCCTGAGCCTTGCCTTTGCCTTTGTCCCTGTTAGAACCTTATGCTACCTCGGCCTTAGCTGAAATATTTTATTTAAGCAAGGGTGAGCAACGAGTTTGCTAAGCAAGTTAAAGTATATAATAAAGGATTTATATCATGAATAGAAGAGTCTAGCTTTTATAGAACTTCAACAATAATCAAAGGATTTCAAAGTAGCTGAATAATAATTCATTTTTAATAACAAGACTTTCTTAAAATCTATGCTGAATAACATATCAAGGATGAAAGAGTAAAACTCTTTCAAAAATTTAATAATATTTAATTGAATAAAAAGAATTAACAATACTGCAACAATATTCAATAAAGTGGGATATACCTAGATTTCATGCTGAGTGATCACAAAAGGATCATAAACTAATCGAGGAATTATTAGTTATTAAAACTAAATTACCTCAAGAATATAAGTTAGTTATAAAAACTAATTATACTCTTCTGCAAGTACCTGGAGCGGCCAACTCCTTTGTACCCTATATTATGCATAATACTCAATAATAGCGCATAGCTCGATTTACGACAATACAGTTTGTTCATCTCAATCTTACATCACGAGTCCGTACCACAACAATATGGTTTGGATTGCTTTTAAAGAAATATTATGATTTCAACATATAATATCAATATTGATCTAGCCGAAATCAATGGCATAGATCTTCCACTAATAAATCAGTTCATAAGATATAGAACGTTTCATTCTTTAACAAATATTTGTCTCGCCAAAACAATTAGCTGAGATATGATTTATAAACAGTTCAAATAATAGAACAAGAATCAATTGCACTACATGCGAACAACAATAATCATTATAGATGTGAATAACTATCAATAATTATTCACTAATCATGCTTTGAAAAATAATAACTCAAGTTGAGTTAGGAAACTTGCCTGATTCGTTGACTACTGCTGCGCAATTTAAGTTAACTTCTTTTGTAAGACCTATCATTAATAAGATCGATCTCTTAATTAGCATCACATATCTTACTCATAGCAATTTATCTAACATGTAATCACATAATCAATCATTAAAGAGGACAACTATACTACCTTAGACTTAACACTTACTCGTTCATTTATAAGTTTCTAATATAACTTGATAAACTATTTATGAATTCAGTTTCCATTTCAGCAAGCTAAAACAAAGCTGACTTCTCTTTCTGACATTTCAGTTTCCATTTCAGCACCCTGAATTGGTTATTTCAGGAAGCTGAAATACACTATTCATGAAAATAAGAAATCAGCTTATTATTTTTCTATCCTTTGGCCAAACATATATACTTATATTCCATACACAAAAATAATGTTTTTGGAATTTTTCAACTCCCTTAAGTATTTTTCAAAAATCTATTTCTAGTTAATTCCTTAAAAAATTAGCTACCTTACGCTTAACTCCAGAAATTCCCAACTCTTGGCGGGATCTTACACATGTTAACGTGAGCTTCCAGTTTAAATTTCATGGTCATCGGAGTTATAGAACTCCGGTTATAACGTTTTTCGTCAAAAAAACCCAAATATTGAAATAGTCATAACTTGGTCAATTTGAGTCGGAATGAGCTCATTTTTGGACACAAGCTACTTTATCTCATATATTTTCATGTCCCAAAATATTGGATTTTATTACATTAATTATGATGCCGAAATTGCCCTTACAATTTCCGGACAGCCTACTTTTTTGACTTTTTCAAATTTTGCTTCCTTTACTAAAATCAGTCCATACGAAAATATACAACATATTTTTCAGTGATTCCACTTGAATCTATTAGAAGACTCATATATCTAACTCTAAAAATTGGCCACACTAAAAAATTCAAAGTAGAATGAGAGATATGGTCGTTTCCATTTCATACTTCATTTTTCCAAAAATTAATTTTTTAATCTTTGGTGATTTTTAAGAAAACTTCCATATTTTCACATAAACCCAACATAGCTCATCATAATACTTAAAATAACTCATATACTCATGGATATACCATAATCCATAATGTATATCATCAAATAATCATCAAACACAAGATCAAACACAACCAAGTTAAGAAAAAAAAATTTGGTTTTCTATCTTTTGAAAAACCTAACTTCTATTTCTTAGTTTAGATTCAACTTTTGATCCATAAAAGAGTTGGATCTAAACATGAAACACCTTTAAATATGTAGATCTAAGGTTTTAAACCTTAAGATTCAAAACTTCATACTACCAAAATTAAATCAAAACAAAAAGGAATTTAGACTATATATAAGTAAGAATTCTTTATACCTTTGCTTTCCTTTCTCTCCTTCTTACTAATTTTGGTTAAGAAACTAAGAACCTTAAAGAACTCTCTCTCTCTCTCTCTCTCTCTCTCTCTCTCTCTCTCTCTCTCTCTCTCTCTCTCTCTCTCTCTCTCTTTTTCCTCTCTTCCCCAAACTTCTCTCTTTCTATTTTCTATTTCTATTGCTTTTGTTTTCTAATTTAGCTAAGGAAAATAAAGTGAGACTAAATGATTTAGTTAGTTTTCTAAAAATAAATGAATAGATATATCACATATATCTATCCTTATCATCCAAGTTCTTTACACTTTCTCTCTCTAATTGAGTAAGTTGTTGCTTACAAGCAACCATAAGAGTGTTGGCCAAATGCAATCATGCCACCTAATAAAGCAATTACCAACTAAAGTGTATATCATGATTACATTACTCCCCCCCTTATTCCTCCTTGCATATCAGGCCACATGGCCCCTCTATCATCCAAATTGGTTTTTATTTATGCTCCACTAATTACTATAATGCCCCTTCTTAAGTGGGTTTAAATTGGGCCAAGCTTGGGCTCCATTTTATTTCTTTTTGGGCTTACACCTTTTAATTCTTTTAGCTACTAATTAAAATATACTTGGGCCTCCTTCTCTAATTAATTGGGTCACTATTATATTTGCCCTTTATATATAATATTGGGCTAGCTTAATGATTTAATTGTTCTTAAATCAAATTAACTACAAGTCTAATGCATAAATAAACACTTGGGCTGCAAATTAATTCTTTGGGCCCTAAAATCAACTTAGTCCCATACCTTTTATTTTTTATCATACCCTAATAATTTAGTTAGGGTTTTTATTACACACCTTAGCAAGTTAATTCCTTACTCATATATCTTTAATTTCATAACCTAATTAGACTTGCTTTACTTAAGTTATAAAATTAATTAATTGAGATGTATAAAATAAATCTCCTAAGATTAGTTTATATTTTTAAATACTATCATCTCTTATATTATAACTATTGGGTAAAATCTAGTTACGCACAACACGCAAGTATACGTGGTCAACAAGTAATAGAGTGAAAGTAGAGTGTCGATCCCACGAGGAATTATTTAACAAAAATCACCAAGTACTAACCCGTAACCAACTCAATCTTATTTAAACGAATGAATTTCAAATTATGTAATTAAACTACTATTAAATCACCACTAATTACCACTAGTTAATTAAGATTACGGAGATTTAAGATCACAACTTCACTTATTGCTTCATCTAAATTAACATACTTCTCATCAATTATTCTCTATATTCTGAATTGTTAATCAAGAACACGAAAGTAAATATAACCACCTCTCGATGCATCATACCATACTCACTCAAATCCACAGATGATAGAATTAAGCAAGACACCCTAATTAACTAATCCACTATATTGCTACGTGAATTACAATTAAAAAGGATTTAATCACAAGTTCTCTATTAGATTACATATGGCGTAAAAGAATAGCTCTATCCTAAACACGAATCATAATTTCCATCTATGCAGAAATCACAAACACATGCTATCATGATCAGATCTAAATCTATACTCCTCAATCAATTTCATATATATTATCACGGTAATTGTTAGCTAGACAATTAAACAATTAATTCCAAATCACAATAGACAAACTCAACGATAATAGATCACAATAATTAATAGAGAAGCATATTAAAATAAATTACACAATAAGATCCATTGCAATCTCAAACAAAGAATTAGTTCATTATTATTGAATTAAAACTAAGAATCCACACTTGAATACACATCAAAAGATAAGAAAGAGATTAAGGAAAAGAATTGAATCTGTTGCCGACAAATTCGTCCTCCTTTTAGCTCTTGATCTGGATCTCCAATGGCCTCCAAGTGCTTCAATCTTCAAATCCCCTTTCAACTAGGGTTTATTATTTTATTGAAAACTAAAATAAAAACTAATCTAATAATAATAATAATACTCAGCTAAAAATAAAACTAATAATCCTCCCTAAGCTACTGCTACCAAACTAATATATATATATAATATATTACACTAAGCTAATCTGTAATGCAATCATGCTAAACTATCTAAATATATATTGCTATCCATGCAAACTGCTCCGTCTCTTTATACAAGTTACGTGTCATAATTAATAGCCACACACTCCTAGTCATACTTGCCCACAGAAGCTGCTCCGTTTCTTCCATACGTGTCATACTCGCACAAGGAAAAGAAGTCAGCATAGTTGTCCAATTGATTGCCCACAATCCGAGAAAGAAAAGAACAACAGCCGGCCCACTTGTATCCAGCCCAATCCATACTCGTGCCCCAATAAACTTGTATCAGGTTCCTTTTTGTTTTCTTTAGTCACAACCCTCAATGCCTCCTATGCTAGCCCACCGTCCGAATCAGCAAAGGAAAGTAATAACTGTTGGCGCCTCCCCGCCCCAGCGGGTTCCTTCAAGTTAAATGCCCCGCCCCAGCGAGAGATCATACTGTACAACCGATTCTTTTGCATGTAGCTTCTTGATTTTGTGGCCCACGTTATTCCTTGCCAGCTGCTTCTTTTAGTGAATAATCAGATAAAATCCCTCCTCAAATTTGGAATGCATCAAAGCCTTTACATCCTTGAGCTGAAATAATCCGTGAGCTACTCGTGACCGTGGCCCCATGTATTATGAGTTGAACAATTAATTTGAGTACATGAGCTGCTAGGCTTCATGGGCTGCTCCTTGCTGATTTCGTGAGTGGGCTAGAAAACATGGGCTGCTCCAAAAGAGCTGCTTCAATGGAATGTATGCAAGGCCCACTTATTTGGCTAGCCTATTTTGCATGTTGTCTGCTTTTAATTGCCTCATGTAAATGATGTCTTTCTAGCATGAGCTGATCCCTTAGCCCAATAATTACTGAATTGGGTCAAGCCCAATTGGTCCCAAATTTAGCTCCAACTTCTCCTTTTACGCCACTTTCGCATCTATTCCGTTACCTGCACATAAAAGTATAAATTTGAGGTAAATTGATAGGAAAATTCCTTAAAAACAGCGAGAATCAAGCTATAACGAATACCGATTAGTGGGTATTAAACCTACTCATCAAATACCCCCAAACTTGAAACTTTGCTTGTCCTCAAGCAAAAACACAATTAGAATAATTCATCCTCTAGCAATGATCCACTCAGGCAATGAGTCGATATGAATTTGAACACTGGCCTCAAAGGTTACAACAAATGATAACCCAAAGAAAAATTCAAAACACTGCCATGTCTATAATTTCAACAACTTTCATTAGTTTCACATCTACTCATGATCCTTTAAGTGCGTGTGTGCATCCAACTTGTCAAACTAGTCATGATTTAGATAAAATCAACCAATACTCATAAAAGATTTTTAAAAACAACTTTCAAAACTTCTTATCACATCAATCTCTGCTAATAAAGACAAAGCACAATTTTTTTTCCTTGAGGATCAACCGGATATTTAAACATTTAAGCACATATGAACCCTTCCCAAGTACTTCGTAGCTATTCTTTTTTTTCTATCCATTTTTTTTATGAGTGCGTTTTACGCTCCATCTCACTTTTCCTTTCCATTGAACGAGTGTGTTTTACACTCCATCTCGTGCCTGTGTTTATGGGGAGTGCGTTTTACGCTCCATCTCGACCCATCACATGCTTCAATTATTAAACTCAGGAAGGTTTTAATTTTTCTTTTTTCAAAAATATCCCAAGATTTTCCCCAAACTTATGTGAGTGCCTGATTTTCACTTCGAATGATGCTCAAATAAGGTTTCTCAAGTTGCAATGATATCTTTCATAAGCATTTAGCCAAAAAAATTTTTAATCCCAACTGGCTAAACAAATGGATATGTGTAAAAATTCTCAAATTTTTCGCAAGTAATGTGAAAACCAATTAATAAGTTGAAATATAGACTAAGCATGCTCATCAATTTTTTAAGAGTCAACAACATTAACTACTCACTTATCATTGGCCAAAATCAAATTCCATCAAAACATTGCCCAAGTAAATACTAAACATGATAAATACCCCCAAACTTAAAACAGACATTGTCCTCAATGGCTAAGATAGGCAAAATTAAAAGAGAGGACTTCCCTAAATATAGCATTTTCCTCCTTGTCTGCTAAGTCTGAAGAATAAGCTAGCTCATTGAAATGAATCGGGCACCACACTCGAGTTGGACTTGACTCACCTGTGAACACAATAGAAGCAAGCTTATTAAATCCTAAAAAAAATAAAAAATCTAAAAATAATATGAAACCTAAAAAAAAAAACTAAAATTTAGAATTAAACTTGGGTTGCCTCCCAATAAGCGCTTGATTTATAGTCCTTCAGCCGGACTTTGTTTGGTCAACGCTATCCAATTCCTCTTCGGAAGTTGAGGAACCCTCCATCCATCAGTAGCAAATAATTCTTTGGGAAATTCCCACACGCGATGTCCCGTGCATTAAAATCACCTAGCATTCTCTTATTCGGTATTATCTCTATGAAGAAGGTCCTACAGCTAGGTGTTTTCTCCATTGTGTATGTGATCACTTTGGGGCTTGGAAGCTTGTCACACACAATGGTCTCTTCGTCTATCTTCTCTTTCTCGTCCCACCATGGCTTCAACATTATACTCGCTCTTGTGTTATAAAGAGCGTTGCCGACGACATGACTACCAATCGGGCATGGTTTTGCAAATCTGACTGGCTCTTTGATCTTTGGTGGAGACCCATTTAGATCTTCGTCGACCTCTATTTCATTATCCCCATTTGTCTCCACACTTTCTATATCTTGTAGCTCATCCAGCTGCAGATTTGGTCCGGGTTCTCCGTCAGTTTCGTCATCCATGTCATAAATCCAAGTACTTGGAAGAAGGTTGTTTGAGGCGTTGTCCATTTGCTCTATCTTATTATTAAGATTTTTAGTTGATAACTCTTGATCTCGAATTGAACTCTCTTGATTAATCCTCCTCTCCTCTATGTCTGCTATGAACTTGAGCCAACATTCCCTCAGCTTTGAATTATCTGTTTCTGTTTTGGAATCCATGTAATTAGGACCATTTGGTGGGGTAGTGATGAGTTGCTCCATCTGATTGTTAAGATCTTGACTTGACAACCCCTGACTAATCTTCCCTTCCTCTTGATTTGCTATGACGTTTGACATGAGTTCCTCCAGATTTGACTTTTCTTCTTGTGGCTCATCCAATAGCAGATTTGATTCTGGCTCTCCATCAGTTTCAAAATCCAAGTAATTAGAACTAGTGCTTGGAGGAATGTTATTCACGGCTTTCGGATTCTTTTCTGTTTCACTTGGCAAATCTCCTTGGGACCGACTATTCATTGTATTCGTTATCTGTCCTATTTGAATTGATAATTTCTTCATTTCCGTCCGTAGAGATTTCCTCGTCGCGTCATTTTCTGCTTGGATTCTGGCCAACTCCTCTTCCCAACCTAGCTTTTCTTCTTATGGCAATGGAGGTGGACATGAAAATTCCGGTGTGTATGATGGATTTGGAGCATAGTTTTGGTCATCATAATTGTAGCTCCATGAAGAATCCGGGTGATACCCCCAATCTTGATGATAGTTAGGCTGAGCATAGTTGTTGAGGTAATCACCACTATATGGTGCCGGTTCAAAACTGACGGTGCATTGATGACTTTGATGGTTGCCAGCACAATAATTACACGTAACAGCCATCCTTCGACTCTGTTGGGCTGCAAAAACCACCACCGTCTTCGAAAGCTTTTCAATCTGTGCTAATATAAGTTCATCAGTCACTATTTTCCTTGGTTGAGTCATGTTCGTATATGGCCATTGATAATTGAATTCAGCCATGGTGCCTGAAAAAAAGAGAGTAAAATAGGAAGAGAATTAAATAAATAAATAAAATATTTAAATTAAGACTAATTTGATTGAAATTAATATTGGCAAATAATTATTAAATTAATTCCCCGGCAACGGCGCCAAAAACTTGTTGGGTAAAATCTAGTTACGCACAACACGCAAGTATACGTGGTCAACAAGTAATAGAGTGAAAGTAGAGTGTCGATCCCACGAGGAATTATTTAACAAAAATCACCAAGTACTAACCCGTAACCAACTCAATCTTATTTAAACGAATGAATTTCAAATTATATAATTAAACTACTATTAAATCACCACTAATTACCACTAGTTAATTAAGATTACGGAGATTTAAGATCACAACTTCACTTATTGCTTCATCTAAATTAACATACTTCTTATCAATTATTCTCTATATTCTGAATTGTTAATCAAGAACACGAAAGTAAATATAACCACCTCTCGATGCATCATACCATACTCACTCAAATCCACAGATGATAGAATTAAGCAAGACACCCTAATTAACTAATCCACTATATTGCTACGTGAATTACAATTAAAAAGGATTTAATCACAAGTTCTCTATTAGATTACATATGGCGTAAAAGAATAGCTCTATCCTAAACACGAATCATAATTTCCATCTATGCAGAAATCACAAACACATGCTATCATGATCAAATCTAAATCTTTACTCCTCAATCAATTTCATATAGATTATCACGGTAATTGTTAGCTAGACAATTAAACAATTAATTCCAAATCACAATAGACAAACTCAACGATAATAGATCACAATAATTAATAGAGAAGCATATTAAAATAAATTACACAATAAGATCCATTGCAATCTCAAACAAAGAATTAGTTCATTATTATTGAATTAAAACTAAGAATCCACACTTGAATACACATCAAAAGATAAGAAAGAGATTAAGGAAAAGAATTGAATCTGTTGCCGGCAAATTCGTCCTCCTTTTAGCTCTTGATCTGGATCTCCATTGGCCTCCAAGTGCTTCAATCTTCAAATCCCCTTTCAACTAGGGTTTATTATTTTATTGAAAACTAAAATAAAAACTAATCTAATAATAATAATAATACTCAGCTAAAAATAAAACTAATAATCCTCCCTAAGCTACTGCTACCAAACTAATATATATATAATATATTACACTAAGCTAATTTGTAATGGAATCATGCTAAACTATCTAAATATATATTGCTATCCATGCAAACTGCTCCGTCTCTTTATACAAGTTACGTGTCATAATTAATAGCCACACACTCCTAGTCCTACTTGCCCACAGAAACTGCTCCGTTTCTTCCATACGTGTCATACTCGCACAAGGAAAAGAAGTCAGCATAGTTGTCCAATTGATTGCCCACAATTCGAGAAAGAAAAGAACAACAGCCGGCCCACTTGTATCCAGCCCAATCCATACTCGTGCCCGAATAAACTTGTATCAGGTTCCTTTTCATTTTCTTTAGTCACAACCCTCAATGCCTCCTATGCTAGCCCACCGTCCGAATCAGCAAAGGAAAGTAATAACTGTTGGCGCCTCCCCGCCCCAGCGGGTTCCTTCAAGTTAAATGCCCCGCCCTAGTGAGAGATCATACTGTACAACCGATTCTTTTGCATGTAGCTTCTTGATTTTGGGGCCCACGTTATTCCTTGCCAGCTGCTTCTTTTAGTGAATAAACCAGATAAAATCCCTCCTCAAATGGAATGCATCAAAGCCTTTGCATCCTTGAGCTGCTATAATCCGTGAGCTACTCGTGACCGTGGCCCCATGTATTATTAGTTGAACAATTAATTTGAGTACATGAGCTGCTAGGCTTCATGGGCTGCTCCTTGCTGATTTCGTGAGTGGGCTAGAAAACATGGGCTGCTCCAAAAGAGCTGCTTTAATGGAATGTATGTAAGGCCCACTTATTTGGCTAGCCTAGTTTGCATGTTGTCTGCTTTTAATTGCCTCATGTAAATGATGTCTTTCTAGCATGAGCTGATCCCTTAGCCCAATAATTACCGAATTGGGTCAAGCCCAATTGGTCCCAAATTTAGCTCCAACTTCTCCTTTTACGCCACTTTCGCATCTATTCCGTTACCTACACATAAAAGTATAAATTTGAGGTAAATTGATAGGAAAATTCCTTAAAAACAACGAGAATCAAGCTATAACGAATACCGATTAGTGGGTATTAAACCTACTCATCAATAACCCATTAGGTTATTTACTTACCATACCTAATGTATGTATTAGGTTACCCAACTTTATTCTTAATCTCTTTACAAAATAAATGTATTCACATTATATAATTTATATGTATTCAATTACGTACATAATTCACATATGTCATAACATATTCCCCTAGTTTATTAACTTAATAGCCCAAATTGACTTAATAAGTTATAAACACTTACATACTCATATCAATAATTAATTACTTAAATATTGTAAATCTTTTCAATTTAATAATCAAGGCTAACATTCAAGCTATGTTAATTTCTAACATAACTTATATTACTCTTCCTTGAAAATGATTAAGTATACTTCTTAGTTAATAAATTAACTTTCTAGCTTAATTCACATATACCTTATATGGTTCAAGTATTTTCTTTAAAAAAAAAATTATTCGTAAAAATTACACATATAATCATGTAAAATTCTCGGTCCTTACATTTTCCCCTCCTTATAAGGATTCCGTCCCCGTAATCACTATATCCTTACACTCAAATTATTTCTATCCTTAGACACTTATTTATTAATCAATCAATTTTATTGAATTACCCTCCTCGTATTTATTACTTCATTTATTCTTTCCTATCCCAATTCCGGGCAAAAAATCTTAGCTTACCTCAAGTCTCATTTGACTTGGCATAGCTGATATTTACCTGTTGTATTTAGGTATCATATTCACAACGGTATTCCTTTAATATATTAAGCAACTTGTGCTTTCTCTCACTCTATTTTGGAACCTCTAAGGGTTACCATAGATCACATGGGCGTACTCGTGTTCTACTAACTTTTTTTTTAAAAGTTGTATCCTCAATTTATTTATTTTTATCTACATAATACCAATTTATAACTCATATATCAACCTGTAACTTGGACTCGTAATGGAATAGTACCTCATAGTGATATCTATCAATTAAATCATATACAGTTAATTATTAAGGAAAATCTTTACTTGTCCCCACTACTTTTGCAGCCACCGCGTCTTGAACCGTCATGTTAAACGTGCGAGCCGTCAATCTTCCTGGCTGAGCAGGTCCTTTGATCGCCAGTGTTCCACTGCTGGTTCCTCTATTGTTGCTTCCCCTCTCTGCATTCTTCTTTGGACAGTTACGAATTTGATGTTCTAACGGTCCACACAAGAAATAACCTTGTATCTTCTTTGGACTTGGACAATTTGGAGAGATGTGTTCCTCTTGTCCACAGTTGAAACACACTCCTTTTCCCTTCAAACACATTCCCGAATGATTTTTTACCGCAATTCGGACATGGCTCACCTTTCTTCCTACTATTTCCTGACTTGTCTCTAGATTGGGTATTGTCCTTCCACTTACGCTTATTGGTGTTACTTCCTCCACTACTACCTCATTCAAACGTCTTTTTCTTCTTCTCTTGATAATACCTTGACACAGCTTCACTTTCTCCTTCGGCGATGATTGCTTTTTCCAACAGGGCCGAAAATATCTTAATCTAGAACACAGTTACCTTGTTATATATCCCTGGCTTCAGTCCATTCTCAAACCTTCGCGCCTTTCGTACCTCAGTGTTCACCTGATGCAGAGCGAATCTCGCTAGTTCGTTGAATTTGGCGGCGTATTCTGCAACCGACATACTCTCTTGCTTCAACTCTAAGAAGTTTACCTCCATTCTTTATTGCATACTTTCTGAGAAATAATTTTTGAAAAATAATTCCTTAAACCTTGTCCAGGTTACTATTGCTGTCCTGGCTCTAGCCTTGTTTGTCTCTCACCAGTAATTCGCCTCACCCTTCATCAAATAGGTAGCAAAATCTATCTTTTACTCCTCCGCTATTCTAGCAATGACAAAAGCTTTCTCCATCTCCTTTACCCATGTTTGGGCTTCTATAGGGTCAGTGGTTCCCTTGAATTCTGGTGGTCCTACAGCCTTAAAGTCTTTAAAGTTAGCCAATCGATTAGCTGGTCGATTTCTTGCTGCTGAGGCTCTAGTTTGCATAGATTGAGCTAGCATGTCTACGAAGTTCTGCATTGGTTCCGCTTGATCTCCTTCATTATTCACAGACCGTTCCTCCCTTTGGTTGCGATTTTGTCGTCTTGGAGGCATTATCTGATGAAATAAAGACTTACATTAATACTTTGTCTTTATGCCACATCTTATTAGTAGTAAAATAAGAATTTATTACAAAATTTTAAACTTAGACAATTCAGCTTGCTGGATTTACGAATTCAGCTTGCTGAATCTACTAATTCATCAGATAAACATCTTAATATTTTAATTCTCAAAATTTATTTACTTATTCAAACATATAATCATATCATTGCATTTATATTCATAGTCATGCAAATAGTACATAGTACTTTTTAGTGCATAACGCATATTGCTACAAACATTTACTATCCCTTTGTGACAAAATTCGGGATTCATTACTACAACTTTATACAAAAAGTTGAGACATACAAAAGTTATCTTAATATTCTTACAAAAGTGCATATTTTACTCATATTGATATATATATATATATATATATATATATATATTTACATATACCTACTCATCGTTTAGGATACTATATTCCCAACGTATTATATTACTACAAAAGATTCAACTCCTCACACTTAATCTTTCTTCCGTTCACTTCCTTCACCTGTCTTCGTCTTAGGACAATTCTTAACCCTATGACCCATTCCACCATAAGAAAAACATCGTCCTTTCTTTGGTTTAGGACAATTTGGTGATATATGTCCTTCCTGACCACAATTATAACACACATTCTTACCCCTCATACATTCCCCCAAATGGTTCTTTCCACACTTGCCATATGCTTGTTTCTTCTTTGAATGCGAATTCCCTAAGTTGTCACTGTCGTTGTTCCTTTTCCTTTTATTACCCTTCTTTTTCTTACTTACATCTTTAGATGATACACTGCACTTAACCCTCCTTCTATTAACTTGTGCCTTTAGATTATTTCGTTCTTCTGTCACCTCGCGTAATGCCCTTTCTGTCTTCCATAATTCCTCCAGGAGAAGTACTTTAGTCCTTAAATATTGAACTTCCGTAGATGCTTGACCTTCTTCGATTAGTACTTTGCCTTTTTCTCCATCTTCGATCTTGGTTTCTGGCTCCACCTTAGTTTCTTTGGAATATACTTCTTCTTCTTCATTCAACTCCATCTCGGGGTATTCATCATGATCACTTGCCAGATTTACCGCAGGTTCGTCTCTTAAAACTTCCTCAACTGATTCACTATGAGCTGGCACCTCGGCTAATGGCATTGGTGAAGCTGCTAACATTTCCATAATCATCTCATCATCTCCTGACATCCTGTCACCAGTTTTAAATAACTTCATTAATACATCACCATTAAACACAATCTATAAACACTAAGTGTCCACATATCTTACTATGGATGAATTTTCTCAATCCATCACTTAGAACTCTAAATGAGTTTTCTCTATCCTTCTTATGGTTATATTCCTAAGGCTTTTCCCCCACCTAAGGTTTATAGCCTACAACTCTGATACCAACTTGTGACGCCTCCAAATCCGAGTTCCCTAACGTCGAGTTTGGTGCTCACGATCCATCATACATATAACATCTAGCTACCTATTCATTAATGAAATACATCATTCATTACATTACTTATTACAATCTTATAACATCATCCCAGGTTAACAAACCTTGACATAACTTACATATTCTTATGTATCCAAAAGGTTTACATAATTAATTTACATAATATAACATAACCATTAAAAGTCGACAATAACTACTCCTGAGCCTTGCCTTTGCCTTTGTCCCTGTTAGAACCTTTTGCTACTTCGGCTTTAGCTGAAATATTTTATTTAAGCAAGGGTGAGCAATGAGTTTGCTCAGCAAGTTAAAGTATACAATAAAGGATTTATATCATGAATAGAAGAGTCTAGCTTCTATAGAACTTCAACAATAATCAAAGGATTTCAAAGTAGCTGAATAATAATTCATTTTTAATAACAAGACTTTCTTAAACTCTATGCTGAATAACATATCAAAGATGAAAGAGTAAAACTCTTTCAAAGATTCAATAATATTCAATTGAATAAGAAGAGTTAACAATACTACAACAATATTCAATAAAGTGGGATATACCTAGATTTCATGCTGAGTGATCACAAAAGGATCATAAACTAATCGAGGAATTATTAGTTATTAAAACTAAATTACCTCAAGAATATAAGTTAGTTATAAAAACTAATTATACTCTTCTGCAAGTACCTGGAGCGGCCAACTCCTTTGTACCCTATATTATGCATAATACTCAATAATAGCGCATAGCTCGATTTACGACAATACAGTTTGTTCATCTCAATCTTACATCACGAGTCCGTGCCACAACAATATGGTTTGGATTGCTTTTAAAGAAATACTATGATTTCAACATATAATATCAATATTGATCTAGCCGAAATCAATGGCATAGATCTTCCACTAATAAATCAGTTCATAAGATATAGAACGTTTCATTCTTTAACAAATATTTGTCTCGCCAAAACAATTAGCTGAGATATGATTTATAAACAGTTCAAATAATAGAACAAGAATCAATTGCACTACGTGCGAACAGCAATAATCATTATAGATGTGAATAACTATCAATAATTATTCACTAATCATGCTTTGAAAAATAATAACTCAAGTTGAGTTAGGAAACTTGCCTGATTCGTTGACTACTGCTGCGCAATTTAAGTTAACTTCTTTTGTAAGACCTATCATTAATAAGATCGATCTCTTAATTAGCATCACATATCTTACTCATAGCAATTTATCTAACATGTAATCACATAATCAATCATTAAAGAGTACAACTATACTACCTTAGACTTAACACTTACTCGTTCATTTATAAGTTTCTAATATAACTTGATAAACTATTTATGAATTAAGTTTCCATTTCAGCAAGCTAAAACAAAACTGACTTCTCTTTCTGACATTTCAGTTTCCATTTCAGCACCCTGAATTGGTTATTTCAGGAAGCTGAAATACACTATTCATGAAAATAAGAAATCAGCTTATTATTTTTCTATCCTTTGGACAAACATATATACTTTTATTCCATACGCAAAAATAATGTTTTTGGAATTTTTCAACTCCCTTTAGTATTTTTCAAAAATCTATTTCTAGTTAATTCCTTAAAACATTAGCTACCTTACGCTTAACTCCAGAAATTCCCAACTCTTGGCGGGATCTTACACATCTTAACGTGAGCTTCCAGTTTAAATTTCATGGTCATCGGAGTTATAGAACTCCGGTTATAACGTTTTTCGTCAAAAAAACCCAAATATTGAAATAGTCATAACTTGGTCAATTTGAGTCGGAATGAGCTCATTTTTGGACACAAGCTACTTTATCTCATATATTTTCATGTCCCAAAATATTGGATTTTATTACATTAATTAAGTTTCCTAAATTGCCCTTAAAATATTCGGATAGCCTACTTTTTTTGACATTTTTAGATTTTGCTTCATTTACTAAAATCAGTCCATACGAAAATCTATAAAATAATTTTCAGTGATTCCACTTGAATCGATTAGAAGACTCAAATATCTAACTCATAAAATTGACCACACTCAAAAATTCAAAGTAGAAGGAGAGATATGGTCGTTTTCATTTCGTACTTCGTTTTCCCAAAATCTAATTTTTCAATCTTTGGTGATTTTTAAGAAAATTTCCATATTTTCACATAAAACCAACTTAGCTCATCATAATACTTAAAATAACTCATATACTCATGGATATACCATAATCCATGATGTATATCATCAAATAATCATCAAACACAAGATCAAACACAACCAAGTTAAGAAAAAAAATTGGTTTTCTATCTTTTGAAAAACCTAACTTCTATTTCTTAGTTTAGATTCAACTTTTGATCCATAAAAGAGTTGGATCTAAACATGAAACACCTTTAAACATATAGATCTAAGGTTTTAAATCTTAAGATTCAAAACTTCATACTACCAAAATCAAATCAAAACAAAAAGGAATTTAAACTATATATAAGTAAGAATTCTTTATACCTTTGCTTTCCTTTCTCTCCTTCTTACTAATTTTGGTTAAGGAACTAAGAATCTTAAAGAACTCTCTCTCTCTCTCTCTTTTTCCTCTCTTGCCCGAACTTCTGTCTTTCTCTTTTCTATTTCTATTGCTTTTGTTTTCTAATTTAGCTAAGGAAAATAAAGTGAGACTAAATGATTTAGTTAGTTTACTAAAAACAAATGAATAGATATATCACATATATCTATTCTTGTCATCCAAGTTCTTTACCCTTTCTCTCTCTAATTGAGTAAGTTGTTACTTACAAGCAACCATAAGAGTGTTGGACAAATACAATCATGCCACCTAATAAAGCAATTACCAACTAAAGTGTATATCATGATTACATTACTCCCCCCCTTATTCCTCCTTGCATATCCGGCCACATGGCCCCTTAATCATCCAAATTGGTTTTTATTTATGCTCCACTAATTACTATAATGCCCCTACTTAAGTGGGTTTAAATTGGGCCAAGCTTGGGCTCCATTTTATTTCCTTTTGGGCTTGCACCTTTTAATTCTTTTAGCTACTAATTAAAATATACTTGGGCCTCCTTCTCTAATTAATTGGGTCACTATTATACTTGCCCTTTTATATATAATATTTGGCTAGCCTAATGATTTAATTGTTCTTAAATCAAATTAACTACAAGTCTTATGCTTAAATAAACACTTGGGCTACAAATTAATTCTTTGGGCCCTAAAATCAACTTAGTCCCATACCTTTTATTTTTTATCTTACCCTAATCATTTAGTTAGGGTTTCTATTACACACCTTAGCAAGTTAATTCCTTACTCATATATCTTTAATTTCATAACCTAATTAGACTTGCTTTACTTAAGTTATAAAATTAATTAATTGAGATGTATAAAATAAATCTCCTAAGATTAGTTTATATTTTTAAATACTATCATCTCTTATATTATAACTGTTGGGTAAAATCTAGTTACGCACAACACATTATATACTACATATTTATTCAATTACGTACATAATTCACATATGTCATAACATATTCCCCTAGTTTATTAACTTAATAGCCCAAATTGACTTAATAAGTTATAAACACTTACATAATCATATCAATAATTAATTACTTAAAGATTGTAAATCTTTTTAATTTAATAATCAAGGCTAACATTCAAGCTATGTTAATTTCTAACATAACTTATATTACTCTTCCTTGAAAATGATTAAGTATACATCTCAGTTAATAAATTAACTTTCTTGCTTAATTCACATATACCTTATATGGTTCAAGTACTTTCTTAAAAAAAAAATTTATTCGTAAAAATTACATATATAATTATGTGAAATTCTCGGTCCTTATAGACAAGGGCAAAGAAAAGGTTCAGGAATAGTTAATATAAATGTATATGTATCAAGAGATACTATGTTTGATGATTTGTAAACCTTTTGTGTTAATATATGTAACTTAAGTAAGGTATGTTTAAGTTAAGGTAATAGACCTTGTGATATGTTTGTAAAACTTTATTATAATGAACAATGTATGTTTATTATTCCGCAATAGTATATAGAGTGCCTATGATGATAATATATCGTGAGCACTAAATCCGAGATTGGAGAACCTGGATTTGGGGGCGTCACAGGCTGGTACCAGAGCTGTAGGTTATAAACATTAGGATACAAAATCTAGGTTATAACCTTAGAAGAAAACTCGTATAAAGTGTTCTAGGAGATGAATTGAGGAGATTCATCTAGTATAGATTGTACATAATAAAATAACGTTTCATTTTATCAATGAATATATTTTATTGTGATACTGATGTTGTGTTTATTTGGTTATAGGATGCCTGAGGAAAGACAAGATAGCCACACAGTTGAACAGGAGCCGATAGATCCTAAAAAGGATCAAGCTGATAGTGACGAGCACGGCGAGAATATGATGGAGGACTTGTTCGAAGAGAACATGGCGCTGGAGAATAGAGTAACACAGTTGGAGCAGGAGAACGCCACTCATCAATTTACTGAAACTCAATACAAGGAGCGTACCAGGCTCAGTCAGAGCTTGCTGAAGTGAAGATACGGTTGCAGGGGCTGACGACCTCAACTACACAGATGGTTGCCATAAATGCTGAGCTGAGGGAGAGACTATATCAAGAAGAGGTAAAGCTGGGAGTGTTAATGGTTAGCATGAGGCGATGCGATTTGAGTTTGATTTGGAGATTGCAGATAAGATCAGGATTGAGCAGGCATGGGTTAGAGCAGCAGAGATGGTGGACCAGCTGAAGTTACTTCTGGAAGAGAAGGAAGTCAGACTAGAGTCTTTGGGAAGGGCCTTAAATGAAGCATATGCAGGTCCCAGGGTTGGTCAGGTGAGGTCACGTTTCGAGATCGGCGAGTCTAGCCGATCGGTGTGACTTCGTGTGATGGGAAATGCACTACAGGAGCAGGAGCATGCCCAAGGAGTACATGACAGCCAGTGAGGTGTTGGTTGGTAGTGATGTATATGGATGCCATAGTACCCTTTTTGTTTAGCTGGGTTAGATTAAGTATGATATAAACCTCTAGCTGTGAATGGTTGTATGTAAATATTATGTATCCCCATCTTAGTTGTGTAGGGGAGTATACCTTTTGATAGATCCCATATCTAGATGTTTAGAATGGAATAGTTAGCATTTATATAAATATGCCAGGCATGTGCATGACACTAAAAAATTTGGTATATAAATATAAATGCGCTATTATGACTAAATGTTTGATTAAGTAGATAAATCTTGAGAATGAAGATAGTAAGTTATCTTAGTGATAATTGAAAGTTTTATTAAGTTGAAAAGGTCATTTCAGCAAGCTGAAAAGAATATTTCAGCAAGATGAAATGGATAGTTCAGCAAGTTGAACATGATGATAATGTGATTATTAATGTTTAAATTACATGTTGTATTTTAAATACTTATAACATATAATGAAACTCGAAGTGATAATGTAAGATTTTGTTTAAACCAGATAATGCCGCCAAGATGCCAAAACTGTAACCAGAGGGAGGAGCGATCTGTAAATAATGAAAGAGAGCAAGCTGATCCAATGTAGAACTTTGCTAATATGATAGCTCAAGCTATGCAGACTCGTGCACCTGCAGCAAGGAATTAAGTGAATAATAGATTAGCAAATTTTAAAGATTTTAAGGCAGTAGGACCGTCAGAATTCAGCGGAACCACGGACCCCATAGAAGCCTAGACATGGGTGAAAGAGATGGAAAAGGCCTTTATCATTGCTAGGGTAGCCGAAGAGCAAAAGACGGCTTTTGCTACCTACATGATGAAAGGTGAGGCTAATTACTGATGGGAGTCAAACCAAGCTAGAGACAAAACGAAAGTAGTCGCATGGACAAGATTTAAGGAGTTGTTCTTAGAAAACTATTTCTCAGAAGGCATGCAAGCCAGGATGGAGGTGAAGTTTCTTGAATTGAAGCAAGAGAACATGACAGTTACCGAATATATAGCAAAATTCAATGAGTTAGCTAGATTCGCACCTCATCAGGTGGATACAGAAGTACATAAGGCGCGTAGGTTTGAAAATGGGCTGAAGTCGTGGATACACAGCAAAGTAGCAGTGCTACAAATTGCTACGTTTTCAGCACTGTTAGAAAAGGCTATCATTGCAGAAGGTAGTAGTGAGGAAAATCTAGATTCAATCGAGAGAAAAATAAGAAGAAGATTGAATGGTGAACATCAGGGTGCCAGCAGTGGTGGCAGTAATAGTAAGAAACGCAAGTGGAACAGTGGCAATGAATTGGGAACTCAACAAGGGAGTACAACAAAAAAGTAGCCAGCATGTGTAAAGTGTGGAAAGAATCACTCGGGGGAGTGTATGAAGGGAAAGAATGTCTGTTATAACTGCGGCCAGGAAGGACATATCTCACCGAATTGTCCTAAACCAAAGAAGGGAGGTTTCTTTTCTTGTGGGGGAATGAGACATCTATTTCAGGATTGTCCATTCAAGAAGAATACTGATGGAGGAAGTGGAAACAAGAGCAGTACCCCAAAGTTAACAGTTGGAGGGCCAACGCAGTAGAGCAAGCCGACAGCCCGAACATTCAGCATGACTGTGCAAGACACAGTGGCATCAAAGGAGGTGGTGTCAGGTATAATTTTGATCAATAATATAAATGCATATGTATTATTTGATTCGAGAGCTACCTGTTCATTTGTGTCTGATGAATTTGCTAGAAGATTAAACTTACCCTGTGAAAAGTTAAAGAACCCAATGAATATAGAAGTTGCAAACAAAGAAGTGATCCCTGTAGAGTTTTTCCATAACAATTGTGGTGTGGAAATAAGGGAACATAAGTTAAGCGTGAATTTGATTCTGATACGCTTAGGAGAATTTGATGTTATCTTACGGATGGATTGGTTGTTTAACCATGAGGCAGTTATAGATTGCCATAAGAAGAGTATACGCCTTAAGACACCAAATAAGTCTAAGGTTGTATTTTATGGGAGCAAGTCGCCAAGACAAACGAGTTGTCTGACATTGATGCAGGCCAGGAGGATGTTATGAAAAGGAAGTGAAGGTTATTTGGCTCATGTAGTGGTTACACGGGTTGTGAATTCAGACATGGGGCAGATACCTATAGTTAATGAGTTTGGGGATGTCTTTCTAGAAGAACTTCTGGGACTTCCGCCAGACAGAGAGATAGAGTTTGTGATTGATTTAGTACCGAGGACAGCGCCGATATCGAAAGCATCGTATCGAATGGCTCTGGTAGAAATGAAAGAGTTGATGATCCCGCTACAAGAGTTGTTAGAAAAGAAGTACATCCAACCTAGTGTATCTCCGTGGGGAGCACCGGTGTTGTTTGTAAAGAAGAAAGATGGTTCGATGAGGTTGTTTATGGATTATAGAGAGTTGAATAAGGTGACAATCAAGAACAAATATCTGTTACTGAGAATAGACGATCTATTTGATCAACTTAAAGGAGTGAGATATTTTTCAAAGATTGACCTAAGGACTGGTTATCATCAGTTGAAGGTGAGGGCGAAGGATGTTCCAAAGACAACATTTAGAACTCGTTACGACCATTATGAGTTCTTAGTGACGTCGTTTGGACTAACGAATGCGCCAGCAGCTTTTATGGACTTGATGAATAGAGTATTTAAACCATACTTGGATAAGTTTGTGGTTGTGTTCATTGACGATATTCTGGTGTATTCGAAGACTGAAGAGGAGCATGCCGAACATCTACGAATTATCTTGGAAATATTAAGGAAAGAGAAGCTATATGCTAAATTTTCAAAGTGTAAGTTCTGGTTGAAGAAGGTTAAACTTTTGGGATATGTCATTGATAATGAGGGAATTTTTTTTGATCTAGCGAAAGTAGAAGCGGTGAAAAATTGGGGACAACCGAAGACACCGACAGAGATCAGAAGTTTCTTGGGATTGGCAGGATATTACCAGATATTTATTCAGGATTTCTCGAAGATAGCAACACCATTGACTAATCTAACGAGGAAGATTGTTAAGTATGTGTGGACAGAGAAGTGTGAACAGAGTTTTCAGGAATTGAAGAAAAGATTAAGTGAAGCACCTGTGTTGTCTTTACTAGATAGTACGGGGGGTTTTACAGTGTATAGTGATACGTCACACAAGGGACTAAGTTGTGTGTTAATGCGGAATGGTAAAGTCATTGCATATATGTCACGGCAATTAAAGGACTATGAGAAGGGATACCCTACCCATGACCTATAATTGGCTGCGGTAGTGTTTGCCCTTAAAATTTGGAGATATTATCTCTATGGAGAAAGGTGTGAGATATACACAGACCACAAAAGTCTGAAGTATATCTTCACACAAAAGGAGTTAAACATGAGGCAGAGGAGATGGTTAGAATTGATCAAGGACTATGATTGTGATTGTGATATTCTATATCATCTAGGGAAGGCCAATGTAGTGGCAGATGCTTTGAGCAAGAAGAGTCGAGAAAAGTTATTTGTATTGACAGAACAAGAAGAATTAGTCAGAGAAATGGAGAAAATGGAGTTGGAGGTGAAAAATTCAAAGGATTCGGATAGAGTGATAGAAATGGAAGCAAGTCCGACTTTATTAGACAAGGTGAAAGAATTATAAGAGAATGATGAAGATTGCGGTAACAACAAAAAGTGGGTAGATGAAGGCGAAGAGTTGAAGTACAAAATTGACGGCACTGGATTGCTGAGATTTGAAGGAAGAATTTGGGTACCTGTAGTACCAGAGTTAAAAGAGGAGATTTTGCAAGAAGCGCACAATATGAGATATTCAATACACCCAGGAAGCATGAAGATGTATCAAGATTTACGCCAGCATTATTGGTGGCAAAACATGAAGAGAGAGGTTGCTGAATGCGTCAGCAGATGTTTAACTTGTCAAAGAGTCAAGGGAGAGCATCAACGACCAAGTGGATTATTACAACCATTGCAAATTTCAGAATGGAAATGGGAGCACGTCACGATGGATTTTGTGGTAGAACTTCCAGCTACACAAAAAGGTTATGACGCTTTATGGGTGATTGTTGATCGTCTTACAAAGTCAACACACTTTTTACCGATCAAGATCAGGTATACTTTGGGCCACTAAGCCAAATTGTATATCAAGGAAATAATTTCGAGACATGGAGTGCCTATATCAATTGTGTCTGATAGAGATCCGCGCTTCACGTCAAACTTTTGGAGGAGACTTCAAGAAAGAATGGGGACACAGCTAAGGTTAAGTACCGCGTATCATCCACAGACCGATGGGCAAAGCGAGAGAACAATTCAAACACTAGAAGATATGCTCAGAGCCTGTGTGATGATTTTTAAAGAAAGCTGGGAAGATTATCTTCCATTAGTGGAATTTGCGTATAACAATAGTTATCATGCAAGCATTGGAATGCGGCCGTATGAAGCCCTGTATGGAAGAAAATGCATAACGCCCTTATGTTGGGACGAGGTAGGTGAACGAAGACTGTTGGGGCCAGAATTGGTGCAGCAGACCGCAGAGATCATCAAAGCGATAAGAGCTCGACTGGTAGCAGCTCAGGATCGACAAATGAAGTACGCAGATATTCATCGCAAGAAAAGAGACTTTAAAGTGGGAAGCTATGTATTTCTGAAAGTATCTCCCTAGAAGGGGAAGATAAGATGTGGGAAGAAGGGTAAACTGAGTCCGAGATTTATTGGACCATTTGAGATACTAAAGAAGATAGGGGAAGTGGCGTACGAGGTAGCTCTACCTCTTGAACTGGAACATATTCACAATGTGTTTCATGTGTCAGTGTTGCATCCGTATATGCCGGATTACAAGCATGTGATATCCTACGAGCCGATTCAAGCCGCGAAGGACTTATCATACGGGGAGGTTCCTGTAGAAATTTTGGATATGTAAGAATAGAAACTAAGAAATAAGGTTATACATTCTGTCAAAGTTCTATAGAGAAACCACAATGCTGAGGAAGCTACGTGGGAACTTGAGAAAAATATGAGGAAGAACTATCTGAATCTTTTTGAGTAACCTTAGGGAAATTCCGGGGACAGAATTCTTATAAGGAGGGGAGAATGTAACAACCAAGAATTTCTGTGTTGTATTGTAAATAAATATATTAAATAATTTGTGATATATTATTGATGATTTAGTGATTATGTGAATAATATTCTATAAGTATTTAAAGAAAGTCTCACTAATAAGTTAAATAAGTTAGTGAACTAACCTAAGTATTTTAATAATCCAAAAAATGGATTTAAGTTGTTAAACCCTAATTACATACTCAATAAACATGAATATGACAAGTTTAATTGGGTTATGTAACTGAATTAATATTATTGATGGATAATAATATGAAAATATCAATAATAATGAGCATTAGCTCAAGAGCTAATAAATTAATAAGAGTAAGTGATTTAAACAAGACCAATGATTTAATTAAGCATTGGACTTGTAGATAAATTAATTTAAGGACAATTATATTATTGAATTAGCCCAATATAATATGTATAAGACAAGTATGGTGATGACCCAATTTAATTTGTAGACGAAGGCCAAGTTTATTTTTGTAAGTAAGCAAAATAATAAAAATGCAAGCCCAAAGGAATTTAATTAAAAACCCAAAGTTTCGCCCAAATTGAGGAGGGGTATAATAGTTATTAAATAAAGGATATATTAAAAGCAAAAGTGGAAAAGATAAGGCCAAAGTGGCCGGATTTCTTTGAAGAGAAGAAGGGAAGATGTAAGTGATAATTAAGTTCACTTATTAGGTAATTAACTTTTTAGGTGTCATCTAATTAATGGAGACAATACCTTTATTCTTTCTTGCAAGTTATCTTTTCCATAATGAGAGAGAGAGAGAGAGAGAAGATAGCAAGATAGTAGAAATGTATAGATATAAGAAATATATCTATTGTGACAACCCGAAAATTTGAATTGTCCAAAAATTTAGATTAAAGAATTAATAATTAATAAAAGGTATTTTATTGATTATTATTTTGTGATATATGGTTATTAATCATTCTATGACATAAGATGATTAGAAATGGGGAGGATTCTAGCTATGAGCTGAAATGAACGGGTAAGAATTTTCCAGATGAAAATAAAAGATTTCCGAGAATAAAAATATTTTTGGAAAAAGACGAAATAGGCACAATTCAACCCTAAGGGTTAGGATTGGAGACCCTAGGCCATTTTGAGAGTTCGAAATGTCGGAATGACATTCTGTCAAAAGATTTGACGATAATATATCGTGAAAAGTTAAGTTAGCATAAAAAAATTTTCTCGGAAAGAAAAGGACAAAAATTACTATTCATCCATTTTTGTTCGGGAATTTATTTTGAAATTCTGAGAAACGCGTAATGATAGGATTTTGTGACGAGATGGAATATATAATAATATTTCATTTATAGCTCGCGAAGTTTTTGCTCGCGGACTTAAAATCCTAAACGTTAGGGAAAGTGAAATCAATGATTTAATTGATTACGTATAATAATAAATGATTATTTTACGGAGGGAATATGCGTATAATACAAGGTATTGTACGAGAATAAAATGGAGAAGATACGAGAATTAATACGACGTATAATACGAATTTTTATACGGAGTAAATACGTTAAAATAAATTGAATTGAAATTAAAATTCAATAAGACGACCCGTGGGTCGAACCATTGGGTAAACGGGTGGGTTTAGCCCATGGTTCAACCCAAGGTAGTGATGTGGAGAGGAGGTGCCCATGTGCCTATGTGCTAGCACATGAGAGGACATGGGGAGACATAGGTTGCATAAGGGGGGGGTGAGGTGGAGAGGAGGTTTGGTCTAATGACCATTCCACCCTCCATCTTGCTTGCCTAATGACCAACCTACCCTTAGCCTTGAATTGCCTATAAATAGAAGGCTTGGCCTTCATTATTTGGTGTTTTTGAAATCACCAACTCAAGAGAGAAGTGAGGAGAAGAGGAAGAGCTTGATGAGCAAAGCAAAGGAAAGACATGAGAGACTTTGTCAAGAACACAAAGTCACAAGCTCAAGAACACTTATAAGGTATAAGTGTTAAAGTTAAGTTTCATCTTTCTTTCAATTCCTAAGTTGATAGAGGAGTGAAAATGGAAGAGCATGAATTGTAGGAAGTAATAAGGTTGGTATTAGTGGACTTCTAAACACTAAGAACCAAGAATGAGTAAAACCATAAGTAATTGGTTAAGGAGTTGATGAAGAAAATAAGTAAAATCATAATTGAATGGTTAATAAACTAAAAGAAGAATCAATGACGTGAGTGGATGATCCGGATGAGTTATATTAACTCTCCGATGTTATAAGGTTGGATTATCAAACTTATAACGTTAGAATGCGAGAAAATGTAAAATTATAATCATAATATTGATTACGAACGAAGAACGAACGAAGAACACGAAGAATGTAATGAAGGAAGCCATTAAAACTTAGATTTTTTAGATGGTTAGAATCGTAGATGAACAACCGATGAATTGATTCCATTTGGTTTGACGTAAAAATAATGAGTAAAGATGATTCAGTGGAAGTTTACGCGATTAAACGTTAAGCGTCGAAATCGTAAATTTTTTCGAAATGAAAGTCAAAAATAGCCGTGTGATTCGAAAACATTGGTTTTCGTTTCCAACACGTGTAATTATGCAAACAAGACTTGCGAGAGCAAGAACGAACGAATTCGGAGTTAAAATGAAGAATTGAGCGTTGAACGTTCACGAACGTTCGACGAACGTGTAAAAATGGACGAAACGGTCAATTTTTTGGCAATGGATTCAGAAATGAATTCTGACTGGATGGAATCGTAGAGCGTAAGATATGTGAACTATTGGCTTTGGAATGTGATAAGTGGTTCTAGGACCACTTATTCAGATACTTTCCAACTCATTTGATTGCTTAAACTTAAGTAATCTTGTGAGTTTAATGTGTTTTCCCTTGTTTTATATTTTTCAGGTTGAGGAACTCTCTTAGCAGTACTTGCGCGTTAAAGGATCAAAGATCGCCTAAATGGGGCAAAGCATTGGAAGTGGCTTAAAGCTTAAGAAAGGCATGATGGCATGGTAAAGGAACAAGGAAATGTGATGCCATAGTGCTGCAAGAAAGCAAGAAGGAAAGCACGAAGTTGGCAGCCAAGTGCAGCAGCTGAAGCAAACCAGCAACAAAAGCTGCAGGGCCAAGCGACAGCGCCTGGAATAGGATTGGGGCACGCGCAGCCAAGCCAGTCAAAGTGCCTACCAGATTTTGACTTCTGTTAGAATGAATGGGGGAAGCTTTAAAAGGGGGCTCGAGAGCAGCATTCAAGACAGCCTCCATGTGGGAGTTATAAGCCCTAGCTAGTTTTATTTTCCTTCTTGTTCATTTCAATTCTTGTTTAATTAGATTAGGAGTAGATTAGTGTTAGCTTAGGGTTAGTTTAGTTAGATTCTAGGGTTTCTTTGTACTTAAAGAGTGAAGCAAGGGATTACATCAAGGATCCAAGCTCGAAGAAAGATTTGCAATTTCTATCCTTAATCTCTCCTTATTATCATTGTATATTCGGATGATGTTATTGTATCTTGTGGATAATATATTAAAGTTATATATGACTTAGTTTATATTTTGGGGTTTCAATGGAACCCAACACATAGTTTGTATGGATCTCTTTCTCTTTGCCATTATTATGAATTGGTTATCATAACTTGTGCTTATAGATTAATTGCTTGACTCGTAATTACCTTGGGAACCTATATGAACTTGACAAACGGATTATAGGTTAAGACCCAGTTATGATATCATGCAAAAATTAGTGATTCTTGTGGGTAGTTTATGAGATTATATGACATGTGTCTCATTCATTATCCTCGAGAATAGATAATTTGATAGCATTTAGGATATAAATATACCTAAATACCGTATGCAACCAAATTGAGAATCTAATCTTAATGACTTCCTATGCGAAAGTTAGTATTTGAAAGAGTAGTTAACGAGATTTTCCCGTGACATTTGTCTTGTTAATTGTTCTTGATATTGGTTGCTTGATAGTGTGTAGGATAGATATATACCTACATACCGCATTAGGACGATTTATAGTTGTCCGTCGAAAGAGGATTTTCTGTAATCATGATTTCTCGGTTGTAAACTGCATGTGCTAATTATCCCAAGTGAGTGAGTTACGAGATTCAAATGAAATGTTGGGAAAAATTGTAATCTCATGTCTTCATTATCTGAATTTACCCTAGGATTAGTTATTGCATGCTTTAATTCCTTGTCTAGTTAATATAGTTTTAATTCATTCTCTTTACCACCCGTTTAAATAAGACGAAATGATTATGTGCTAGTGCTTTGACGACCCTTTATCTTTTAATTCCTCGTGGGAATGATATCTGTACTTACACTTTATTACTCGTTGGCCGCGTATACTTGCGCGTAAATTGTGTCATCTAATCGGATACGGACTCGGGAATTTTAGAAATTTTAGAAGTTAGAAAATTTTTCTGAACTGCAGGTCAGGCGCGGGGCTCGCCGCCTAGAAGGCATAACCAGCGCAGGGCGCGGCAACCCGGGGATGGGCTACTGCAGGGGTAGCGCGGGGCACGCTACTGCATAGGAAAACCTAGCGCGGGGCGCGCCAGGCAAAGGAAAATGTTGACCAAGTTTTTGATTAACCGTTTTTCCATGTGGATTAAAGGGTTAGTAAGTAATGAATGAACATGAATGTATACCCTTTAAACAACAATGTTTAACCAAGGGTTTATGAGGATTAAACGTTGACAATGCGTAATTGAATTCTAAAACTTGAAACCCTAAAATGTGAACTGGGGTTCGTGGTCGAGTTTGATGCATGCCTCAAGGTTACATGTTATGTAATAGAGGTGTGGCATACGAGAATGTAAAGAAATGAAGTTAAAACTTATGTAATTTCTATACGGAGTCCGATGACGGGAATCCGGTGGAAATGCGTGCGACCTAGAGAACCGATTAGGGTTTTTCTTGTCGTGAGGTCTAACGACGATCAACGAGAGTCGGTTGATGACACACGAAAGATAGTGAACATATAATTCATTTAATGTAACACTTAAATAAGTGATTTAAACCTTAAGTAAAGGTTGAATGAGATTAAGAGACGAGTAAAGTGAATGCAGGATACGTGAACGATTCTCGTGAATCATATCGACATTGAGGGAACGTTTTAAGTATACATTGATTGTATAGCTTAGACGTTAATACATGTTAGCATAGTACGATGTTAATAAGCCGTATGGAACGGTAATAAGAAAATAAAGAACGTATAATGTGAAAAGCTGAGTTAACGTTAATAACTTGGATGAACGTTCCGGGTCGTATGGACCGAACGTGGTAAGAAGGTAATGAAGAATAACTTACTGAACATTATAGTGATAATGGTTTGGATAAGTTAAGTCTAAAATGGTAATGCAGTCGTGGTCTATAGCGGTCGAGATATAGTATCTGGGCTAAACGATCCCATCAGAGAGCGATGATATATACGAACTAGCAATCGATCTAACTCACTGTGTAAGACAGTGTTGACGAGACGGGAAACTAGTTTGTTGGTCATTTGTGGGAAACCACTCAAAGTACTATATGTGACTACTGTTAGGGACTCGATGTATGATAAGTAAAATGCTAGTGGAAGAATGGAAGTAAAGATTGGTCGCGTAAATGTAGATTACAAGAACGCGAACCGTAAGAAGTAAAGTGAAGTAAAGCTAATGTTTAAGTCAAATATTTAACTAATTGGTATTTGTTATTCCTTATGTGCCATATAGGAATTTCGATGAGCAGCTCAGCGTAAACCCTAAGCGGTAGCTGTGCGTAAGGCAAGTTTCCTAACTACGTTCATTTCTGTATGAATGATAGTTTCTGAACTTCCTCAGATGTTGAATATGAGGAAGTATTTCTTATGTGCAAATGTGCGATATTTGTACAAGGTGATAGTATGTATGAGGCCTTGTGCCACAACATTAACACTTCGGTGTTTCAGTGAAATGAACTGTTCTGTGATTGAACTGTTGAGTATGAAAGAGTTCGGCTTATTCATGAACCGTTCTTGTGAAGTCTGTGCTAATGATTTTAGCCAGACAGAATGTGAATGAAAGAAGTAAAAGGTTGAGAGTTTGACAAAGTATATGCGAGGCATGTTGTAAAATGATAGGAATCAGAAAGTATTCCTATTATTCGAGCGGCTTCATAACCATTATTCGGTTATTGAAGGCTTAAAAGAACTTTGATTCTTGCTTTGGTTGTTATTCAACTACTACGACTTGCTGAGCAATTGAATACTCACACTTGCTTGAAATAAAAAACATTTTCAGCGAATGACGATAGTATATGTTAAATGACATGATGAAGATCGTGATGATGGATGTCCTGCTATTGTCAGATGTTGTGGTCACGAGCACCATTAGCTTCACCAGATGAAGAACTGTTCATGTTATGAACAAGCGTGAAGATCAAGTCGAGACTTGTAGAATAGTTAGTTAAAACTATTCTGTAGATACGGTGACTAGTTAAGTCACGCTTGTAATGTGATAAGAATAATGTATTTATCGATGTAATAGAACCTGGGAATGTGTGAATATATTATGTATCTTCAGGATATAATGATGTATGTATGAAAAAGGGATGTATCGTAATGCACAAAATTTGGTGAAAAGATTAGGCTGGATTTCGGGGCGTCACATCTATACTTTTCATATTAAGTAAATATAACTTTCCATTTTGTTTTCTTTTCATTTACTAAGCTTAAGAAAGAGAAAACAAAAAAATAGAGAGAGAGAAAAGAGAGGAACTCGGTGGGAAGAAGAAGAAGAAAGGGAGAGAGCTTAAGCTAGATGAACCTAAGATTCGTAACATATTACGGTTGGAGAAGAAGAGAAGCCAAGAAAATAAGGTATAAACTAATCTCTAGACTTTATTTTCTTTTCTTTTATGAATTTGATGGAAAAAGGGGTTCATGATTTGGAAGTTTAGAAATCCTTAATATATGTGTTTTACAGGGATTCATGTATGTATCTAACTAATTTAAGTGTGAAAAAGTGGATCAAAAGGAGAGAAATGAAACTAGGTTTCTAGAAATCTAGAAAACCCTAGCTTTCTCTCTCTTTGATCAACTAGTATGTTAAATCTACACATTCTTTTCACGATCCGTCAAAGAGGGGTGCTAGATATATGTGTTGGCTAATAAAACCAAGTGGTAGAACTCAAAAATCGTGTGTAGAAAAGTCGTGGTGTGTGTTTTAGTCAAAACAGTCCATGTAGTAGACAAAGAAGGCTAAAAAGCTCTCTGATCAATCTGTCATGAGGGCAATTTTGTTAACTTTCCATGTTTTAAAAATTTGAGGAAAATTTGGAGGGTTAATATCAGAAGTTAGGTAGGTCCTGTAAAAATTTGAGAATTTTTAGCCATACAGTTTGAGAGTTATACATTTTACGGCGAAGGGCTATGTTTAAAAATCTAACCGAATAACTCTCTGTGTGTGAGTCCAAAAATTATAAATTTTTTACTGAAAGTACATGTATATAGAAAGAGCTTACCCTAGAAATTATATAATTGTTTGAGATAATCTCGATTTCTGAAAAATATGACAATTATTGGCCATTATGGACTATTTAAATATAGTAGATGGACTTTAAAAATTTCTGGAAAAATATATTTTAATGAGGGGATTATATATAGTTGCTTTTCAGAAAAGAAATGATTTTGGAGTTGTTTTGCTATTTTTTATATAAATGATGTTATATGGATAAATGAATTTAATTAAATATATGATGTCGAAATTATGGAAAATACGGTTTTATGACTTGAGACCCTTAAGCATGTTTTATGCAGATTTGTGATGAAGGTTTGGGTCAGTTTTGAAGAGTCATTATGCGTAGGGTGTTTTAGAATGTTTAAAAGAATTAATTAATAAAAGGAAAATAATTAAAATAAATTATTTATTAATTTGATTAAATAATTTAAAATATTTTTATATGACTAATAATATTTGATTGAATTATTATTAGTAGTATATGACTTAAAGGTTATTAAAAGTTAATAACATTAGCTTAAAAATATTATTAATTAATTAATAATATTAAACGGAGAATTAAAATAAGATAATTAAGTTATTTTTAAATATAGTGGTTGAATTGATATCCAATGAACTATATTTTGCTTGTAGTAGACTGAAATGAGAATTTAGGTTGTTGAATTGGATTTTGGGTTGCTAAAATAATTTCGGTTTACTGAAATTGATTTCGGTCTGCTGAAATAATGATTTTAGGATGCTGAATTGTAATCTAGTTTACTGAAATAGTATCTTCAGTTTATTAGAATGTAATCTAGTTTACTAAGATAAACATATAAAGAGAAAACTTATAAATATAAGTTATGACATGATTAAAAGATTATCCAAGTATAATAGTAATGCTAAGACTTTAATGTAATGTCTAATACTTAACTATGTGATTGAATGTTAGAAAATTTAATATAAGATGATAAGATTATAAGTGAGTTATGCTATGACTAATCGAAAGATCAGCAGACTACGATTGAGGCAAGTTCTCTAACTCAAACTTGAGTTATATTCCAAAGCATGTTAGTGAATAGTTATTGATGATTATTCACATCTGTACTGATTGTTGTTAAATCGCACTTTGTGCAATTGAATTCCTGTTCTATTATTATTGAACTGTGAATTGTTTAAAGTTCTTTCAATCATAAACTATTTATGATATGGATCTATGCTAGTTGTATCAGCTAGATCAAGTATGTTTAAATTTGTTAAATCAAATATATTTTGAAAGCGGTGCCTAACAAATTGAAATGGTAAGGACTCTTGACTGAGAAAAAGAATAATTTTACTAAAGCATTATTGGAAAACAATTGTTGCTAGTATATTGAGTGATTATGCATATTTCACCGGGTATGAAAGGCTGATCCCCTTGACTACCAAACTTTATTAAAAGGACCAGTTTACATACTGACAACCTTCGTATATGTTCATGGTTATTATAAACCACTCAGCATCTGATATTCAATTATTCGAATATTCAGTTATTGAAATTAATTCATATTCTTTCACTATCCATTTATCTGATTGAACTTTGAAAGTTAAATTCTTTTCTAATCATGATATAACTCTTTCATATTTAAACTTGCTAAGAAAATTAGTTGCTTATCCTTGCTATATCATGACATTTATTTCAGCTCAGCCAGAATTATCCAAGAAGGACAAGGGCAAAGGAAAGGTTCAGGAATAGTTAATATAAACGTATATATATCAAGAGATACTATGTTTGATGGTTTGTAAACCTTTTGTGTTACTATATGTAAATTAAGTAAGGTATGTTTAAGTTAAGGTAATAGACCTTGGGATATGTTTTTAAAACTTTATTATAATGAACAATGTATGTTTATTATTCCGCAATAGTATATAAAATGCTTATGATGATGGTGTATCATCAGCACTGAATCCGGGATCGGAGAACCTGGATTTGGGGGCGTCACAATCTTCCTCAGAGTCAGATTTATCACGAGCTTTGGAAGTGGCTTCTGTTACCTTGAGAGCAAATCCTTTGTCCTTCCTTCTTCCTTCCGATAAAGTTTCTGCTCGTTGAGTCAGCTCCAGCTCGTAGGTAAGAAGGTTTCCATAAAGCTAATGTACTGTCATTTCATGGAGGTTCTTTGATTCTCTGATGGCAGTGGTTTTTACATCCTACTTGCTTGGCAAGGACCTCATGAATTTGATGATAAGATCTTTGTTTGGATAGATCTTCCAAAAGCTCGAAGAGAGTTAAGCAGTATGTTAAATATTTCATAAGTGGAAGTGATGTTCTCTCCTGGAACATGGGCGAACATCTCATACTATTGAGTCAGAAGAGATTGCTTATTTTCTCTGTTCCTTCATGCATAATGAGCAATGCTTCCCAGACTTCCTTGATGGTTTTGCTGTTGACCACATCCTCGAACAGATCATCCTTTAAGGACTAGAACATAATGTTCTTGTCCTTCTTGTCCAGCTGGATAACTTTCTTCTCGTTGTCAGTCCATTCTGATTTGATCTTGATCTGTACTCTGTTTGGATCTTCTGGAGTTAGTGCAAGCTTTGTAGGAATATAGGGCCCACTCATAACGGTTTCAAATAGACCGTCATCTATTGAATCCATATAAGCTTGCAAATAAACTTTCTAGTCAAAAAATTTATCTTTGTTGCACATTGGTGGCTTGCTGTCTCCACCGATCATGGACTCGCTTATCATGTGTGCTATCAGATCTACTCAAGCTTTGTAGGCTAGTTGAGAGAACCTGCTCTGATACCAATTGTTAGTTCCTAGAGGCACAATAGTTATCTTGAAGGGGGATTGAATAGATATTTAAAACTTTTTGTTTTTCAAAATAATTATCAGATTTGTTAATTAAATAAATAAATTAACCACAGCGGAATATATGATTTGTTTGTTCCCCTCAAGATAAAGTAAGTTTATAGTTTGATAAGCAATTATAGCAGTTATGGCAGATATAGCAGTTATAGCAGATATAGAAGACAATGATTTTAAGTGATTTAGAGCACTCAAGACTCCTAATCCACTCTTCTACACCACGAATAGGAAATCCACTAAGGATATCTTTACAACTTTGAGTCATTGAGATTCCTTCAAGACCAGCAGTCTTGGCACTTCTAGTTCACTGAGAACTCTTCAAGTCCAACAGACTTGACACTTCTAGTTCACTAAGAACTCTTCAAGTCCAGCAGACTTGGAATACACTGTAATGAGAGTTGAGTTCTTTGGTGTGCTACTCAGTTGCCGTTAAGCATAAGTTCGAAAGAACTGAGTAGCGAAGCAAGCTATCTTTCAGGATCGTAGTGTTTGGCTTTTAGTGTTCTTGAGCTTTGTTCGTTCTTGCTTGCATTTTTTTGAATCTTCAATCTGACTTCCTTATGAAGGAGCCTTTGAAAACTACCCGTTGAAAGGCTTCCGTTGGAGCATTTAACGTTTCAAACATTTCTGAGCACTGATGTTAACTTCCTGGGAATATAATGTTCTGCTGTCTGACTCGCCTGACACAGCAGACTGCTTTCTCACCTAACACCTGAAAAGGTGCTTTTAGCATACAGAAAGTAGTCTCCTTAGCTATTTTCACACGTTGCTTCGATTCAAACTAAGGATAAGTGCTGGAGCATTGGGATTCCAGAAATGTTAATGTTCACAAGAAATTCTTCATTTGTTAGACATCCTCTTTCATCAGATAGGCGAATCTTGATACTCTAATGTTAACTGAAGAAGCACCACGATCGTTGTCTTCATACCACGATCTTTGTGTGTTGGTGTGCTCGGAATTGATTCAGTCTTGATCGTATAGAACACTACAATTCTGCTTAAACTTTGGTTGACTACAATCTCTATTTGCATCATCTTGCAGATTCCATGCTTCTGAGAGCTAACTGCGATTCTTGACTTAGCTCGGCTTTGGCGCAGAAATTTCTGGCTAAATTCTTCCCGCCATCAAAAACACATAGATTGAGGACGGATATTTCTTCATTTATACAGCAGCAGGGAGAACCATTATATGAAGCATAGGAAAGTTATAAAGAGTTGTTGAGAAAATGCCCACACCATGAACTACTGCAGTGGATGCAGATGAATACATTCTACAATGGGTTAGGAAGTCATATACAGACTAGCATCGATGCGGCCTCAGGTGGAGCTTTTATAACAAAGAAATTTGAGGAGGTATGGGACTTGATAGAAACGATGGCTGCTAAATACTATCAGTGGCCAACTGAGAGAATAACTCAACGCAAGGCAGCAGGTATTCTGGAAGTGGACTCTGCGACAGCTCTATCCGCACAAATAGCAGCGTTATCAAAGAAGATGGACGCCATATCAAGTGGAAATTTGCAGCAGGTCACAGTTGTGTGTCAGCTTTGTGCAGGGGAGCATCCGACACAACATTGTACGATAAATCTAGCTTCAGTACAATTTGTGGTTAGCTTCAACAGGCCACCTAACACATATCAAAATGCGTATAATCAGGGGGCGTGGAACCATCCAAATTTCTTATGGAGCAATAATCAGAACCAAAATTAGAATCAGCAACAAGCTCCACGACTATCATACCCCCCTAGTTTTTAGAATGAACATCAACAGGCAACTCCGCATCACGAGAAGATAATAGATTTGGAGGAGCTACTTGCAAAGTACATAACAGGGAATGAGGCAGCAGTGAAAACTCAAGCGGCTGCGACAAAAAACTTGGAAACTCAGATGGGACAGATTGCAAGTGCATTGAACAATAGACCACAAGGAACCTTACCGAGTGAAATAGAAAAGAATCCAAGGGGAGGTCATGAGCAATGTCAACTATTACACTTCAGAGTCGAAAACAGTTAGCAAGATTCAGATAAGCCGACGATGGAAAAGCAAGTTGAGACAAGTGTGGAGGAAACAGTGGAAGGGAATAAAAGAGCAAAAGAATCAGCGGTAAAGGAACAGGTTGTTACAACGACAGTTTACCCACCACCACCCTTTCAACAATGGATCTGAAAATAGAAACTAGAGAAGCATTTTACCAAGCTAGAGGTGTTCAGGAAGCTGCATATCAACATTCCTTTCGCGGAAGCATTAGAGCAAATGTCTAGTTATTCCAAGTTCATGAAGGATATCTTGTCGAAGAAAAAGAAGTTAGAGGACTTCGAGACTATGGCATTAAAGGAGGAATGTAGCGCTATATTGCAAAAGAAGCTTCCACCCAAACTGAAAGATCCGGGAAGTTTCATCATACCATGCACAATAGGCAGTGTGTCCATCAACAAATGTCTGTGTGACTTAGGTGCAAGTATAAAACTTATGCCAATATCAGTTTACACTCAGTTGGGTTTACCGACACCTAGATAAATAAACATATCCCTACAGCTTCCGGACAGATCGGTAACATATCTACGGGGAATTATTGAGGATATTTTGGTAAAAGTTGACAAATTCATATTCCTAGCAGACTTTATCATCTTAGACTATGAAGAGGATAAGGATATTCCGATAATCCTTGGGCGACCATTTTTGGCAACCGGTAGGACTCTCATTGATGTTCAAAAAGGAGAGTTGACCATGAGGGTTCAAGACCAAGAAGTAACCTTCAACGTTTTTAAGGCCATTAACTTCCCCAAAGAGGATGAGGAGTGTTTCCGAATGGATGTAATTGACAAAGTGGTGGGGGATGAACAAGGTCGTATATTGAGTACCGACCATTTAGAAACAACATTAATGGGAGATTGTGATGGAGATGATCCAGAGTCGATGGAATAACTGTAATTGTTAGATGCACATCCTAGGATGAGTATGTTCGAAGTACCATTTGAGTCGTTGGAAGTGGTAGGAACTTCATCAGCAAGGGTGAAACCATCTCTAGAGGAACCACCTGTACTAGAACTCAAACCCTTACCTAACCATCTCAGGTATGCTTATTTAGATAATTCATCTACTTTACCTGCTATTATTGCATTTGTGCTTAACGAATTGCAGGAAAGTAAGCTGTTAAGAGTTCTGCGGGAGTACAAGTCTGCTATTGGATGGACTATAGTCGACATCAAAGGAATCAGCACTTAATTTTGTATGCACAAGATTCTGATGGAGGAGGATGGTAAGCCTATAGTGGAACAACAACGGAGGCTTAATCCGATTATGAAAGAGGTGGTAAAGAAGGAAATATTGAAATGGTTTGATACTGGAATTATCTACCCGATCTCAGATAGTGCATGGGTAAGCCTAATTCAGTGTGTCCCGAAGAAAGGTGGTATAACAGTAGTGAAGAATGAAAATAATAAATTGATACCGACAAGAACAATGATCGGCTAGAGGGTTTGCATGGACTACAAGAAGCTAAATAAGGTAACCCGAAAGGATCATTTCCCCTTGCCGTTTATTGATCAGATGTTGGATAGGCTAGCTGGACATGTGTATTACTTTTTGCTAGACGGGTATTCGGGATACAACCAGATTGTTATTACACTGGAAGATCAAGAAAAGACGACGTTCATATGCCCCTATGACACCTTTGCCTTTAGAAGGATGTCATTCGAATTGTGTAACGCTCCGGCGACCTTTCAGCGATACATGATGGCAATTTTCTCTGACATGGTGGAGCACAGTGTGGAAGTGTTTATGGATGACGTTTCAGTATTTGGGGAGTCTTTTGACAGGTGCCTCGAAAATCTAGTCATGGTACAGAACAGATGTATAGAAACTAATCTAGTGCTTAACTAGGAAAAATGCCATTTTATTGTCCAAGAGGGGATAATACTTGGGCATAAAGTCTCAAAAAAAGGGTTGGAAGTGGATCGAGCTAAATTGGAAACAGTAGAGAATCTGCCACTGCCAACTTCAGTAAAGGGTATTCGGAGTTTTTCTGTCATACCGGATTCTACTGCCGATTCATCAATGACTTCTCCAAAATCACAAAACCACTATGCAGTCTAGTGGAGAAAGATGTACCGTTCAAATTTGATGAAGACTGTTTAGCGGCGTTTGAGCAGTTGAAGAAGAAACTAACCACAACCCCCATGATCGTAGCGCTGAATTGGGCAATGCCGTTTGAATTAATGTGTGATACTAATGATTGCAGTAGGAGCTGTGCTTGGACTACGCCGAGATAAAGTCTTTCATGCCATCTACTATGCGAGCAAAATATTGACCGATGACAGTTGAACTACACAACCACCGAAAAGGAATTACTTGCGGTTGTTTATGCGTTTGATAAGTTTCCCTAATACTTAGTTGGAACTAAGGTGGTGGTACACACAGATCACTCGGCCATCCGATATCTAGTTGCAAAGACGAGACTGATTCGCTGGATTTTGCTCATCCAAGAATTTGATTTAGAGATTAAAGATAGGAAGGGGAAAGAAAATCAGGTGGTGGACTACCTTTCCCGATTAGAGAATCTAAATCATGACAAGACGGACAAGGTAGTGATCAATGAGTCCTTTCCTGATGAAAAGTTATTTCTGATTCATGGCGAGTTTTCGTGGTATGCGAATTTTGGAAATTACTTAGTAAGTAATATTCTTCCCCCAGATTTGACACAACAATAAAAGAAGAAATTCTTACATGACGTGAAGTGGTATACGTGGGATGAACCATTTCTATTCCGACAGTGTGCCTACATAATGATTCGGCGATGTGTGCCGGAAAGTGAAGTAGAAAGCATCTTACAGGCATGTCACGCCTCATTATATGGGGGACACTATGGGAGTGAAAGAACGGCCGCGAAAGTCCTCCAGGAAGGTTTTTATTGGCCCACCTTGTTCAAAGATGCACATCAGTGTGTGAAAAACTGTGATCGATGCCAACTGGTGGGCAACATTTCTAAGAGAAATGAGATGCCACTAAATATGATTTTGGAAGTTGAGGTTTTTGATGTATGGGGAATCGGCTTCATGGGACCATTTCCGTCGTCATTCAGTAATTTATATATCTTACTGGCAGTAGACTATGTGTTGAAGTGGGTTGAGGCAGTCGCACTATAGACAAATGATGCAAAAGTGGTGTTGAAATTTTTTCAAAAGAACATATTCACCCGATTTGGCACTCCAAGAGCAATCATCAGTGATGAGGGTAGTCACTTCTGCAACAAGTACTTCACGACACTCTTGACTATGTATGGGGTCAATCACAGAATCTCCACTGCCTACTACCCCCAAACGAGTGGCCAAGCAGAGGTATCGAACAGAGAGGTGAAAAGAATATTGGAAAAAGTAGTCAACCAGAATCAGAAAGATTGGTCATTGAAATTAGACGGCGCTCTTTGGGCGTATCGGACCGCTTATAAGACCTCGATCGGCATGTCTCCAAACCAGTTGGTCTACAAAAAGGCGTGTCACCTCCTAGTAGAACTCGAGCATAAAGCCTATTAGGCCATCAAGAAACTCAACTTTGATCTAACAGCAGGAGGGGAGAAAAGACTTTTGCAAATCAATGTGTTAGATGGATTTTTCCTGTAGGCATACAAAAACTCAAAGTTATACAAAGAAAAGGTCAAGAAATGGCACGATCAGAAGATAGTGAATAAAAGGTTCGAACCGGGCCGATCAGTATTGTTATTCAACTCTCAGTTGAAACTTTTTCCTGAAAAACTAAAATCCAGGTGGTTGGGCCCATTTACCATCAATACAGTGTTTCCACACTAGGACATTGAAGTATACAGCCGGGATTCGTCTGAAACATTCAAAGTTAACGGCTAGCGCTTAAAGCACTACTGGGGTGATGATCTCGATCGCCAAGCAACCTCAATTGACCTCGCCGATCCAGTTTAAAAACAGGGAGTAGTCAGGCTAAAAGACTCTAAACCAAGTGTTTGATGGGAGGCAACCCAATCATTTGATTATTTTAAGTTTTGAAATGTGTTTGTTTTTTGATTTCATTAAGTAAAGTAGTAATAGACTAGGACGAGTCTTAGCGTAGAAATTGTGTCCAAACTTTGATTCAACATGGATACTAAGTGTGTTTATGGTTTGGTTGCAGAATGGGGGCAGAAATGAACATGAGAGCAAAGAAGATTATAGGTTGTGGTTACAGGATGAGCTGCCAAAGAAAGGGAAAAAGACTGCAAAAAAACCCATCTTTGCCCCGGCGCAGATTTAAGGCATAAGAATCTCGCCTGGCGAGAACTGGTAGATAAAATGCGCCCCGGCGCAGATTTATGAAGAGAAATTCGTGCCTAGGCGCATACCTGTCAGATGATTCTCGCCCCAGCGAGATTTAGTGTACAAAAAGATCTCGCCTAGGTGCAGGTCACGTTTTGCAGTTTTTAAAAACCTTCTTGCTGCAGTTACATATTACACTCCTAATACAATTGTGAGACTTCTCCCTACCGAAAACAAAGAGAAACACTAGTGTTCGACTACATACTACCCCAATCACTCTTCAAGTGTGATTTCAAGAGTTCATCACCAAAATCTAACCACTCTTCATCATCTAGGGTTTCAAATTCAAATAATTTTTAGAAAATAGAGGGGAGTTCTTCACAACAACAGTACATCCTTGAGATTACTCCATACCACTTACAAGTAGCATCAATTTATGGGTTATTGTCAACGTATATTTTAGGTTTTTACACAAGTTCTTAGAGAATCTACAATTTTGGCTTAACAAGTGAAGTTTGGGGGTAAGATAATCAAGCACTCACAGTTTGCACACAAGGTGTTTGACAAAAGGTCTCAACAATAACTCCTTCATTCAATTGCAAGTTAGAGTCATACCGTCGGCACCATGACTTCCATACATCAGAAAAGGCAACGTGGGGAGAGTTCATCCACTCTCGTTCGACAATTTGACAGACAAAATTTTTTGAATGCCGAGACGGCGGAGAGGTTCGATTATTTATCAAGCAAGGCGTTGACACCAGAGCGTGGTTTGGCGCCCGACGTGTTTGATGGGGCTATGCTTCAATAGATTCACGAGAGGCAGTGGGAAATGTTCACGGCACAGCTTGAAGCCGTCGTGGTAGCGGTGGTGAAGGAGTTCTATGCAAATGCCCCCGACAAATCACCATTCTTTGCCTTCGTGAGGGGTAAGATGGTACCGTTTACTGTGCAGGAGATCAACGACTACTATAATCTGCCATAACTAAGTTATTCGTTTTTTACCCTCTAGGAAAGCGGACCGAATTATGAGAAAAATCTGACTGAGTTGTACAAGCTCGACGCTACTTGGGAGTCGAATGGCTCTCACTTTCAGACTGTCCATCTCAGTTTATATGGGAAGATATGGCATACATTCGATGTCACGAATGAGAACGCAATTCTGCTATACATAATAGTTAAATACCGATCGATCGACGTGGGCCGCATCATTCATCATTCTATTCGCCGAAATCTGCGTGGACCACTACAGGGCGGATTGCCGCATCTATCACTAATTTGTGCATTATGTGCCCGGGCAGGGGTACAATGAAGCACAACTGAGCCTATCCAGCAGCCACTAATGTGCTTAGACCCCAATATGATTCAGAGGTACTCATGCTGGAAAGGAGGGCATTCGCACCCACGCGGTCTTGGCTTTACATTTTCCGATTCTGAGGCTGATGAAGGGGCGGACAAACAAGATGCAAATTTTGATGTGGAAAAATAACAAGAACAATAACAAGCCATGACTTCAAACTCGTCCCGCACAAAAGCGACTTTCAGCTTTCAATTCCGCAATATGCAGTAGTATTTTGATCTGAGACTCCACGGGTTGGCATTCAGGCAGGATCAAATGTTTGCCACCCAGAATGAATTCAACGCGTCTCTGGCAGCTGCCTTTGCCCGAATTAATACCACATGTGAAGATTTTCAGTTCCCAGTTCCCCAGCCATTACCAGCTTTTCTCCCAATACCGCCTGTTGAGGACCCGGTTAACGACCCACCTACCGAGGATCCACCAGTTTAGCATGACGCTTGATCGCTCAGGGCAGTCCTCGAACTTTTAAATTATATATCCAATGAGGACATTGCATAGTTTAAGTTTGGGGGTAGGATTAGTCATTTAGTTAGTTTGCATGTTAGTTATTTGCATGTTAGATTAGTTCATTTTGCATGTTAGTTATTTGCATTCTAGATTAGAGCATATGTCATTAGTTTAAATTTACATTAGTTATATGGTTTGTATATATATAAAAAAAAAAAAATAAGTAAAAAATTGAGAAAAATCACAAAAATATATTTTGTTTGCATTTAGGCATATAAATTGTTGCATGAATTTAAGCATTGGATTGGTATTAATTTAGCTCGTCTTATGATAAGATCGGCATTACACGTTAACTTGAACAATGTGAAGATTGATGATGAGTTCTAATGTTAATCGAGATGAAAATCTGAGCCTGTCTGAAACTTATGCAATTGGTTAGCACGTAGAGTTTAACTGTTCTAGTCAACTCAATTCAAAGGTTCATAATTTGTTTCTGGGGGGAAATCTTTGTTAAATTTTGATCACATTGGTATACTGACAGTAAAGGTTAAAATGAAGTAAAAACTTGAGTTTAGGGTGAAAGAAATGAAAGAAAAGAAATTAGAAAATTGAGAAAAAAGGAAAAAAAAAGAGAATAAACATATTGACTAGTTTGTGTCTGTGGCCTTTGTTACTTGAATAAGTCAGCCCTTGGGGATGTTTTTACATCTAGCGCCCTAAAACCGTTTGGTTTGGGAGTCGTTGGTCAAAATTTTGCTAAACGGATAATATTGAAAAGCCTAATAGATTCGAGCATTGAACAGTCGATTGTGAACGCGGGATGGAGCGTAAAATGCACCAGTGAATGAATTGTAAGATATATAAGCCTCAATTAAAATCCTTGAACTCGATAATTGCTATGTTTAACCGATTTTGTCATGATTATAGAATAACTGAAATTTGCCCTCTAAGAAGGTTGTTATGTGATGATCTTGAATTGTTGGTGATTAGAATGGTTAATAAGCACACACGCACAACATGGGTGATGATAGGTTTGGATTGACTAATTTGTTATTGATGAACTGTACTTTGATTTGAATTATTGTTTGAGTATCTAGTGATATCTTTGAGGCCTGTGTTGGACATCATATTGATCTAGTGCTAGATTCGTAGGCATGTAGGAAGTAGATCATGCATTTGCATTAATATAGATAACTTTGTTTGTTAGTTTCATTTCTTTGTTGTTTTTGCTTGAGGACAAGCAAAATCTTAAGTTTGGGGGTGTTTGTTATGTAGGTTTCATACCTACGAATTGATGTCATTTAAACCAAAGTTGTTGCTAATTCAAGTAGCTTTTAGGTTCTATTTCACGCATTTGCATTGGTTTATGTGCAGGGAATGGTCGGGATAAAAAGCGCAAGGAACTAAGGACTTGATGAAAGAAATCTGCATGAGTTATGTAATCTTCGTTGGGGTGCAGATTTAGAGCATGAAAACCCCGCCTAGGCGCAGCTTCGCCAGGGTGCGCTTCTGAATGTTAAAAACTCGCCTAGGCACAGGTCGCGACAAATTGGATTTTATTTCCTTGTCTAACTGGGATTCTGCTGAAAAGAAAGCGGCGGTTTTGGCTTGCGACTAAGAGAAGATATAAGGCTACCAGAGAGGCTTATATGACATATACGAAGACATTAACAAACCCTAGTTGGTGAGAGTTGATACATGAGGATAATTGAAGCAAGGTGAAGCACGACGAACGTGAAGACGAGTAGTGATATAATTTCAGATTCTATTTTCTCTCTTCATCTTTACCTTGTATTCAAGATGTTATTTACTTTGTGGATGATGGTTTTTACTTCGTTTATGATGAACTAATTTGCTATTTAAGTCTACAACGGATCTTGTTATGTAACTAAGAATTGACATGCTTTCACTTTAGCTTATGGAGATTATTTTCAGATTATTTGCTATGGTGTGTGCTTAATTTATGTTGTTGTTTGATCACCAATTACTTGTTATTCCATATGAACTCGAGAGATGACGTATGAAATTAGAACCAACCATAGTGACATATGTTTGTGATTTCTACAGTTAGTTACAATTCATAATTCATGTGTAGAATAGAGATATCTATGCATCATGCGTAATCTAAAGAGAACTTGATATTAAACCTTTTTAATTATAATTCACATAGAGATATAGTGAGTTAGTTAATTAAGGTGTCCTGCTTAATTCTATCGATTGTGGATTTGAGTGAGTATGGATGTAATACATTGAGAGATGATTATATATACTTTTGTGTTCTTGGTTAATAATCTGGAATAATTGATTTAAGCTGAAAGGAAGTATGTTATTCGAAGTGAAATAATAAGTGAAGTTGTAGGCTTAATTCTCCAAAAACTTGTTAAATTCGTGGAATAGTGTTAATTATAGTCTGAGTCATAGTTTTTCATAAATATCATCATTTAATCATTGGTTTACTAAAATTAAAATAGTATAAAATTGGTAATTGTTCGGATAAAGTGTAATTATTTTCTCTGTGAGAACGATACTTTTCTTATCATTATATTACTTGTTGATCACGTACACTTGCGTGTTGCGCGTATAGATTTTACCCAACAACTCCTCTTATATAGATATTGGTCAACCCTTCTAATCCAATTAGAATTAAGATTTCATTTATTTAATTAAACTCCTTTAATTAATTAGGCTTCCCAACTTATTGGGAATAATTAATTAAACTCTTTTAATTAATTTGCCTCCTAATCTTATTAGAAATAAATGAGAGTACTAATATTAAATTAATTCCTAAACTCCTTTAGAAATTAAAATAATAATAATTATAATAATATTAATAAGACTCCTCTTATTAATTTATATTTAATATTTCCAAAATATTAAATAATAAACATTAAGTTAATTTAATTTATTCTATCACCATAGATTAAATTAATTAAACTTAACATATTATTACGATTATGCCATTACCTTCTTAAATAATTATTCTTCCTTTTATGGTGTGACCCTTTAGGTTCTCCATATTAAATCGGTTGTGAATAAATCAATTAGAACAATTATAATCTTATTTAAATAAATAAATTAAACTAATAATCTATTTAAATAAATAAAATTTATTCTACAATATGGATAAGCCTCCCTAGGATCAACGACTTTCCAGATAATATAGATTTCATCATTCATAATAAAAGAACCCTTGAGTTAATAGTTACCATATAATTCAATCTTTCCACCATACAATGTCCCAATTAAATATAAGACATGAAATTATTGTAAAGTCTTATTTTATTTAATTATATTTATCTCGATCAGAAAAATGCACAACTTCAAATAATGCAAATTAAAAACTCCTTTCTAATTTCATTCCACCTTGTCCAAGGATTCTTGGGTTGTCATTTATCGAATCACATAGGACATATCTCTTCTTTTACTAGAAGCGGTAGATTATTTATTGATCATTCATTATCTCCATATATAACTTATTACACCCAAGCATATCCTTTGATATACCCTAAGGGTCTTAAGGAATAAGTCAAAGTATAATTCATTATACACAAGATTCTATGATGATCTCAAGTCTGAGGATCACTCGTACTACTATCACATTAGGAATTCCTATTGACATGCGAGTAAAACTCCATTAGGTATTCCTTAGCGAGTCACGTTTAGTATACTTATTCTCCAATAAGAACCTATATACTTGCTTTAGTGACTCCACACAAATGATCATGAGATCAATCATCCTCATCCAATGAACAAGCAACATATGTACCAATCTATCCGGATTTACTAATCCATTTTTAGTAATTCATCGATTGAGAACTATTTTAGTTTTAGGCTTTCTAAGAATTTAAATCTCATTAGCATGATCATCATCATGATACTTGTAATACCCGAGAATTTTCTAATATTATTAAATAAATATATTAATGGATATGAGAATTTATTTGAAATATAAATGATTTTGTGTTATGAGAATAATTAATTCAATTATATATAAAATTGAATAATTATAATAATTGAGAAATTGATGGAGTTTGCGATAAACTCATTGATAGCCTTGTGTGGCACAGTGACGTAATATAAGAATGATTATATTAATTTAAGCGAACAATTAATCTATATTAATTGTTAATCATAGAATATTAATTAATTGTCATCATAGAATAATTGTTATAGAATATTAATGGTGATTAATTAATAATATGTGATTATTATTATTGCAAGAAATATAATAATAATAATAAGCAATGTGTTTATATTATAATAAGATTTATATTCATTTAATGTGATATTTAATCATATAAGTGTTAATCGATTATTATGGAAATTAATAATCAGTGAGGAATGAATTAATTAATAATATTATTAATTAATCAATGAAATGAATAATTTATTTATTTGATATTATGAATAATAAAATAAATAAGTAAGTTATTAATATAATAAGATTATATTCATTGTTATGTGCAAGCATGCGAATTAAATGTGTAACATACATTAGCTAACTATGTATTATGTGAAGTGTAATATGACACTATTATATGGTAAGGCTTATTAAACTATATGAGCTACTTGATTAATAGCCTATGTGACAATATGTATGTAAGTATACATTAAAATATTGTATCATAAATATAAATAATAATTGATGAATATTTATATATATAATGGAATAATAAAATTTAATAAAGGAAATAATATGATGTGATTATATCCGGTATTAATAAATGTACATGGATGATATGTATGTTACATTGCCATATCACATCTACTACTTTGAAATATTAAGCATGTGACTTACATTATAATGATAATTATAATCTAAATATATAGTATGAATGTATATGTAATAGCCTAAGTGTATGATATATGTATATATGGCCTTAGTGTTAATACACTTCATGTTGCAAAATGCTGGATACTTAGAAGCTTGGCCCATGCTGACAAACACAATCCTTATACATGTGAACAACTCAAGCTAGCCTACTCCCTATTTCTTCCTCAAACTCAGCATTGCATAGCTCATGATTATGGAGGGAATGGGATTCATGATGAATCCAACTACCATTTACCTACTACTCTTTAACCCTCATGCAATTCACAAATCTCGTTGGTTTAATTTGTTGTACAATTACATTGTCTGGGTCTTGGCTTTGCTATTTATATGGCCCCTTCTCCTTCAATTTCATTTGTTGTGAGTTTACATAAGTGTTGAGTTGAGAGAATACATTGATAGTATAGCAGCATTGTAAGTAGTAGTATAGCAGCAAGTTCAATTCACAAACTAACAGAGGTATAATTCCTCTCCTTGTTCTTCATTTTCATTTCCTATTTTTGTTACTGCAATTGCTTAAATTCTTGATTATGCAAAATTGGATTGCAATTGGATTGTAGAGCACTTATTTAGTTGTTATGTGAACTTATATACATGTTTAAATTATAATGTAGTTGATTATAATCAAATTCGTGAAGTAATTTGGCATTTGGCCTGGAAGTCTGCCGATGCAGGCTGTTCTTGAACTGAACTGGACGCGGCGCAGCTGCGCCGGCATTACACTGCGGCGCAGCGCAGCTGCGCAGGTCCCCTGCTGTAGTTTTTGATTTTCTGCTTGCTTCCTGCTATATGATAGTTCTTGCATTGACGTACATGAAGCATGCTAGCATGACTAACTTACATGTATAGATACGTAGACCTAAAATGATCATGTTCTATTACGCTTGTGTTCATGGTTGATGAAAAGTATAGTTTTCCAAAACAAACTTAGAACTTTAATACAAGACTTTGACATGTGTGTATGATATCAATGTTCTGACTTATATGGTATCTTGACCTTGCAAGCATATTATTATGATCTAGGAAAGCATAAAAAGCATGTTAATAGATGTATACATGTTTCGTAAGGTATCATGAGCACGTGGATTGCGTTAAATGAACTTTACTAGTGAAAGTATAAGTTTTGAACCTAAATCTTGACATTTATATCGAAGTCTAGATTCTGATCATTATGAACATGTTGGATAATGTTTTTAACCTCACTAATGTGTCATACAAACACGTGCGTACACACCATGCTAGGTGCCATAAAGACTAAATGAAGCATGATTTCAAAATGAATAGCAATGCTAGTAATATGTATGTGGTAAAGATATTCATGAACATTCCTAGAACACGTTACACGACCACCTTATGTGTGTACATGACAAGTATGATAGCTTCATGGTTTCATGACCTTGAATGGCTTTTAAGTTATTGAAAGTATTGACTTAGAATCTTTATCACATATATTTGAAACGAGGAAAGGTTGTACAAACATAAAAGTATCTTTTAATATGTTTATATGCTATGTGGTGTTGTTGGCTTGCATGACCGGACAGAAATCATAAGGCACAGCTCAACCTTGACTTGGCCAGAGGGCTGCGCAGCTGCGCTGGCCCTAGGCTTAGCCATGGCGCAGCTGCGCCGATTTGGAATCTAAATTGTTGAAATCTACTTGTTCTGGTCATGTCAGTTAGTGTAAATTGTTGTTCAAAACTGCTAGAAATGGTTTACACCCTACTGATATGTGTATATATGTGATGATTAAGTAATAAGATAATGTTTCACTTATATAATGGGTCAAAGGATCATAACCACTTGAGCATGATGAGTTGCTATAGTATCAGTTATGTTATAACTATGTACTTAATTCGTGATAACTTATAATCTAATGAGTATAAGTATGACATGTGACTAAGATAGTAACATATATGTATATTGAGTAATAAGTTTGTGTAACGGATGTGTTAACTAATGAAAATCCTATACATGTAATACGTTATAAATAGGATTCCAAAGTGTTGGCTAGCCTTACGTGAGTAAACTACGCATAAGGCAAGTATCCTAAACCCTTGCATTACTTTATTCAACGGATATCGTAAGCGAGTATCTAAACCTTATCTCTTTAGATGCAAGTATTCTATCTTTGTATATTGCGAAGTAGTTTTCTACTTAATCGTTGAATTGAATTAGCATACTTGAACTCTTATTTCATTAAAGCTATTATTCATGTTGAACTTAGTATTTTTCTTAAATATTGTGAAAGTGTCTATGCCATTTGATTCGGCTAGACTTATATTATTGAAATGCGACCCAAAACCAATTGATTGGTGCGGGATCTTATATTTGACTGAGAAGAACAAACTATAACTGTCGGAGAACCGACGCGCGCACTTGGGTATGATTGATTGCTATGCATAGCGATGGTACTTTAGGCTGATCACCTGTTGTACCTGTTTTTGTTCGATTTTCAGTTTATTACTGTTAATTCTAATAGAAGTTCATAGTCCTTAGAGACTGCTCAGTATTCAGTTATCTTGAAATCTTGAATTGATTTATTATTGAATCACCTTGATATTATTCTGTCCTTAGCGACTGTTATTGAAAACTGTTGAATTCTTGTTATCCTTGAACTATCAAACTTTGTTATACCCTTTCGAAAATTAAGGATTATATCACTTACCCTTATTGTATATTACTTGCTGGGCAATTTGTGCTCATTCTTGCTTTCCCTAAAACATTTCAGTTAAGACAGAGCAGGGCGAACCTTCGGGCGTTGATAAGGGCAAGGGCAAGGCTACCAACTAGCTTGTCTCTTTTATGTTTTTAAATATTTTATTGTTGTATTAAGATGATGTAGTAAGACTGATTTTGATTATGTTTAAGCTTAAGTTAGGTTATGTAATAAGTCGTTAATTGATATTATTATGTAATCTATTAAGTACTGTAGGTTGCGAGACTTGGAGGAATACTTATAATAGATCATTGTAAATTATTCTAGAATAGATTTTCCGCTGTGATGTGTGTTGTTTAGTTATTATTATTGTGATGCATTACCATGAGCACGTGATGAACCGAATTCGAGAGACCAGGTGGCAGTCCTGGAATTTGGGGGCGTCATAATTCTAAAGGCATTGCTTAAAACTATGGGTTTATAACATATTATAATAACAGCATCTTGTACATAAATAAATGCCTATAAATAAACACTTATTTTATTAATAAATGAATAAGATTGTTAGAAAGTATATGCTTTATCATCAAATATGATTGGCTTGTGTGCATACTACTTTCAATCTCCCATTTGCACAAAGGCCAATCGCCATGGTATCTAATACCTTTTTCCTCTAAGTGACGATTATCCTGTTGCTGGATAAGCTTTAGTAAATGGATATGTAATGTTTTTCTTGAGAGTTCACTATCTCTGTAGTGACTTCTCCTCTTTTAATGATTCTTTTAATCAAATGAAAGTGCCACAACACATGTTTGGATCCAATATGAGACTTAGGAACTATTCCTAGTTATGTTATGAACTTTTCATCTAAAACATCAACTTGTAGCTTCATTTACGGCTACATACTTTGTCTTTATCACTAAACTATCAACTTTTTGCTGTTTGAAACCATTCTAATTAATTGCACCACCTTTCAAGGTAACAACTTACCCTAAAATGGATTTGTTGTCGTCTTGGTCAGTCTGAAAACTGGAGTCTATTAATTCCTCTAGTTTAATTCAGACCCATCATGAATCTTGATTACATCCTTAGTATCGGTTAAGTACTTTAAGATGTTTATTACTGTTTAATAGTGATCTTCTTCAGAATATGACTGATCAACATCAAGTCTCGTACATTTCATTGCATACATGATAGTAACTCATGCGATCTCTCTTTTATTGAGGATAATTTTAGAGAGATACACTCCATGGCTCATCATCATGAGACATATTTTGGAGTTTGCCATGCTAAACGTCTTTAGCATCAAATGAATATACGTTCATAGGGTTAAGCCGAATATCCTTTTAAATCTATCTATATACATTTATATCCCCAATTTAGGATGTTCTACCCAAATCATTCATGGAGGAATGTTTAGACAACTTTATCTTTACTGATTATAGCACTAGTATGTCATTCCTTATCAGTAGTATATCAATATATAATACTAGCAATGTCACAGTGCTCCCACTGACCCTTTTTTACACACTAGGTTCATTCTCATTTTTGATAAAATCAAACTCTTTTGATTATCTCATCAAAATGAATGTTCCATCTTTGAGAAGCTCGCTTCAATCCATAAATGGATTGTTGTAGCTCATATACATGATTTGCTTCAACCATTGAAACAAATCCATCTGGCTGTATTATACCTACATTATCCTCTAATAATATATATTTGAGGAAGGCATCTCCACGTCCATTTGCCAAATCTAGTAATATTAAGCTGCAATCGCGAGTAAAATCCAATTAAACTTGAGCATTAATACCGGTAATAAAGGTTTTTTACAGTTAGCTCTTTGACTTTATTTGAAAACCTTTTCCAAAACGGTCTGGCCTTATAAGTCTCCACCTTGCCATTTGCTATAAGGATCCATTTCGAATTTTATGGCCATCTGCCATTTCTTTGAGTTTCTACAACTCTTAGCCTTATCGTATATAACTGGATCATCATTTTCTATGATGTGTACCTCATCATCATCATTTATGATGAATCCATACCTCCTAGGTATCTTCGGTACTATTCCAGATTTACGATTCGGTTGTGGTACAATAGGTCTATCTATAGGTTCCTCTTTTTGACTAATAGTAATTTGTGATTCTTGAACTCATTCAAGATCTATTATCCTCCCACTAGTCCTTCAACGATAAACACCTTTATCTTAGAAGACAGTGTATCTCGCAACAAACACCTTTTGCTAAGTATGATTATAGAACATATACTCTAAACTTACTTTAGGATGTCCCACAAATTTGTACTTGTCAAATCTTGTCCCAAGCTTATCCTTTTGAAACCTTTTCACAAAAGTTGGACAATCCTTTATCTTAACATACTTAAGATTATGAATCCTCCCTGTCCATAACTCTTATGAAGTCTTGGGGATGAATTTTGAGGTTACCTTATTTTGTAGATATGCAGTCATTTCCAAGGCAATACCCTAAAAGGATACTGGAATATCTGTAAAATCTTTATGGACCACCCTATGTCTAACAAGGTGTGATTTTCCTCTTAGATTCACCAATCAATTATTGTGTATCAGGAAGCGTCCATTGTGAGAAAACCATTTAAGATGATCTTAAAACTTATTGCACAAGTATTTATTCCTCGATCAAATCGAAGAATCGTAATACCTTGCCAATTAGTTTTACTTCTGAATTCTTTGAACCTTTTAAATGATTTAGACTTGTATTTCACCACATACAAATATTCAACTCTTTGAATGATCATCTCCTTTTCTTTTACTAGTTTATTTAATTTAAAATTATTTTTATGTAAGTCAAGTATGTAAAGTCCATTTACTAAATTGTTAATTATTTAAACTAATGGACTTGCCCGTAGGCGGCGCTAAACAATAAGTTCATGTAGTTTAATGGACCAACCTTTACTCCATTCCCACACGCAGGAAGACTTCCCCATGTTTAGCTTTCTACTTCTACTTGGTCCCTACATAAATTTGTATTTATGAGAACCATAGCCGGTATCCAATACCCAAGTAGAAACTTTACTTACTGAAAGATTTATTTCAATCATTGACAAACCTGTATATGTAACCGAAGCTTTACTAAGCTTTACATACAAGATACTATGATGATCACAAGTTCAAGGATCACTTGTATTACTATCGCATTAAAAATTCCTATTGACAGGCGAGTAAAACTCCAATAGGTATTTCATAGCGAGTCACGGTCAGTGTACTTATTCTCCAATAAGCACCTACATACTTGCTTTAGAGTCTCCACACAAATGATCATGAGATCAATCATCCTCATCCAATGAGCAAGCAACATATGTACCAATCTATCCTGATTTACTAATCCCCTTTTTAGTAATCCATCGATTGGGAACTATTTTAGTTTTAGGCTTTCTAAGAATTTAGATCTCATTAGCATGATCATCATCATGATTCTAAAGGCATTTCTTAAAACTGTGGGTTTATCACATATTAGAATAACAGCATCATGTACATAAATAAATGCCTATAAATAAATAATTATTTTATTAATAAATGAATAAGATTGCTACAAAGTATATGCTTTATCATCAAACATGATTGGCTTGTGTGCATACTACTTTCATAACGTTGATCTAAAGAAAGAATCTCTTCGGTGGAATTCGAGGAGAACACGAAAGGATTTAGAGATGAAATTATCGTACCTGAGGAAACACGGTCTACGAGGGTATGATTCTTATTCTCCATATCTTTCATATAATTGATAATTGTGCACAAGGTATGATCATGGTGGTGGTTTGTATAAAATTTTAAAATACATTTTATTGCACTTCCGCTACGTTTATGTAATTTGATTGCATGTTCGCGCTATATACAAACCTAACATGATGCACATCATCAAATCATCCACCTGGGCCGACCTCCACCTCTCCTCGAAAATGGCAAAATCCCTCAGTAAATAGCAAAGCTATTAGATGAGTTGAACCGATCGATAAAGAAGTCCATAGACAAGACATGCTTGGCGGTAATCTCGACCAACACAACCGACCGCCTCAATCTTGCAGTGGTCATAATTTGGTGTCGCATCTGAACTACAGCAACTGGAGCACATGATTCAACAAAAACAAACTAGTAATCTATGCATATTCCTCCAGAGTGGGAGTGAGCTCCAATGCCCCAAATATAAATATATGGCGATTAGAAAGCCAATGAGACAAAATGCCATCGATAAAACCATCTAGCATCTAAAACGTCAAAAATGACATAAATGGCCCAGAAGCCTCTCAACCAGCAGGCGATCAGAGATAGGAATATCATCAAACCATCCTCGCAGTCTAAATATAATGCCCCATTGTGGAGTATGATCCAATCGAGCAACCGATGATGAAGAAATCTATAAAAATAGTATTAAAAGACTACATAGCGGTCAATTTTAACCAGCAGTTGAATATTCAATAAACATACATTATGATATAATGTGCATAATTAATAGAAGTGTGCATTTATGTATGATAATTTCGATACATCATTCTTATGTAAAACAGTGAAATGAAATAAAATATACAGGGAAAAGGGACACATGCGCCCCGCACCTAAGAGTACAGTCTACATGATAAAGTCGACATCAACTATGAACTCTGAGGAATCTTCAAATTGATCAACTATGGCCAAATCTGACTGATTAGGGGCTCCCTCAGCAAAACTCACATCTGGATACTAAAAAGTATAGGCACCTCCATCCGGAATATACACTACACCCGGACCGCCAGTCGCACCAGAGCCTAGCCTCACAGGTTCACATAAAAAGGCATCGGCTGGATCTCCTCCCATCTGTCGAATATAAAAGGACAGCTGATCCACCTGATAGGATAATTGATCCACCCAATGAGTTAAGTCGACAATCTTATCTATATGGGTCGACTCTCTGACACATGCCATCCAAACAGTCATTATAATAGACCCTGGAACAATATCCCCCAAGAAATGGGTAACTCGAGTCTGCGCACCAATGGTCTGTGGCCCCCACCAAGAAGCGAAAATCTCTGAAGTGTTGGGACCAACAGAAAATAAGAAACCATCAACACCCTCCAAATGGATATCAGATATATGTGCATCCAAATGCCAGAATCTATAAGGATGAGGATGAAATGGGACCCGAATCTCCCCCAAAACACATTTAAAAGCTCTCTCCCCAAGGTATAACTCCCAAACTCCTAGAGTCAGTAAAGGAACCCGTCGAGTAGACAAGGAAAACTCTGGTCCAATAGAGAAGCCGTCAACAAAATCCTCAGCCAAAAAATCAACAGTATAAGGTAGCCAGACAACATCTAAATTAAAGAGCAGTTCTAGCCGGAGGCAATAGTGAGTGAAACCCTCAAAAACTGGGATATCCTCCATGGTAGTTTGATGTCATTAACAACCCCTTGGATAAGTATCCAAACCCAGAGTAGTGTCATACCGAAGGCAAGGGAACCGCTTGTAGGCCCAAACCTAAAATACAAACAACAATTACATCGTAAAATACCAAGAGCAACAGAAATGCAGCACTAAAGAAAGTAGAAGAAACCTACCTGAAAGAATGGGTAAAAATTGAGCCAAGAATTGATTTGGCCCTCTGAATGAAGTCTCATGCCGTGAAGAAAGTAGGCAAAGATGAATGATCCCCAATTAAAATCCACGATCCGATCAATATTTCGCAGGCTTTCAATATACTAAAGTGAATCATGGAGGAGTTGTTCGTTAGGAAATAACACCTCAAGATTATCAGACAGAGACATCGCATAAGATGGTCACAAGCAATGGGATCAACCAAAAATGGGTCAGACAGGCCCCCCTGGATAGCCTCAACTACCAAAGCTCCAGAACGGATGTTACGGGACTTAAAGACATGATCCCATCGTGCAAACCCTAGTAAATAATGAACGGTAGTGGCAAAAATTTGGGGCTCTAATAGCATCTGAACCCTAAAAAACTCTATGTTGGTAATATAACGTCAGTCTATCGGCGTTATCATGTCCTCACAGTCCAAAAAATGTAGAGACGGACTTTGGTGTAACCATCTCTCGGACAACACCTGTAAATTTAACCCCAGGGGCAGCGACGAGGAGCAATGGTCAAGAACTAATGAAAGCCCCAATAATCTACCCTCGGCCGATAATCAGTATGAAGGGAATGATAAAGAGAATAGACGCTGAACCAAATACCCCGAGGCTGGGTAATATGAGGAGCCTGTGATACAAAAAGGATACGAGGTCCACTATTACATAGACAAGAATTTAAAACATAACAAAAGGTTCCTAACACCCTGTTAGCACATAAGTATGTCGACTCAAATTAGTTCCCAACAACTCGAGCATAGCCTCGTGAGCGCCTGGTAGTGAATGGCCTCAAGTAGGCAAAACGACTACCTCAAAATCAGGAAAATCATTCCTAACCTCGCCTCTATCCACGTCAAGAGGTTGAATAAAAGGCTCGGCTAGATGACGGGGTGTCGAGTGACTCGTGAAGAGGGAGCATATAAAGCAGTGCGACGTAGGTGGGCCTCGAAAGAAGCCCGATGGGTCGTGAACTGCTCGGCATGTTTGGGTCCATGGTTGATCAAGGATAAAGCGATCCAAATGAGGTACACTATTTCGTCTTATTTTATAAACTAAAAGCATCATTCACACCACCCTAAGTAGACACTAGAAAAGTTAAGGGTCACATGAAGCCTAATAGTAAACTATTCCTACATCCTTGCATCATGCATGTGCATCACTATGTCATTATCTACACCTAAGCAATATATAAACACATTCAGCAATACGATCCATAAAAAAAATTTGGGCAGAGTCCCCTATAATATAAATTATCCACATGCATGAGGGCAGGCACTTACACTATCTCAAAGATCCCAAGCCACAAGCAAGTAAAAAATATATACGACATCTAAGCATGACAAGGTTTAAAGGCTAGAAGGAGCAAACCCGAGTTTATAAAATCCACAAAAATATCAGAAAAATAAAAAACATTCATATGAAATAGTCTATATCAATAACATTTTTTATCCAAAAAAGTGTGACAAAAAATGTTCTCTAATTTTGAAATGTGTGCATCTATATGTTTCGCATAGTCGAACATGGGCATACATAGAGTCAGATTATTTTTATCAAGTTATTTAAGCATACATTTTGAGCATGATATGTGTAAACTAACTAACAGCCATAATGTAACAAAATGAAAGCAAAAATATGAAAATAATACGTGTATACGTTCTCGCAATGCAAAGAACAAATGTACCAAAGCGGAATCAGCGAAATCAACTCCTGCGAAGCATAGCAAATGAAAATACAAGTAGAGAATCAAGTGAATCTAAGCCAAAGGATGCAAGAGAAATGATAAAAGAGGAGGGCCTGAGTGGGGTTAAGCCATCGGGCTTGGCCTCAGTTATACATGCGGTCAGTCGTAAGTATACTGTAGCCAAGCAATGTAGGGCCCACCCTTCTCGCCTTGGCAAATTTAAAGCCAAAACTTGTTCTTTTGGGTCCAAATAGGTGTACTCATAAAGAAAAATGAATTTTCAAAGCTTAAAACATCATTTATTGAGAAAAATGTACAAGAAAAATCTAAAACTCTAATAAAAATCAATAATAAAGTTTAAAGAAGCTATAAAGTGATGGTAAAGCGGACAAAGGTAGTTACAATGCCCCATGGCCTTCGAGGATGAGACTCAGGGAGGATATTAGGAGACGAGATCCGGTGGCACAGCCGTTGAGGACGAGACTCTACAAGCACATCAGGAGACGAGCTCCGATGGCATATCCATTGTGATCGAGACTTAGCGAGGACATCAGGAGAAGATCCGGTGGCATATCCGTTGGGGAGGAGACTCAATAAGGAGATCATGAGACGAGATTCAGTGGCATATTCGTTGGGGGAGAGACTCAATGAGGACATCAGGAGATGAGATCCGGTGGTATATTTCTTGAGGACGAGACTCAGCGAGGACATCAGGAGACGAGATCCGGTGGCATAGCCTTTAAGGACGAGACTTAGCGAGGATAACAGGAGACGAGATCTGGTGGCATACCCGTTGGGGACAAGACTGAGCGAGGGTATCGGGAGACGAGATCCAGTGGTATATCCGTTGAGGAAGAGACTCAGCGAGGACATCAAGAGTCGAGATCCAGTGGTATATCCGTTAAGGACGAGACTCAGTGAAGGCATCAGGAGACGAGATCCGATGGTAAAATCCCATAATAGTTATTTCTAATTAAATATGTATTTCATTACATTTCATATGTTTTGCATCATTAACTCATTAATTCATTCCGTCATTCATTTCGCGTCTATATCTTTGTCATAATCATTTTATTTCATTACATAACCGTGACAAAGAGGGACATTTGTAGACACTCAAAATTTTACTTTTCTATATTGACCCTGGCATGAGGGCAAAATAGTCATTTCATCTTGAAGACGAGATATTCGGACAAAGGATTTCAAAGCTCAGATTCAAAGTATAAGAAATTACTACGAGACGAGAAACTATGGAAGGCATGACTGTTGACTCTTTGGCATCTACGGGAGGAACCATTTTTATACTTTGTCCTATCTTCCCAGATCCAGAATTGGACGAGCTTTTTGTCATTGTATAGCTCTCGAAAAAAGCTTCTCGGAATGGTATGGCACTATCGACGCTGGGAAAAATTTGAGGTGTCTGTCTTTCCTAAGTTTGTGTTGTTTGTTTTACCCTTTTGTGATTTGCCATGTTCATGGATTTTATTAAAGGGTGAGTTTTTAGGAAAGCGGAACTGACATATGTGTCGACGACTTTAAAAAGATTAAATTGATTATTTCTATGGTTGGACCGAATGAGACAAAGCCTCTAGTTGGTATAATGTGAATGGATGTAACAACTCATCCGAGTTTTGAAGGTTTTTGCAATATGGTTCAATATGTGACTCCGTAAGATTGGTCTAAAACTCGAGATTCGTGGAATTCGGGGGCTAGGTTAAGCTGGGGGAAGGTGTTAGGCACCCCCCGACTCCCGTGAAAACACGGTACCGCATCTTATTGATTTCCTATGCATAAAAGTGTGTGTTCATTTGAGTGTGTGTGTGTGTGTGTGTGTGTGTTTTTGAAAGTTTATTCTAAGCCTCCTTGTGAGTTATTTGGAAGTAGTGTCATTCCTTTTTTGCACCTATGTATGAAGGGTTTGATTTAGTAAAAGTTCATTTTTAGACAAAATATACATTTCATATGATATTTTGGGAAAAAACACAAGGTTTTCAAATCCTTTGTCCGAATAGTAATCGAGGACCTTTGATACTTTCATTATGGATTTTTAAGTCTATGTAATTATTACGAAAGTAGTGATGTACTTCTTTAACCCTATACACAAAGGATTTGATTTATATAAAAGTTCATTTTTAGAACACAATATATATCAATGATGTTTTGAAAATAAAGTTTTCAAATCCTTCGTCAAATAGGAATTGAGGTCTTTTGATACTTCCATTTGTGATCTAATGTCTATCCCCAAATCGTTTTAGGATTATTATGAAAGCTCTTTGCCATTTTGATTTAGAAATCATTTTTTGGTGAAAATGCATGCTAGAAAGCGCCAAAAAGGGTCAGACCATCATCGGGCATATAAGCCATCTCGATGAATCCGAGCACCCTCAATCAAAGTTTTCACTATCACGGGATCTTGAATCTTTCTTCTCAAGACTGACCCCTCGAGTTCATCTTCACGATCCAAACATTACATATACAATTATTTTTGAGTTATTCAAACATTACATCACAAAAATCGAACTATCGTGGGAATGAAGTCAGGATCCAATCGTGAGATCTCGACACCGGGATTCCTAGGCTCACATTTTTATGCTGAAATATACATGTATAATGTTCTAGACTTGCCTTTCAAGACATTTCGGACCCCTTTCGCCTCTAGATATAGATCTAAGACTATACGGGGAAATCGGGACTGATTAAAAGAAGTAAATATGTAGATCTACCATGGATCTAAGTCGATCTAGCATACGGGTTAAAGCTTCATGCTTAATAACTACTCAAAATGCTAGATCCGGCTTAGATCTAGGTAGATCTAGCCTCCAGACTTGATTTTTAACCAAATATGCGATAAATAACCGATGGGATCTATAGATCTACCACCTACACAACAATAAAAGTATAAAACAACAAGTCTAACAATGTTTATAGAATATAACACATAAATCTAGTACATTAAACACTAGTTATAAAGAAAGTGGCTAAAATGAGTGTTTTTTCACCTTGGGGAACGCGTGAAAAGTATTTTATCACCCGGGATCAACTAAAAACACTCTCGAGACTTAAAGTATGTGTTAAACAAGATTAAACAACTCAAAATGTGTGTAGAATGATCAAACTCAAGGGTTTCTCTATCTAAAAATGGTTTCTCTCTCTAAAACTCTTTTTCCTTTTTCTAAATGAGCTGATGTTACTGATTTATAATCCCGGAGCCAGCCGTATACATACCTATAACTAGCCGCATGTATACCTGCTGCTGGGCTTCGTGGGTCTTGCCGTCTCAAAGTTCGTTCCTTTGGTCTCGATTTGGAGAAAGTTGAGCTTTGCAGGCCAAACTCTCGAAAAGTCTTTAAGGAAGGCTGCGGGATAAGGTCGAATCGGGGTCCGAAAAGATGATGTTGGCAGATGAGAGGTATCTTTCGATTCCATACTGTAGTTAACTGGCTTATCTTTGATAACACGTAGTTTGAGGTTTGCTGAGGTTACTACTGGCAGACACTTTCTTAGCTTTGTGATCCTTGTTCAGTTTGTGTCTTGTTCGGACATCACTAGGCCTTTGAATCATTCACATAGTTGTCTCCGGGGTGATCGAATGCTTTTCCCCTATCTCGGGGTTGTCTCCCAAGTAAAATTATGCCTTTGCCATTTTGCAGGGTTAGTATAAAGAAAATGAAATTTTGAGTGTTTACAGATGCCACTCGTTGTCATGTTTATGCAATGTAATGGAATGAACACGACAAAGATTTCTAGACACGGAGAATGCATAACAAGGTATATCTGATGATGCAATATCATGTGTAAAATATGTAATGATATGTGAGATTATAAGAAGGTCATAAGGATTACATCGCCGGGGTTAAGCCGACGCCCACATTGGGTTGTAGCCAACGGATTACATTATCGGGGCCGAGCCGACTTGTGTTGGATGGTTGCCAATGAATTCCATCATCGGTGGTTGAGACGATGCCTTCAATGGGTTGTTGCCAACTGATTACATTATCAGGATTATGTTGATACCTTCATTGGGTTGTATCCAACAAATTACATCATCGGGGTTATGCCGCCGTCTGCATTGGGTTATAGCCAACGGATTCCACTATCGGGGTTCGAGTCAATGCCTTCACTAGGTTGGTGCCAACAGATTATATCATTGGGATTATATCGATGCCTTCATTGGGTTGTAGCCAATGGATTACATCATCAGGGTTATGCGCTATCTGCGTTGGGTTGTAGCTAATAGATTCCACCATCGGGGGTCGAGTCGATGCCTTCACTGTGTTGTTGCCAACGGATTACATCATCGGGATTATGTCGATACCTTCATTGGGTTGTAGTCAACGGATAACATCATCGGGGTTATGTCGCCGTCTGTGTTGGGTTGTAGCCAACGGATTCCACCATCGGGGGTCGCGCCGATGCCTTCACTGGGTTATTTCCAATGGATTACATCATGTCGATGTCTTCACTTGGTTGTTGCCAACAGATTACATCATCAGGATTATGTCGATGTCTTCATTGGGTTGTGGCCAACGGATTACACCATCGGGAGTTGATCCGATCCCTTAACTGGGTTATAGGCAACAGATTACATCATCGGGATTATGCCGATGCCTTTATTGGGTTGTAGCCAATGGATTACACCATCGGGGTTGTGCTGACGTCTTCGTTAGGTTGTTGCCAATGAATTACATCATCGGGGTTATGCCGATGTCTTCAATAGGTTGTTGCCAATGGATTACATCATCGGGGGTTAAGTCGATGCCTTCACTGGGTTGTAGCCAAAGGATTACTTCATCGGGGTTGAGCCGACGCCTTTGGGTTATTGCCAATGGATTACACCATCAGGATTTAGCTGATGCCTTCATTGGGTTGTTGCCAATGGATTACACCATCGAGGTTGTGCCAATGCCTTCACTGGGTTATAGCCAACAGATTACATTATCGGGGTTGTGCCGATGCCTTTATTGGGTTGATGCCGATGGATTTCGAGATGGATTACTAATTTTAACTGACTTTCTGGTCTTCCGACGCTCAACGTTGGGATTTCTGACCTTTACTGTATTTTTGACTTTTTGAAGGGTTTTCAGGGTTTTCGGGGTCTAAAAATGACCTGAAAGGGTGCCTTCTTAAGTAAAGTGACCTTTCTGGACCCAAAATAACACGTTTCGGACTACATTTTGCCAAACGAGAAGCCGCGAGACCCACTTCGGGCAGCCGCACCTGTACGAGTATGTATTGTTGAGGTTGTCCGTGGCTGGGTTAATACCCTCAGGAAGGTTCATTTTCATTCATTCGATTAGAGTTTTCTTAAGTTTTCGTTGTAAAACTCGAGCCTCTATCTCTGATCTACTCAATTCGGGCTTGATTTGGAGCGATCCATCACTGTACGTCTCTTCCACACACTACGGGTAACGTATAGACTCCATTTTTTATGTGTTTTCATCGGTGAAAAACTGTATTTCTTTCATTACATGCATTATATTGAACATGTATGCACAGATAGCTTAATGGACTTGTTATAATGCAATGCATGCTTATGTATCATCTTATGCACTATATGGATGCAACATATTACAATCTATCAGTTAGTTTAGACACGCATTTTAGCTATGTATTAGAAAAACTGTTTAAATTGCTATTTAATTGCTTGGCTGTGATGGTGTACCCTCATAGGGTGGTTTAATGCATGCTTCGGGCATGTGGATAGTCCATTTTATAGGGGAAACTCTGGCAAAAAATTTTGTCAGTTAGATGTCAGGGTCCTAGATGCATGTGTAGATTTCCTAGGATGCGAGTTAAAAATGATGTACACATATAACGGCACATATAGGACATGCATGATGTGATATCCTAAATTATATTTTTGGGATTATATTATCTCTAAGAAGTAGAAAATTTGAAATTTTAAAAGGACAAGAATATACTTGACTTTTCTTTGATTCCTACAAACTCATTGTTCATGTATGGATTCCGACAGACCCAGCAGCTCTTCACTTCGCCGGGTTTCATCTGAATTTCACCTGCAGAGGCCTGCTTCTGATGTTCCTACTCCGCGGATTAGCAGGTAGGTTCAGTGGTTGACAGAGCCAGTTTTGTGTCCTCTTGATGAAGATCGACCTCATTTGGACCAGGAGGATATCCCTGAGCCTGAGGCTCCGCCTCAGCCCACTACGGCTCCAAGATTTTTTCTTGGAATTCAAGTAGCCGTTCCTAATTTGCTGGGTACAGACCTGAGCCATCATCCCACCATTCATTTGCAGGCGAACGAGGTATATGATATTTACATTAATTTGTCTTAATTTCTCTTTTTTGCCAGCAACCAATTTTCTTAACCTTAAGGCCGTGCAGGTCCCAGAGTTTACAAAGCCCAGGGGTAATTGGTTTAGTATATACTTTCTATATCATTCACTTCACCTTGAGTACCAAGCTCTAACGGATTCTTGGGGATTCCAAGCCTTCTTCACCATTGCTCCCTGTCGCTGCCCCTGGGGCTATCTACGAGCTTTATCTGAGAGATGGTTCCATCAGAGTCAGTCCCTCCATCTGCTGGATTGCGAGGTTGTGATGACACTTATGGACTGGAGATATAATAGAGGTCTGTTGTTTAGTTGGGACAGAGTGCCTTTCGAGATTGGTATCACTCCGACAGCTGTTCGCACCCTTCTTGGTTTTTCTTCTCAGGAGTGGGCCTTCAAGGCCCGTAGTATTCAATCTGGATGTTTGAGCATCGATGCTGCTCGAGGCACTCTACAACAGCCATTACCTGTATATTTGAGGGATAGAGATCTCATCTTGTAGCGTCTATTCCTGACCATCATGAGGGGTTATTTCATTGCGAACAACTCCTCCATAATTTCCTTTAGCTTGGTAGGGGCTGTTCGATATGTAAATCGCATTGGGGACTAAGATTGGGGATCTTTCACATTCGTTATCTTTCTTCACGGGATGCGACTACGATCTGAGGGAGTCACCGACGCATGGCTCGGATTCTACCCGTTTCTTCTTGTGAGTCATTTTGACTGAATTTCACTTGTTTAAATTTCGATTGGTTTATCTTTTCCCATGACTAATGTTGGGTTCTTCAGATTAACAGTTTTGGGCTTATGAGAGGCTTCCTTATCTTCGCCCTATCTCTGTTCTGGACTTGGACACTTATCCTCGGGGGCATAGATGGCACCATTCTACTTTATCAGAGGTCCCGGTCGCGGAGGCTTTCACTCATGCACATCTTCAGCTAGAGACATTGACGGCTTCTGACATAGTTTGGGTCCCCTATTCTATAGAGCATTTGTCTGAGGGGTTTGAGGATGGTCTACCTATAGGGCCAGAGAATTATCTGTCTACTCGTATGATTCCATTCTTGTTTGATGGAGGTTGGGAGCTCTATCTCAGGGAGCATGCTTTTAGATGTATCACTAGGGAGATTCGCCTTCCATTCCTTCCTCCGGCTCAGCGATTTTAACCTTTAACTTAGCCGGCCGCAGCGATTCCCATCATTGGGTACGAGGGGTTTTATTTGTTAAATGGTGCTATCACTTCTGATGACTTTTCCACTTAGTGGGGCCCACGCATGATAGGAGCTCAGACCCGGGCTACCTAGTTTTTGAGAGATGTCGTTTCGGGGTCTCTTGTGATGATGGACTGGATATCATGCTTCCGAGAGCCTTCTCATCAGACTCAGATAACTGATTTGAGATGTCAATTGGAGCAGATGTTAACATATTATCGTCAACTGGGTGGGGACCCTTCATTAGCTAGTACTTTTGCTGCTCAGGATCACGAGGCTGGACCCTCAGGCACTGGTGGTTCTCATAGGGTTGGACCATCAGGTACGGGTGGTTTTGACGATAGAGGTGATCCATTTAATTATCGCCCGAGTGTGCAAGAGACGTTTTATCACCTAGATCCGTAGGATATGCCTTATCGCCCCGCTATGTAGGATATGCCTACTCAGGAGGATTTGGCTTAATTTGATCAGTTCGACGACAGTGTCACCTTTGTAGATGATATTGTGATGACTCCATAGGTCCTTTGTTAGTCATTGGGCATTTATGCCCCAATATCATGTACTTTTTATTTCTTTGTTTTCACATGTATCATAGGTATGACAGTAATGTATATATAAAACTGATGTATTCGGCAGATATTTATGTATGATGATACTTTTTATTTATTTATCGCACATGCTATATTATCACTCATTATGATGCATGCTTCATATATATTTAAATGATTTGATAGAGATTGACCCATATACGGTCTTTTTGACTAAGTTTTATAGATAGCCTCTTCTGCAGTGGCTCGTCTAGAGCATTCTCCCCCTAGTCGGATATCCACTAGTCTGAAAGTTTGGCATAACGCCCTATAATATTTTGACCATATCATTGTAGGTCACATGTTAGGCGATTCTCTGTCTTTATTATCCTTCCAGGTGCCGGAGGGTTTTGTAGATAGCATGATGGTTCATTGGATTCCTGAGAGGCATGTTTTCAAGTTCGATTCTGACAAGTTGACTCCTACACTATAGGAGTATGGTCGCATCTCTAGGTTATCGATGGAGGGACCGTGTGCTCAGATGGCGTTGGGTCATATGCGCTGCCAGTTTATGACGGTCACTAGATTGAGGAGGGCAGTTCTCCTGGCCGAGGTGGGTGGTAGCCACATCATTTCTATGGACTTTATGATAGACCATTTTGCATCCACTAATAGCTTCGACGTTTATCATGGAGATTTTGCCATTTTGGAGGAGAGATGGCACACTGCACGAGTGGATGCACTGGTTATGTGCCTCATATAATATCTATATATGCCATTTTATGCTGACCATCCGGATGTTGGGATGTCGATGGCTGTCAGGGATTTCAGAGATGACTTCACCATTCTCCCTCTCATCTTGGCGGAGACATTGATATCAGCATCCTTCTGCCAGATTGCTGGGGATCAAGAGTTTAAAGGTAGCCCCGTTCTCCTATACATCTGGTTCATGACCCACCTTAGACTAATTGGCCGACTTCGTCATCATGGGTTTTGCTATAAACATGGCGTGTCACAAATCTACTTCTACCGCCCGACTTCCTACATCGATGAGGCGTCTTGGACTATATTCTTGGGTGCCATAGAGGAGCCTTGTAAGATAGTTATGTACTCCAGTTACTGCTCTTTTCTGAGTTTCACCACCCATGTGACTGACCTGGATTTTCTTCTTTTGGCCAATTTGAGGGGTGTGATGACCTATCATCCTCTGGCGGTGATGGGCCAGTTTGATTAGTATCAAGAGGTCCATTCATTTGAGGGGACTGAGGATTATCACTTCCCCATCTTCTTAGCTACTGAGGCTGATCTAGCTCATGTCTACAAATTTTGGTCTCATTAGAAGACATCGGATTTTAGAGACTGTCATCCGAGCCGATCTGCAGAGTACTCAGCTTGGCTAGAGTCAGATTTAGCACCAGATAAAGTGGATCAGGTTGATGCGGGGCCTTTATCTAATGATGAGGGTTGGTCTACTAATGTTGAGAATCCTATGGAGGATCCTATATCTCCGACCGAGGATGCTTTGTTCGCAGAGTTGACAGCTTCTTTAGTTAGTACTGTTTCGAGTTCATCATTAATTTCTACGGAGGTGATGGATAGATAGCTTCATCTAGTGACCTTTGAGAGGGATAAGGTTCGGTCCCTGATATTGACTACCTTAGTTGGTCAGGAGGCTGCTATTGCTGAGAGAGATGCAGCTTTTGTAGTCAAAGATCAGGCCATTGTTTATAAAGATGCTGCCCAAACTTTTGTAGATGGACTCGCTGGTCATATTCTGGATGTAGTACAGAGTCAGGATGGTGTTTATCGCATGCCAATAGAGCTGTTGAGACGGGTCGATGTGCTGGAGAATGAGCTCAGGAATGCTCCTTTGACTGCAGAGACGGTTGGATATTTAGCTATGTTGATTCGTCTTACCACCGATTTATAGACCTATTTTATTTTCCTGTACAGACTTTGTCATTATCTTTTATCATATGTTAGAATCGACTTTTGTGTTCTAAACAATTGTATATATAAAAAAACAAGTTCAGTTCACTTCCCTTGTCTGAGCATGTCTAGCCTTGTACACTGTTACCATTCTCGCTTCATAATTTATTATATCGACATAGAACTGGCCTCATCATACTTGCGCCAGATTCGGTAGGGTGATGCTGAAATGTTGTTAGGCCCTCTCCACATGAGCCATCGATATTGCAGGTTGGTGGTATAATTCAATTTCTGTATAGGTTGGGATTTTGGATTTTGGGATATAAGGTGAAAGTGTTTGGATTCTTCTTCGAGGGTTAGACCGCACCATAAATGGCTGCCAACGTACTCCCATAAATGAGAGATCAGGTCTTTCGTAGTTCAGGCTTAGCCTGAACAGTTGAAAATTGTTTATTTGGGTTTGAGCTTGGTTTGATGGGATTTTGATTTTTTGTTTAGTTTATTTTTTGTGGGTTAGACCGCACCATAAATGGCTGCCTACGTACTCCCGCAGATGGGAGATCAGGTCTTTCGTAGTTCAGACAAAGACCTGAAAATCGGACTTGATATTTTTTCCTTTTTTTCCTTTTTTTATCAAGATAAAGTATTCCAGTTCGAATAAAAGGGGTCTCAGACATAATACCGTTTCTTAGAATTGGAATTGATCAGTTGCGAGAATTCTTCACCGTCCATTTCCTCCTGTTGATATAATTGCTTTAACAACAAAAGGTTCTTCCCAATTTGGTGTAAATTTCCCTTTAGCTGCATCCTGGCCTTGAATGATCTTCTTTAGTACCAAATCATGCTCTTTAAACTCTCAAGGTCGCACCTTCTTGTTATAAGATCAGGACATTCGTTGCTGATATAGTTGGCCGTAAAAGATAGAAGCATCCCTCTTTTCATCTATTAGGGATAACTGATCGTATCGATCTTGTATCCATTAGCTCTCCTCTATCTGGTAATCTAGCATCACCCTTAGCGATTCCATCTCCACTTCGACAGGAAGTACGGCCTCCATGCCATAGACTAATGAATAAGGTGTTGCCCCAGTCGAGGTTCAAGTTGACGTTCGGTATGCAAGTAGCGTTAACGGCAACAGATCAGGCCATCCCCGGTGATTTGCCGACATCTTCATCATTATCTTCTTGATATTCTTATTAGTGTCTTCCACCATGCCATTCATTTTTGGACGATAAATAACCGAATTGAGGTGTTTGATATTGAACTTACTGCACAGTTCCCTCATCATCTCGTTATTTAGATTTTTCGCATTGTCCGATGTGATAACCTCGGGTTGTCCATACCGACAGATGATGTTGTTTCTAATGAAACCAACACTGACCTCATTGTTGACCTTGGGGAAGGAAGTTGCTTCAACCCACTTGGTAAAGTAGTCGATCATAGTGAAGATGAATCTGTGACCGTTATTGACTTTAGGCTCAACAGGTCTAATCACGTCCATTCACCACATGGAAAAGGGCCATGGTGATGTCATGTAATGTAGTTGATTCGGGGGTGCATGAATAATATTGGCATGGATCTGGCATTGATAGCAATGCTTGATGTGATCATCGCAATCCGCTTTGAGGGATATCCAGTAATGTCCCATCCTTAGAATTTTCTTGGCAAGCAGGGGTCCACTCATATGCGCTCCGCACACCCCACCATGTACTTCATTCATAAGTCACTGGGCCTGATCTCTGTCTTGACATCTCAGAAGGCCTACGCCCGGGTCTCTCTTGTAGAGAGCATCTCCACTTAGGGAGAAATTCATGGCCATCTTATGTATTTGCTTCTTTGCGGCTAGACTCTTTCCTTCAGGGGTTGATCGGTCTCACAAATATTTTTTAATGTGGTGGTACCAAGGTGGTTCAGTAGGTACTATCTCATCTAATATTTACCCTATACTATTTCCATATGAGGGTGCACTCTGTACAGTGAAAGTGATGACATGCATTCCCTTTCTTGCTGATAGGTTCACCAATAAAGCTAATGTAGCCAATGCATCGGAAAAATAATTTCTATTCCGAGGAATATGCATGAAGGCAATGTCTTCAAACTCTCCTACCAATTTGATAATATGGTGATGGTAAGGCAATAGATATAATTCCTTAGAGGTATATGCCCCGGTGGACTGTCTGATGACTAGCTTCGAGTCTCCGAATACAGCTAACAGTTTAACTCCCATGGACTAAGCCAGTTTTAATGTTGGTCGTTTTACCGATCAATATATTCGTGCAAGTATACATGGTCTACAAGTAATAAAGTGTAAGTACAGATATCGTTCCCACGGAGAATTAACAGATAAAGGGTCGCCAAATCAATAGTCCATAATCATCTCGGTCTTATTTAAACGAGCGGTAAAGAGTTTGAATTAAAAACTAATTAAACTAGACAAGTAATTAAACTTAAACTACTTAATCCTAGAGTAAGATCAGATAATGAAGGCATGAGATTCCAATTTCCCCTAATGATTCGTCCAAGTCGACATACTTCCAATTAGGTCAAATTAATCATCAAGTTTGTTAGCCGAGAACACTAAAGTGAGAGAAGGCCATCTTTCGATGCACCTACTCCATACCACGTACAATCCACAGATGATAGAATGCACGTGAACACCCACATTATCTAAACCCCTATATGTCTATGGTGTTTACAAATAAATAGGGTTTAAGGTCAAGTTCTCTATTGACTACGAGTGGCGCTTCGGTATATGTCTATGTTCACAAGTCCAACGCCATGTGAACATACAATCACCCGCTACTACGATTAGATCTAAACCTACATTTCGTCTTTCAAGTCCACATAGGTTATCACAGTAATTGGTCATGACTTAATTAAGCAATGAAAGCATAAATCGCAATGGACAATCACATAATAATCAATAAGAACCAATATGGAAGATAAATCAACATCAACTACTCATTAGGTTCCATTGAAACCTCAAAATATAATTTAAGTCATAGACAACTCAAATATACCATCCACAATATGAATATATATTATGAGATTACAAAATAGAAAGCAAAAAGAGTTTAGAGATAGGAAATGCAAATCTGAATCTCAAGCATCTAATATTGAATCTTAAATAACATCCACTTGTTTCAACCATCAAGTCTAATAAAACCCTAGAAAACTAACTAATTAACACTAACCTAATACTAATCTACTCCTAATCTAGATTAAACAAGGAATGAAAGGGAAATGAAGAACAAACTAGGGCTTAAGGCCAAGTCTACTCCCTAGTGGAGATCCTTTTAACATGGGGCTTAAAAACCCTTATATCTTGCCTTCCCCCGTCTGGCCAAGTGAAATTCAAAGTCTGGCAAAAAATTAGACTGGCGCGGCGGCGCGTGGTAATACCTTGGATGGGGGCCAGCCGCGCGGCTTGCCAGATTTTGCTGGTGCTTTTCTTTTGCTGCTGCATTTGGTTGCCACCTTCATGCCTGCCTTCTTGTGCATTTATAGCCTCGTAGCATCCTCACATTTCAATTCTCCTTTGCCATGCCATCATCATGCCTTAAGCCTTCTATGCTTTGGCCCTTTTTGGCCATCTTATATCCTTTAAAGCTCAATTTGCACTCGGAGAGTTCCTAAACATGAAAACTACAAAACACAGGAAAAATATAGTAAAAGCACAGGATTACTTGAGTTTAAGAAACGAAACAAGCTGGTTACTATCTGAATAAGTGGTCATAAAACCACTTATCATTTAACCCCTTAATACATCCTTCGTATTCTATTGTGTTGTTGGAATTGTTAAAATGCAACTTGATTACCACGGGGTATTGATATCCCGTGATGGACACCAGAACTACCCCTGCTCCTGCCCCTTCAGTGTTAGATGCTCCATCAAAATACATTTTCCAGAATTGTCCATTATATTCTTTACTGGCCAGCTAAATAGTCATCACTTCCTCCTCAGGGAAATAGGTTTCTAGAGGTTTATAACCTCCCGCTGGTGCGGTTGACAGGTGATATGCAATTCCTTGCCTTTTTGATGGACTTTTGGGTCACATAGATGATGTCGAACTGTTGGAGGATCAACTGCCACTTGAATAATCAGCAGTTCAACATCAGCTTGCTGAAGATGTATTTCATGGGATCTATCCTAGAGATGAGATAAGTTGTATGGCCGTGTAGGTAATGCTGTAAACTCGTGGCTACCCTAGCTAATGCACAACAGGTTCTTTCTATCAGTGTGTACTTCTGCTTTACGTGGCTAAAACATTTACTGAGATAATAAATCACCCTCTCTTTCCAAATATCATCATTTTGCCTCAATAAGCAACCCATGACGTTGGGAATTGACTGAGATATATATAAAAAATACAATTCCATCCCTTGGGGGGGTACCAAGACAAGTGCTTCAATCAACCTCTTTTGGATGGTACGGAAAGCTTTTCGACAGTCTTCATTCCATTTTCCCAGGGAGTTCTTTCTTAAAAATTTGAAAATGGGTTCATAGGTTGCTGTCAGCTGCGATATAAACCGACTGATGAAGTTTATTCTTCCTAGGAAACGTCAAATTTCCTTCTCGGTCTTTGGTTCGGGCATCTCAGTGATGGCTTTTATCTTGGAAGGATCCAATTCAATGCCCTGATTGCTCACAAGAAATCCCAGAAGTTTACACCAAAAGCACACTTCGCTGGGTTTAACTTCAAATCGAATTTGCGGAGCCGTTCAAACAACTTTCAAAGACGGGTGCAGTTGTCATCAACCTTTCTGGACTTCACGATGATATCATCCACATACACTTCAATCTCTTTATGCATCATATCGTGAAATAAGGTCGTCATAGTGTCGACGTCGGGAAAAAATCAGGCCAATTTTGGACCCGATCTTTCTCTCTTCCAAAGTCTTTTCTTTTCTACCCTTATTGCCTTATCTGTTTTTTGAAGGAATTTTTTTTTAGGAAAAGGCCAACATGTATCATGTCGACGATTTGAAAGGTTTACAGAGTCGCCAGTTGGTAGATTTGAAATGGTTGTACCAACTCAACCGAATTTTATTTGCAAGTAGTCCCAATTGTTGGACATTGTCGAAACTTGATCTTGAAACCAAAATTATAAAGTTCAAGGGTTTGGTTAAGTGGAGGGAAGGTGTTAGGCACCCCCCCCCCCAACTCCCGTGAAAAAATGGTACCGCATCTTTTCAATATTTCCCTTTTTATTTGCAATGTGTGTGTGGATACTGAAAGAAATTGGGCCTACATTTGTTTGTTTTGAAAGTATTGTTGTGCTTCGTTGAACCTATATACGAAGAGTTTGATTTGATTTGCAAAAGTCCTTTTTAGACAAGATATGAAAATGATGTTTTTGAAAGGTGGTTTTCAAACCATTTTGCTCACGTAGGAATTGAAGCATGTTAAATCTTCCATTTTATTCTTTTCAACCTTCGGCTCGATTTGGATGTTGATTGTCGGGCTGCGAAGCATCTTCGACTACAAAATATATACAAATGTCAATCTTCTCATGGGCATGACAGCCATCGGAGTGACTCTGACACGACAAACCATATTTCATTATGTTTGAGACCTTAAACCCGGATAACCGTTTTAAGGTCTTTCGGATGTACATTATTTTACAGAAAAACTGGCAGGGTACATTTGTAATGTGGAGTTTGTCCATCGTGGGAATCAGATTCTGATCAGTTTGATCATGAATCCCAAGATTCCTAGGCTCACAGGAGGAGGCCAAGAAAACCTGCACAGCACAGATATTTACGAAAAATGTATATTTACATCCCGACGTCGCAAAAAACCAAGGATTCATCAGTCAAATCCTGGAATGCGCTAGCCAAAGCTTCTCGTTCCCACTAGATAGAAATCTGAGGGTCGCGAGGTTGCTTTACCTATTTAAAAAAACTATCAAGAAAGCTAGATTTAAATAAATGTTAGCCATTCTAGCTTCCCGGTTCCGGTTGGATCTATTTTGAACCGTTTGAAAGGTAGAAAGAGCTAGATTTAAAGAAATCTAAACCACCAAATTTATATTAAAACAAATGAATATCAAATAAATATTTAAAACAGATGTTTAATCACAATAAATAAAGAATATATATATATATATAATGATATATATATATATATATACGAAAGTTGTACAGGCCAACGGATTTCCAATCCCAGGCCCGAACAGAAATATATATATATAAAAGCTGTAAAGAGCGACGAATTTTCAATCCCGGGCCCGGACAAAAATGTAAATATATATATATATAAGCTATAAAAGAGCCACGAAATAATCCAGGCTCGACTGAAAAACTATATATATATATATATATATATATATATATATAAAAGCTGTAAAAGAGCCATGGAGTAATCCAGGCTTGACTGAAAGGTAAATATATATATATATATATATATATATATATATATGAAAGCTGTAAAGATCCACGAATTTATCTAGGCTCAACAGAATGTAAATATATGTATATTTATAAAAGCTGTAAAAGAGCCACAAATTTCAACAAGCTCGACATAATGTAAATATATATATATATATATATATATATATATATATATATATATAAGCGGTAAAAAGACCACGAATTTCTAATCTAGGCCAAACTAAAATATAAATTTTAATATATACAGTTAGTACATACATATATTAAAGCAATAAAGGCCAAGAATTAGCAATCCAGGCCAAACGAAATCAGAAAAATCTATATATATATACATATATATATATAGAAAAGCAGTAACATCCACGTATTTGCAATCTGGACTTAATAAAATTGAAAATTAGTATATATATATATATATATATATATATATATATATAGTCAATGATATATATAATAAAGCTAAAAAGACCACGAATCAGCGATCCAGGCAAAAAAATTCAGTACGTATATATATATATGTACATAAAAGCGAGTAAAAGCCACAAATCGACGATCCAGGCTGTGCAAATGCAAAAAAAGCGTATATATGTACTAAAATGTACTAAAAAGTAAGTAAAAACGGCCACGGAACTGAGTTTAGGGCAAAACTAGGAGATGAAACTTTACGTGCAAGTGCAAATATACATAATGAAGTAGGAAATGAGTTATAATCGTAAAAAAACTTAAAATGGACTGCTACACGTTCTTTTTACCATTTAGTAGGCTTCAAATGGACGTTTCTACCGGTTAATTTTTGATATGTTATAAAATATACATATACCAACGTGTTAGAAGAATAAAATCGAGGTTTGGAGTACAAGAGGTAGGGCTAAGGGACGAAACTGGCGGAGGTTTCAAAGTGTTTTCCTTTTTTTTCTTCTATTTTTTGGCAAGGGGGGTCTTATATTTAAAGACCCGATCGTAGCGGGTTTACCTGCGGCTGTCTCACCTCTACCTGCTACTCCCTAGGTGGGGCCCACTCTTGTGGGTCTCGTCATCTCGAAGTACTCGCACTCCGAGAAACGCGAAGTCATGTTCAAATCTTCATAACTTTTGATCAGAGCGTCCGTTTGAGGCGTGCTATACCTTTCCGGAAAGCCCTCTCCAAGAGTGTCACAATGACATGGGACTTAACCTTTTTTGAATCCAGAAAGATGGGTTTCTAATAGGATCTTCATTTTTTCATAGTTTTTTCGTTGAGCTGTATTGTGCTATTTTCACTCAGGATCAATGCTATGGTTCTTTCTGACCTTCATTGATCAATTCAGCTTGATTTTTACCGGATTGGCTTTAATTTGATAAAATGACCATTTTTCCCTCCAGGGGTTGTCTCCTGTGTTGGCACGGTCTTTGTTTGCTTTTCTCGTGGTTGTCTCCGAGGTTTGATCACAACCGACTTTGTTCGTCCTTATGGTTGTCTCCGAGGTTGACTTGGTCTCCCCGAGTTGTCTCTGGGGATGATGTGATGCTTCGGGGTTGTGACAACCCAAAAATTTATAAGATTTTAAATGATTAAAATATAGGTTAAAGGATAAAACCTAGATGAGAATTTGAGGAATAATTTAAAATTTTTAAAGAAGAACCTATATGGTTTACTATTCGAATGAGAATAGAGAATATATGGGTTACAAAATTTGTAAACCTTAGAAATTTAGTTATATGTACTTGAAGGAATATTAAAGAATAAGGTACTACGATACTTATAAAGTTTGGTGTCCTAATATATAAATTAGGTATTTGAATTAAATAACCTCAAGTGTTATCTTTATTTAATTGTCCTAGTACTTTAACTATATACTAGTGACCTAATCTAAGAAGATTTATGAAATATGTCTCGACCTATTATATTATCTTGTATGATTATGTGAGTGTTTATAACTTATTAAGTCAATTAGGGCTATTAAGTTAATACACTTAGTGGAGTATGTTATGACTTATGTGAATTATGTGTATGATTAAATAAATATACATTATATAATGTGTATACATTTATTTTGTATAAAACAAGAATTAAGAATAAAGTTATGTAACCTAATACATATATTAGGTATGGTAATTAAAAACCTAAGGGATTATAATATGAGAGAATGTTAGTATTTTAAAATATATACTAACCCTAAGAGATTTATTTTGTACGTCTTAACTAATTAATTTTATAACCTAAGTAAAGCAAGTCTAATTGGGTTATGAAATTAAAGATATATGAGGAAATAATTTATTTACAAAGGTGCCCAATGAAACCCTAATTAAATGATTAGGATAAGATAAAATTAAAGAGTATGGAACTAAGTTAATTTTATGGCCCAAAGAATTAAATAAGTAGCCCAATTATTTATTTAAGCATTGGACTTGTATATAAATTGATTTAATAACAATTAAATTATTAAACTAGCCCAATATAACATGTATAAGGCAAGTATAGTGATGACCCAATTTAATTAATAGAGGAAGCCCAAGTTCATTTTTATTAGTAAGTAAACTAAGAAAATGCAAGCCCAAAGGAATTAACTAAAACCCCAAGCTTAAGCCCACTTGAAGGAGGATATAATAGTTATTTAATAAAGCATTATATAAAACAAATTGGATGGAGAAGGAGGCCACTTGGCCGGATTGCGCAAGGAGAGAAAAGGGGAGAGGTATGTGATGATTAAAGTTACTTTAGTGGGTGAACCACTTTGCTAGGTGTCCTTATTCTATTTGGCCAACACCCTTAGTTATGCTTGCAAGAAACAATAATCATAATGAGAGAGAGAGAGAGAGGTGCAAGCATGTGGGAAAAATAATAATAAGAGATATATACTATATCTCTTCATTTCTACAAATCAACAAAAGTATTTCATCTTCTCTCTCCTCTCATTTGTATCACTTAGTAAAGTAAGTAAGAGAGAAAGAGAGAGAGAGAGAGAGAGAGTGAAAGGCTCATATTCGGCCAAGAGAGGGAGAGGAGAGAAGGAGGGTTTTGGTGTTCCATAGCTTCCTAACAAAGCTTATGGAGAAGAAGAAGGAAGAGAAGCTAAGGTATTACAAAAATCTCTACCTATATAGTTTAATTCCTTTTTGGTTTGATTTGAGTTTTGATTTTTGGTAAAGTTATGATCTTAAAATTAAAACCTTATCTTTATGTGTTTAATAGTGTTTCATGTTTAGATCTAAATGTTTTGATGATCAAAAGTTAGATCTAAAGTAGGAAATAGGAAATAAGTTTTTCAAAAGTGAGAAAACCTAATTTTTCTTAGCCTTGGTTGTGTTTAATCTTATATTTGGTGATTTTTGGGGAAATAGATCATGGATCATGATAGATACATGAATATATGATGTATTGTTATGTATTATGGTGATTGATGATGGGTTATGTTGGTTATTAGGTGAGAATATGGAAGATTTCTTAGAAATCACAAAAGATTAAAAATCAGATTTTTAGAAAACGCAATATGAACTTTAAACGACCATATCTCCTATTTTATTTTGAATTTTTGAGTGTGGTCAATTTTTGGAGTTAGATCTATAAGTCTTCTAACTTTTCTAAGTGGAATCACTAAAAAATTTCATGTAGATTTCCGTGTGGACTATTTTTAGCAAAGGACGCCAAATCTGAAAAAGGCTAAAAAGCTTGCTGTCCAAAATTTCCAAGGGCAGTTTTGGCCACTTATTTATTGAAATAAATTCCAATATTTTGGGGCATGAAATATATGTTATAAAGTAGCTTGTGTCCAAAAATAAGTTTATTTCGACTTAAATTGAGCAAGTTATGTCCATTTCAATATTTGAGTTTTTTCGACGAAAACTGCTATAACCGGAGTTCTATAACTCCGATGGTCACAAAATTTAAAATGGAAGCTCACGTTAATATGTATAAGATTTTTCCAAGAGTTGAGAATTTTTGGAGTTAAGCACGAGGTAGCTAATTTCTTAAGGTTTTAACTAGAAATTAATTTTTGAAAAATACTTAAGGGAGTTGAAAAATTCCAGAAAAATTATTTTTGTGTATGGATTATATATATATTTTTGTTTGACCAAAGGATAGAAAAATAATAAGCTGATTTAGTATTTTTGTTATAAGGGTATTTCAGCTTCCTGAAATGAACAATTCAGGGTGCTGAAATGGAAACTGAAATATGAAGAAGAGAAGTCAGTTTTGTTTCAGCTTGTTGAAATGGAAACTAAAAAGTTTAGGAAGGGAAGACAGTTTGGTTTCAATTTGCTAAAATAATATATTAAGTCTTCTGAATTCATAAATAGTTTACCGAGTTATAATAAGAACTTATAAATGAACGAGTAAGTGTTAAGTCTAAGGTAGTGCAATCGTAACCTTTAATGGTTGATGTATAGTAGCTGGGCTAAACGATTCTTTTAGGGAGCGGAGGTATATATGAATTAGTAACCGATCTAACTCACTGTGAAAATAGTATAGACGAGACAAAAATTAATTTGTTGGTTGTTTGTGGAAAGCCACTCAGTATACTACTTTGAATACTATTAAATAATCGATGTGTGCTAGGTTTAGACTTGTAAATTCGTATAGTGTTAAGGTAGTATCTAATATTTGACTATGTGTTTAAATGTTAGATAGTTTACTTATAAAGTAATAGTACTATGAGATAAGTATGTTATACTAATTGAAAGATCAATCTTATAACTAATATGTCTTTTCAATAAAGCGATTAAATTAGATTGCGTAGCAGTAATTGACGATACAGGCAAGTTTTCTTTAACTCAAACTTGAGTTATATTTTCAAAGCATGGTAGTGAATAATTATTGTTGATTATTCACATCTATACTGATTATTGATTCGCACTTAGTGCATGTTGCATATGTTCATCAGGTATGAAAGGTTGATCACCTTCAATACCCTAAGGTTTAGTTAAAGTTGTTTATGGTCCTTGTTGACATTAAACATTATTGGTTCAGTCATTTATTTATTGAAACTCTGATTTATGCTCTTTCACAATTATTATATTGTTCAAAATTCGAAAGCTTATTCTTTCTTTCAATCATGATATATACTTGTTGTATTTAAACTTGCTGAGCTAAGTCATTGCTCACCTTTACTATATCATGATAACAAATTTCAGATTAAGACGAAGGCTCGAAGAAAGACAGTGGTAAAGGCAAACTCCAAGACTAGATTATATACATTCATAACTATTTAGTTATCATATGCAAGTAATGTTATAAACCTTTTTAATTATTTAAGTTATGTATTCAGTTAAGGTTAACAGACTTTGGGATATGTTATAGAATCTTGTGAAATAAACAATATATATTTATATATTCCGCATTAGTTTATAGAATATGTATGAAGATGATGTATCGTGATGCACCATGTCCGAGGTTCTAGGGACCCGAATTTGGGGGTGCTACAACTGTTGTCTCCAAAGTTGGCTTGGCTTCCCAGGGTTGTCTCTGGGTTGATTGGACCTCCTGGGTTGTGACCGGGGCTTGACTTGACATCCCGATGTTATTGTCGGGGCTGAGATTGATCTCCCGATGTTGTCGTCGGGGTTCCTGTACCTCTCGGGTTGTGACCAGGGCTTGAATTGACATCCCAGTGTTGTCGCTGGGGCTACTAACATCCCGGTATAGTGATCGGGATTGAGATTGACATCCCGGTGTTGTCGTCGGGGCTACTTGACATCCCTGTATTATGACCGGGGTTGAGCATGACATTCTAGGGTTGTCGACGGGGCTGCTTGACAACCCAGTATTGCGACCGGGGTTGAGCTTGACATCCCGGGGTTGTCGTCGGGGCTTCTTAACATCCCGGTATTACGACCGGGGTTGAGCTTGACATCTCGAGGTTGTCGTCGGGGCTTCTTGACATCCCGGTATAGTGACCGGGGTTGAGATTGACATCCCGGTGTTGTCATCGGGACTACTGTACCTTCCGGGTTGTTATCGAAAGGAAAAAGATGGTTTTACCCTCCTGCAGGGTTAGTAACAGGAATACGAAACTTTGAGTGTGTACAGATGCCCCTCTTTATCATGTTTATGTGATCTAATGAAATGAACAGGATAAATGTGACACCCCCGAATCCGGGTCCTCTGACCCCGGTCCGGTCGCCACGATACAATACTAACATCCACCTCTAACAACATACGATAACTAAAAATATGGAATATAATAAACGTACGTCGTTCATTCAAAAGGTGTTACTAGTCCCAAGATTCGATAACCTTAATACAGTCATCCAAACATACACTAGAATAGTCATTAGGGTTCATATTACATAACTGTAATTTAATTAAACATAAAGATAAAGTCTACTCCTTGCAAACTAATCCTACATCTTCCCTTTACCCTTGTCCTTCCCTGAAGTCTCGAGCTTAACTACAATATAAGTCATGATATAGCAAGAATGAGCAACAAGTTTTCTTAGCAAGTTTAAATACAACAATAAAGGATATATCATGATGAATAGAAAATATCTGACAATGAATTCATTAATATGAATATCGGAAGCAAGAATAATGATTGCTTTTTGAATAACTGATAGTCAAGTAGACTTCGAACTATAAAACTCCAATGGAATCAATAGCTAATTGACCCTTTGGTTATTGGCTACAGAATAGTACTTGAGGGGATCAGCCTCGCGTACGCCATGTATATGCATAACATTCAACTCTGCTATTTGTATCTTTTATTAGATACCTGCTACTCCCTTATAATATAAGGGTGTTCTTTCAGTCTAAGAATCCTTACCATCAAATGGTTTGGATAGCTTTTATAAAATTTCATATACCTGTCTGACCGAACAAGGGTTCAGACTCTATCTAACACAGTTTAAGAATTATAGAACTTTAAATGATGTACAAGTCCAAGACTGTACTAACTCAAGTGCACCAAGTGCAAATTGTTGGGTTTGTACGTAACGCAATCATGCAATCAAATCACATAAATAGGGCGGAAGTGTAAAAACTAGGTTTTCAAAATTTATACAAACCCATAACCATGATCATGCTTTGTGCTTGTTATCAATAACAGAAAAGAGAGAACATGGAATTATACCTTTGAAGATCTAAGCTTCCTCAGGTACAAGTTCTACTTCTTTGATTCCTTTGATTCCTCTATAGTGGCTCCTTCCATTGATCAATGTCAGCCACCCAAATGTTTGGCCTCTAACGGTGATCCACCAAGGAAGATGAAGAACTCAAGAAGATGGGTTATTGGCTTAACCCTTGTTTCTATCTCTATAGAATATGTGTACTCCCAACTCTTGGAAAATTTCACGTCCCTTATTTCTGATATAAGACTCTCTTATATAGATATTAGGTTAACCCTCCTAATCCAATTAGAATAGGATTTTATTTAATTAATTTATATCCTAATCTTTATTAGGATTGAGAGAGAGTACTGATATTATATTAATTCCTAAACTCCTTTAGAATTAAAATAATAATAATAATAATAATATTAATAAGACTCCTCTTATTAATTTATATTTAATATTTCTAAAATATTAAATAATAAACATTAAGCTATTTAATTTATTCTATCATCATAGATTAAATTAATTATACTTAATGCATTATTACTATCATGCCATTTTCTTCTTAAATAATTCTTCTTCCTTTTATGGTGTGACCCTTTAGGTTCTCCATATTAAATCGGTTGTGAATAAATCAATTAGAATAATTCTAATCTTATTTAAATAAACAAATTAAACTAATAATCTATTTAAATAAATAACATTTATTCTACAATAGGGATAAGCCTCCCTAGCGATCAACGACTTTCCAGATAATATAGATTTCAACATTAATCATAAAAGAACCTGTGAGTTAATAGTTACCGTACAATTCAATCCTTCCACCATACAATGTCCCAATTAAATATAAGACATGGATTTACTGTCAAGTCTTAATTTATTTAATCATATGTATTTCGATTAGAAAATGCACAACTCCAAATAATGCAAATTAGAAACCTCTTTCTAATTTCATTCTACCTTGGCCAAGGATTCCTGGGTTGTCATTTAACGAATCACATAGGACATATCTCCTCTTTTACTAGAGGTGGTAGATTCTTTATTGATCATTCATTATCTCCATATGTAACTCATTACACCCAAGCATACCCTATATATGCCTTAAAAGGCCTTAAGGAATTAGTCAAAGTATAATTTGTTACATACAAGATACTATGATGATCTCAAGTCCAAGGATCACATGTACTACTATCACATTAGGAATTCCTATTGACAGGCGAGTAAAACTCCATTAGGTATTCCATAGCGAGTCACGTTCAGTGAACTTATTCTCCAATAAGCACCTACATACTTGCTTTAGTGTCTCCACACAAATGACCATGAGATCAGTCATCCTCATCCAATGAGCAAGCAACATATGTACCAATCTATCCGGATTTACTAATCCCCTTTTTAGTAATCCCACGATTGGGAACTATTTTAGTTTTAAAGCTTTCTAAGAATTTAGATCTCATTAGCATGATCAACATCATGATTCTAAAAGCATTGCTTAAAACTATGGGTTATTTACATATTATAAAAACAGCACCATGTAGATAATTAAATGCCTTTAATAAATAAATATTTTGTTAATAAATAAGATTGTTTTCAAAGTATGTGCTTTATCATCATACATGATTGGCTTGTATGCACACTACTATCAATCTCCCACTTGCACTAAAGCCAATTGCCATGGTATCTCATACCCATCTTCTCTAAGTGACGATTAAACTGCTGTTGTGTTAAAACTTTAGTAAATGGATCTGCAATGTTGTCTTGAGAGTCTACACGCTCCAAGGTGACGTCCCCTCTTTCAATGATCTCCCTGATCAAGTGAAATCGCCGCAACACGTGTTTAGATTTCTAATGAGACCTGGGTTCCTTAGCCTGTGAAACCGCTCCGGTGTTGTCATAGTATACAGGAACTGCTTCTCCAATACTAGGAACCACACCAAGTTCAGTTATGAACTTCTTCATCCAAACAGCTTCCTTTGCAGCTTCACTTGCAGCTATATACTCTGCCTCTGTCACTGAATCAGCAACCGTTTGCTGCTTGGAACTCTTCCAACTCACTGCACCTCCGTTCAAGGTAAACACATACCCTAAAACAGATTTACTGTCATCTTGGTCTGTTTGAAAACTTGAGTCCGTGAATCCCTCGAGTTTTAATTCAGACCCACCGTAGACAAGAAAAATATCTTTAGTCCTTCTCAAGTACTTTAGGATATTTTTCACTGCCTTCCAGTGCTCTTCTCCTGGATTCGACTGGTATCTGCTTGTTACACTAAGTGCGTGAGCAACATCCGGTCTAGTACATATCATACCGTACATGATAGATCCTATTGCAGAAGCATAAGGGATCTTACTCATACGGTCTCTCTCCTCAGGTGTCTTTGGGGCCTGTTTCTTGGAGAGATTTATTCCATGGCTCATCGGCATGAGACCTCTTTTGGAATCTTCCATACTAAACCTCTTTAGCATCGTATCAATGTACGTTCCTTGGGATAAGCCAAGCATCCTTTTAGATCTATCTCTATAGATCTTTATCCCCAAAATATAGGATGCTTCACCCAAGTCCTTCATGGAGAAGTTTTTAGATAACCAGATTTTAATGGATTGTAACATAGGAATGTCATTCCATATCAGTAATATATCATCAACATATAATACAAGGAATGATACTGCGCTCCCACTAACCTTCTTGTATACACATGGTTAATCCTCATTTTTGATAAAATCAAACTCTTTGATTGTCTCATCAAAATGAATGTTCCATCTACGAGAAGCTTGCTTCAACCCATAAATGGATCGTTGTAGCTTACAGACTTGATTTGTTCCAACTTTTGAAATAAATCCCTCTGGCTGTGTCATATACACATCCTCCTCAAGTTTCCCATTGAGGAAGGCCGTTTTCACGTCCATCTGCCAGATCTCATAGTCGTTGTAAGCTGCAATCGCAAGCAAAATTCGAATGGACTTGAGCATGGCTACTGGTGAGAAGGTTTCATCATAGTCAACTCCTTGTCTTTGTTTGAAACCTTTTGCAACCAGTCGGGCCTTATAAGTCTCTACCTTTCCGTCTGCTCCAGTCTTTTTCTTAAAAACCCATTTACACCCAATAGGTTTAATACCTTCAGGTGGTGAAACCAAAGACCATACTTTGTTTTCATACATGGAGTCCATTTCGGATTTCATGGCTTCAAGCCATTTCCCTGAGTCTTTATTACTCATAGCCTGTTCGTAATTCAATGGATCATCATCATTCATGATGTGTACCTCATCGTCATCCTCTATAACGAATCCATACCTCTCAGGTATCTTCGGTACTCTTCCAGATTTACGAACATGGTGTGGTACAGTAGGTTCTTCTACTTGGTTAGGTACCTGACTTTAGTCCGTGGTAACTTGTGGTTCTTGAACTTCTTCAAGATATATCTTACTCCCACTGACCCCTTCATGGATAAACTCTTTCTCCAAGAAGGTAGCATGTTTCGCAACAAACACCTTTTTATCAGTTGGATGATAGAAATAATACCCTACGGTTTCTTTAGGGTATCCCACAAATCTACACTTATCGAATTTAGTCTGTAGCTTATCATTTTCAAACTTTTTGACATAAGCTGGACAACCACAAGTCTTAACATGCTTAAGATTTGGTTTCCTCCCTTTCCACATCTCATATGGAGTCTTTGGGGCGGATTTGGTAGGTACCTTGTTAAGTAGGTATGCAGCCGTTTATAGGGCATATCCCCAGAAGGAAATTGGAAGGTCGGTAAAACTCATCATGGATCGAACCATGTCCAACAGTGTTCGATTTCTCCTTTCAGATACTCCATTTAACTGTGGTGTACCTGGAGGAGTCCATTGTGAGATTATACCATTTTCTCTAAGATAATTGAGAAACTCACTGCTTAAGTATTCTCCACCTAGATTTGATCGAAGTATCTTAATACTCTTGCCCGTTTGTTTCTCTACTTCACTTCTGAACTCTTTGAACTTTTCAAATGATTCTGATTTGTATTTCATTAAATACACATATCCAAATCTTAAGTGATCATCAGTGAAAGTAATAAAATAAGAATACCCACCCCGTGCACTTGTTGTCATAGGTCCACAAACGTCTGTGTGAATCAATGCCAACAACTCTGTAACTCTCTCCCCTTTTCCACTAAAAGGAGATTTAGTCATTTTACCCATGAGATAAGATTCACAAGTTGGATATGATTCATAATCAGATAGCTCGAGGAGCCCATCTTTATGCAACTTAGATAATCTTGTTTCATTGATATGACCGAGTCTACAGTGCCACATATAGGTATAATTAATATCATCTCTTTTCCTTTTCTTAATTTGTTCAATTTGAAATATATTTTCTTGCAAGTCAAGTGTATAAAGTCCATTTCGCAAATTTTCAATACCATATAAAACATCGTCTTTATAAATAGAACAACCATTGTTCTTTATAATAACGTCAAAACCTTCCATATCCAATACAGAAATTAAAATAATGTTTTTAATAATATTCGGAACACAATAACAATTATTAAGATAAATGGATTTGCCCGAAGACATTGCTAAACAATAAGTTCCTACAGCTAATGCAGCAACTTTTGCTTCATTTCGCACTCGTAGGATCACCTCATCTTTGTTCAGCTTTCTACTTCTGACCAGTCCCTGCACAGTATTACATATGTGAGAACCACAGCCGGTATCCAATACCCAAGTAGAATTATGACTTTCAGAAAAATTAATTTCAATCATAAACAAACCTTGATTGGAAGTCGAAGCTTCTCCAAGCTACTTCTCTGCTAGAAACTTCTTGCAGTTCCACTTCCAATGTCCCGGCTCATTGCAATGAAAGCACATTCCTTTAGCTGGTTCAGGTTTCTTTTGCTCCTTTTCTTTCCCTTTTCCCTTAGCCTTCTTAGATTTCTACTTTTCAGAAGACACCTTGGGCCTCTTCCTTTTATTGGAAGAATCCACCATCAAGACATGGTTCTTCTTGGATGAGAAGTGACCTTCTGCAGTTTTCAGCATGTTAAGCAGCTCAGGTAAGCTGACATCTAGCTTATTCATGTGAAAATTAACCACAAACTGCGAGAAGGTCTCAAGGAGTGACTGCAAGACCAAGTCTTAACTCAACTCCCCATCCATGACGAACCCAAGCTGTCCAAGGCGTTCAATCAAATTGATTACCTTCAGAACATGAGTCTCGACGGTAGTGCCCTCGGTCATCCGAGATCGGAAGAGCTCCTTAGATATCTCATATCTACAAGTCCTACTCTGTTCACCATACAACTCCTTGAGGTGAAGCAGCATAGCAGGAGCATCCATTTTTTCGTGCTGACGCTGAAGCTCGTTATTCATGGATGCGAGCATGATGCATTGAGCCACAGATGCATCATCTTGCCACTTATTGAAAGTGGCAATCTCTTCCTCAGAGGCTGTTTCTGAAACAGATTCAGGAATAGTGGAATTTAGGACATAAGAAATCTTTTCAGCAGTGAGAACAATTCTCAGATTTCTTAGCCAGTCCTCATAATTCGGGCCGGTAAGCTTATTTGCATCAAGTATGCTTCGTAGTGAGATTAATGATTTTGACATTTTTAAAATTCTGCATGTGAAAAGAAAACATTTTAGCAAACATTCATTTTATTAACTTTGCATACCAAAATAAATTTAGGTCTTTATTTTAAATTGGTATCTCCCACTATTTTCATCAAACTATATTACCCTCACTCATATAGTTCGGCAACATCTAATTAAAGATTTGCTAGTGAGATTAAGGATCCCATTTCAAATGTATATAACCTTGTGGATAGCACAACAAGCGATATACAAATAAATAGGTAGACAACTCTTGTCAATTACATCACCATGTAACTCCTTTTATTTTGCCTCTTAAATCATAATGGTCATGTGTGTGCACATCCGAACTAAAATGATTTAAGTTAAGTCCAGCCTAGCACTTCCATAAATTCAAAAAGAAAAATTTTCGTCCTTGTGGATAGCACAACAAGACTAGATCGTTCAATTTTCTTGATAAGCATCAAATGTGATTAATTAACATCTTAAACATTCAATACTCGCCTTGTGGATAGCACAACAAACTCATATTAAATATTTAATACTCTATTAACTAATCATGCTAGAAGGCGACGTTCGATATTCCAAATATCATTTGAACGCTTCAGACTTAATATTATTTCTTTGAGGGGTTTGTTATTATTTGTCTCATCTTTTAAGCGCGCATGCACATATATATATAAAATACGCGTCATTTTATTAAACATGCGAAGCATGTTTGTATAAAATATAATATATATAATATTTAGCATGCGATATAGAATACTATATTCTACCCGGATTGATTATGGACTTTTATTCTAGTTTGGTTCACTAGAGCCACCAAGTGAACCAAAAGGTCAAACCTAGGAGTGCAAGAATTTAAATTTTAAATGTAACTATTACATTTAAACCCGGGCTCCATACAAACGGGTCTTCACGCGCTCCTTGCTCCTTGGTCTCCAATTTCTTTAAAATAATTCTAACTATCTATATTACATTAACTATTTTAAAATTAAATAGAAACCTTGATCAGCAGTCAAGGGGAAGTACATAGAAAGGAGATAGAATTTACATCGAGAATAAAACTAGAGAAGACGAGGTACGCAGACCCCATTTTATAAAACCCATACATTCAAGCATTCATCCAAAATAAAATCCAATCACATTGGTCATAGTCCATAATCAACCCCATTTATTATCATACACATCAACATATGCATCAATAAATATCCATTCATCTCATGAATAACAATGCTATTCCATATATGGATCGATGTTATTTAATGGACAAAAGTTTTGCTAAATTTTATTTTTGAAACAAAATAAACTCTTTTATTTTAATCAAAAATAAATCCAAATTAAACTCCTTTAATTTTAGCATTCTGAAATCATATTTCAGATAAAATAAACTTCTTTATTTTAAAACTTTATCAATTAAATAAACAGTTTACTTAATTAATTAAAATCAATTTTCAGGGTCTGTCCAGGTACCGGTGCAGCTGCGCCAGTAATGAACTGGGCATCTGCGCAGCTGCGCAGGTAGACGGAAGCGGCAGTTTTTTGCAGACCGGCGCAGCTGCGCCAGTAATGAACTGGGATGCTGCGCAGCTGCAACGTTCGCCGCAGAAACTTGCAGAAAATGATTTTTGTCCAGAAAAACGATCCAATTCTCACATCAATTCATACATGGAATTATAAAATTGATAATTAGCACAAAGTTAGGCTCTGATACCACTGTTGGGTTTGTACGTAACGCAATCATGCAATCAAATCACATAAATAGGGAGGAAGCATAAAAACTAGGTTTTCAAAATTTATACAAACCCATAACCATGATTATGCTTTGTGCTTGTTATCAATAACAGAAAAGAGAGAACATGAAATTATATCTTTGAAGATCTAAGCTTCCTCAGGTACAAGTTCTACTCCTTTGATTCCTTTGATTCCTCTGTAGTGGCTCCTTCCCTTGATCAATGTCAGCCACCCAAATGTTTGGCCTCTAACGGTGATCCACCAAGGAAGATGAAGAACTCAAGAAGATGGGTTATTGGCTTAACCCTTGTTTCTATCTCTATAGAATATGTGTACTCCTAACTCTTGGAAAACTTCACGTCCCTTATTTCTGATATAAGACTCTCTTATATAGATATTAGGTTAACCCCCCTAATCCAATTAGAATAGGGTTTTATTTAATTAATTTATATCCTAATCTTTATTAGGATTGAGAGAGAGTACTGATATTATATTAATTCCTAAACTCCTTTAGAATTAAAATAATAATAATAATAATATTAATAAGACTCCTCTTATTAATTTATATTTAATATTTCTAAAATATTAAATAATAAACATTATGCTATTTAATTTATTATATCATCATAGATTAAATTAATTATACTTAATGCATTATTACTATCATGCCATTTTCTTCTTAAATAATTCTTCTTCCTTTTATGGTGTGACCCTTTAGGTTCTCCATATTAAATCGGTTATGAATAAATCAATTAGAACAATTCTAATCTTATTTAAATAAACAAATTAAACTAATAATCTATTTAAATAAATAACATTTATTCTACAATAGGGATAAGCCTCCCTAGCGATCAACGACTTTCCAGATAATATAGATTTCAACATTAATCATAAAAGAACCTGTGAGTTAATAGTTACCGTACAATTCAATCCTTCCACCATACAATGTCCCAATTAAATATAAGACATGGATTTACTGTCAAGTCTTAATTTATTTAATCATATATATTTCGATTAGAAAATGCACAACTCCAAATAATGCAAATTAGAAATCTCTTTCTAATTTCATTCTACCTTGGCCAAGGATTCCTGGGTTGTCATTTAACGAATCACATAGGACATATCTCCTCTTTCACTAGAGGTGGTGGATTATTTATTGATCATTCATTATCTCCATATGTAACTCATTACACCCAAGCATACCCTATATATGCCTTAAAAGGCCTTAAGGAATTAGTCAAAGTATAATTTGTTACATACAAGATACTATGATGATCTCAAGTCCAAGGATCACATGTACTACTATCACATTAGGAATTCCTATTGACAGGCGAGTAAAACTCCATTAGGTATTCCATAGCGAGTCACGTTCAGTGAACTTATTCTCCAATAAGCACCTACATACTTGCTTTAGTGTCTCCACACAAATGACCATGAGATCAGTCATCCTCATCCAATGAGCAAGCAACATATGTACCAATCTATCCGGATTTACTAATTCCCTTTTTAGTAATCCCACGATTGGGAAATATTTTAGTTTTAAAGCTTTCTAAGAATTTAGATCTCATTAGCATGATCAACATCATGATTCTAAAAGCATTGCTTAAAACTATGGGCTATTTACATATTATAAAAACAGCACCATGTAGATAATTAAATGCCTTTAATAAATAAATATTTTATTAATAAATAAGATTGTTTACAAAGTATATGCTTTATCATCATACATGATTGGCTTGTATGCACACTACTATCACAAATAACAATAATATAGATGTGGAATAATTGTAAAGTAATTAAATCACCTAATACCATGCTTGGAAATAAAGTTCAAGCTTTAAATAATTAACTGTCAATACGATAGTAACCTGCTCAATACAATATGAGAAGGATAGGAACTTGCACAATAAAAAGTGTAAGAGGACTTGCATTCAAATCAAGTGAAGTTAAGAAACTCGCTTACACGATTCATTGAATAAGGTAGTGCAAGAATTTATAATACTTGCAACACAATAAAAGTAGGGTTCGGATACTTGCACAAATAAGAATTTAAGAACTTGCACAACCAAAGAGTGAAGTTCGGAGACTTGCCTGATTGCTCAGCTATAATTAAGTTCTAGCTTGAATTAAATCTCGCTGAAATAACCTAACATTAATGAGTCGGTATTTCAATTAGCATTTATAAACTAACATAAGTCTATACTTATAATAATCCACTTATCATATTAGTTTATCACATAAGATCACGTTCAGTATCAAACATACCATTTATAGCATCATAATATGCTAACTGTTAAAATCAAACTTAAACAAATTGTCCGGACCTGAAAGTGTCCCGACGTAACTCTAGCATGCAACTACTGACATTAAACCAATACACATGCTTATCAAGTTAAAATTTCTCTTTCGAAACTAGCATGCTCTTTCTATATTCAATTTGAAGTTATGTTTTTATGCCGGTAATTCACATACTTTAACTAATACAAGTTCATGCTTCAAAGTTGATTACTAAGGTTATGTTATCACATAACAAGGCTAAACAATACTTAGTAAGCATGCTTGTGCGTATACTACTCATGTAGATATGTTAATCACATAGTTCATGCCTTAGAAATTTATTTCTTGAATACATGTGTATAGGTGATATCCATGTTTCATCACATGATGCTCATGCTAACACGTCTAGAGGCATAATGAATCCTAATATACATACTTGTGTGATCATAACGTAACTCACATGGTAATCGATGCTATTAGCTTTCATACTCTAAGTTTTCATTGAAAAGTACACTAAGTCAACTTAGTATATACAAGGAATCTGGACGTATAGTTTATATGCATTTGAAACACATATCAACGCCATATAAACATATTTAAATGGTCAGAATCTACAAGATAAAAGTCTTGGTCAACTTCACTTTGAAAAGTCTTAAGTTTCTCATTTCGAAAACCTTTAAATCCATCAATCTCGTATGCTAACGTGTTTAACATTTTAAACATGCATTTGAAGTTAATATAACCCTACTATCATGCTCATAATATCAGAATACACATACCTGATAGGTTCATAACAAGTTTACTTTAGAAATTTCTAAATTTATATTTGAAATTGTAAGTTTTCTTTTAAATCATATGCTTTCCCTCCCTAATATATGTGCTAACATGGTCACATGCCTCATGCTACGCCAAACTACTCATAGATGCATATAAATTCAGTTCACATACTTGCTCCAATAAAACATTACATGATAGTCTGAACAGAAATCAAAAAGAAGCCAAAAATTCTGCAGCAGGCCCTACGCAGCTGCGCAGTTGGCCAATTCAAAACTGGCGCAGCTGCGCCGGGCACAGACCAGAAGCAGACGCAGGCTGCTTCGGCAGCTTGATAGCCCAATTCAGAAATTTTCATACGAAAATCAATCTAAACATATTACAATACATTTCTATCTGGCTTATAACACATAACAACCATTTCTCCAATCAATTAACATCCAATCCAATTGAAATCAAGAATCAAAGAATTAGAAATTCATAAAAACATGAAGAACAAGAATGTAATTGATTATACCTCTGTTAATGGAAACTAAACTTGCTGCTATCTCTCACTCTCTCAATAAAATTGCTCTCCTTACCAATATCTCAGCAATTGCAATATAGAAGGAGAAGAGCTTATTTATAGAGGATTAAATATATAGACAATGTTATTGTCTTCCAAATCAAACCAATGTAAGGAATGAGAATTTGATGGGTAATTAAGGTTTGGTAGAGTTGTTGAAAAAAACTGTTATGCCCACTCCCCTCATGATCATTTGCTACTCTTTGCTGAGATTGAGAAGAGAGAATAGAGTAGGCTAGCCTCTTGAGTGTTCACGTGAGGAAGGGAATGGTCACTCATTATGGGACAATGCTACTAATCTCAGCAATATGAATACAGCACACTAATGTTATATATATATATATATATATATATATATATATATATATATATATATATATACATATAGTATATACTTAAGTCATAATGTCACTTCAATTAATAACACAATGTATCAAATAGGGGTACACATAGATATATCAACATATAATCCATGTACATTTTCCTTAATACCGAATATAATTCAATTAGGCATTATTAGTATTTACCAACACAACTGTTATTATAATTATTATAACAACTTATTGAAATCATTTATCATTTAATAATTATTCATTGATATTACTATATGTTGATGAGGCATACATAAATGTTTACTTACACACTTCAAGTCACAGAAGAAATATTATTGTGTAACTCTACTAATGCAAATAAATCTTACTATATAGTCTATATATAATATACATAGCCACATTAATGTGCACATTGCACTTTATATAATATGAAGATAATCACCACATATTACAAGGTTTAATATATTGCATACTTGTATAAAATAATTAACCAAGTAAATATAATATTATTATATTTATTAATCTCTTACTCATTAATTATTATTTATTATTAATCAATACATTATCAATTAATTACTCATAATTGAAATTCATGAAACACGTTCAAATCCTGCCACGATATTCAAATATGTTGAATATTTAATTATTAATAATCTCATCAATTCTCTGATATTAAATCCTTAAGGTCAGTCCACTAATTTAAATAACTCGTTAGTGACTTCCTTTAATTATTTCACAAATTCTCACCACCACATAAGGTTTAAATAAACTCACAAAACTAACTCGTTAAAATTAAATCACATATTTAATAAATAAGGAGTTTAAAATTCATGGTCGTTACATCCCTCCCCCCTTATAAAAATTCCGTCCTCGGAATTGTAAAAATAAGGTTACTCAAATAAAAACGGATAATTCGCTCTCATTTTCTCTTCTAGCTCCCATGTAGCTTCTTCAACTGCGTGATTCCTCCAAAGAATCTTAACGGAATGAATGATCTTATTCCTCAGCTTCTGTTCCTTCCTATCTAGTATCTGGACAAGAACTTCCTCGTATGATAAGTCTTTCTCGACTTGAATAGGTTCATAGGAGATAACGTGCTTGTAGTCTGGTTTATACGGCCGCAACACTGACACATGAAACACGTTGTGAATGTGCTCAAGTTCAGGAGGTAACGCCACCTCGTACGCCACTTCACCGACTCGCCTCAAAATCTCGAACGGTCCTATGAACCTAGGGATCAACTTGCCCTTCTTCCCAAAATGAATCTTCCCCTTCTATGGAGATACTTTTAGAAAAGCATAGCTTCCTAATTCAAATTCTTTCTTCTTGCGATGCAAGTCCGCATACTTCTTCTGGCGATCTTGAGCCACTACCAGCCGTGCTCTTATCACCTTGATAATCTCTATAGTCTGCTGTACCAATTCTGGTCCCAACCGTCGACGTTCTCCAACTTCGTCCCAACACAATGGTGTTCGACATTTTCTCCCATATAGCGCCTCGTACGGTGGCATTCCGATACTAGCGTGAAAACTATTATTGTACGCAAACTCTACTAATGGAAGGTGATCCTCCCAACTACCCTTGAAGTCCATTACACAAACTCGGAGCGTGTCTTCAAGTGTTTGAATTGTTCTTTCGCTTTGCCCATCTGTCTGCGGATGATACACGGTGCTCATTCGTAACTGTGTCCCTAATCTCTCTTGAAGACTCTTCGAGAAATTAGACGTGAATCGCGGATCTCTATCAGATACAATAGATACCGGTACCCCATGTCTCGAGATAATTTCCTTGACATATAATCTGGCTAGCTGGTCCAAACAATACTTAATCTTAATCGGTAAAAAGTGAGCTGACTTCGTAAGACGATCTATAATTACCCATATGGCATCGTGCCCTTTCTGCGTAGCCGAAAGTCCCACCACAAAATCCATCGTGATGTGCTCCCATTTCCATTCTGGAATCTCTAACGGTTGTAATAACCCGCTTGGTCATTGGTGCTCTGCCTTGACTCTCTGACAAGTTAAACACCTACTTACGCATTCTGCAACCTCCCTCTTCATGTTTGGCCACCAAAAGTGATGATGCAAGTCTTGGTACATCTTCGTGCTTCCTGGGTGTATCGAGTATCTCATACTGTGTGCTTCTTGCAAAATCTCTTCTCTCAGTTCCGGTACTAACGGTACCCAAATTCGTCCTTCAAACTTTAGCATTCCAGTGCTATCAATCTTGAATTTCAAATCATCACCGTCAGCTAACCGCTTTTTGATAATATCACAATCTTCGTCCTTCTCTTGTGCCTTCTTAGCCTTATCTAATAAAGTCAGGCTCGCTGTCACTATAAATAATTTCTCGTTGGTCTCCATCGGATACTTAACCTCTAAGTCTAGTCGTTCAAAATCTTTCACTAACTCTTCTTGAATGGTTAACTTCAATAATTTTTCTCTGTCTTTTCTGCTCAAGGCATATGCCACCACATTTGCTTTGCCTGGATGGTACAGAATCTCACAATCATAATCTTTGATCAATTCTAGCCATCGGCGCTGCCTCATGTTTAGCTCCTTCTACGTGAAGATATACTTCAGACTCTTGTGATCTGTGTATATCTCACACTTCTCGCCATACAAATAATGCCTCCAAATCTTCAAGGCAAAAACTACTGCTGCTAATTCCAGGTCATAAGTCGGATAACCCTTCTCATAATCTTTCAGCTGACGTGAAGCGTACGCAATGACCCTGCCGTGTTGCAGCAGTACACAACCAAGACCCTTGTGTGATGCATCACTATACACTACGAACCCTCCCGTGTTGTCCAGTAAAGATAACACAGGTGCTTGACTAAGCCTCTTCTTCAATTCTAGGAAACTCTCTTCACACTTCTCTGCCCAAATGAACTTAACTATCTTTCTAGTAAGATTGGTCAACGGCGATGCTAATTTCAAAAAATCCTAGATGATTCTCCGATAGTATCCCACTAATCCTAAGAAACTCCTAATTTCTGTTGGCGTCTTCGGCTGCTCCCAATTGATAACCGCTTCTACCTTTGCTGGATCCACTGAAACACCATTTTTGTCGATAACGTGCCCCAAAAACTGCACTCTCTGTAACCAAAACTCACACTTGGAGAATTTTTCATACAGCTTCTCTTTCCTTAATGTCTCCAACACTATTTGAAGATTCTCGGCGTGTTCTTCCTCTATCTCTGAATACACCATAATGTCATCAATGAATACGACAACGAACTTATCCAAATACTATTTGAACACTCTGTTCATCAAGTTCATAAATGCTGCCGGTGCATTCGTCAATCCGAATGATATTACCAGAAACTCAAGTGTCTATACTGAGTTCTGAATGCCGTCTTTGGAATATCCTACGGCCTCACCTTCAGTTGATGATAACCGGTCCTCAAGTCAATCTTTGAAAAGTACTTCACCCCCTTCAACTGATCAAACAAATCGTCGATCCTAGGAAATGGGTACTTGTTCTTAATGGTGAACTTGTTCAACTCTCAGTAGTCGATACAAAGTCTGAGAGATCCATCTTTCTTCTTCACGAATAAGACTGGCGCTCCCCATGGTGATATGCTCGGTCGAATATATCCCTTATCCAACAACTCTTGCAATTGAGCCATCAATTCTTTCATCTCTACCGGTGCCATACGATACGGCGCTTTGTATACCGGTGCTGTCCCCGGTGCCAAATCAATAACAAACTCAATTTCTCTATCCGTTGGCAATCCCGAAATCTCGTCTGGGAAGACATCGACGAATTCCTTTACAATAGGTATCTGACCCAGTTCACCCTCGACTCGTCGAGTATCAACCACGTGAGCCAAATAACCTACACAACCCTTCCTAAGAAATCTCTACGCTTGCATCATCGTCAGACAATGAGATTGTCTCGGCGATTTACTACCATAAAATACCACCTTCGACTTATTCAGAGTCTAAAAGTCTATGCACTTCTTCTTACAGCCGATAACTGCTCCATGATTCGATAACCAATCCATTCCAAGGATTACATCAAACTCCCCCAAATGAATCGGTATCAAATCCACGTTGAGCTTAAATCCTCGCAATTCAGTATAACAGTTCCTATGAATGTATTCTCCGGGGATAATTTCCTTGTTTGCTACTTCTATGTTCATAGGGTGTTCTAATCTTTCACGGGGTAAGTCTAACTATTTAGCAAATTCTTTGGAAACAAAAGAGCAGGTAGCACCCGAATTAAATAACACATAAGCATCAATATCATTGATCGGTGATACTTGACACCACGTCCTTAGACTCCACCGCATCTTGAACAGTCTTGTTGAAAGTGAGTGCCGTTGGTCTGTTGGCTTGACTGGCTGGCCCTTCGATGCTCAATCCGTTATTGTTTTTGCGGTTGCCGCTAGCTACATCGCCCTTTTTCTTTGGGCAGTCCTTGATTTGGTGATCTGGGGCTCCACACGAGAAAAACCCTCCTTTCTGCTTATTCAGACACTGAGGAGCCATGTGCCCCGGTTGTCCACAATGGTAACAAGCGTTCTTTCCCTTCATGCATTCCCCCGAGTGATTCTTCCCACAGTTGTTGTACTTTACACTTTTCTTGGCCTCTCCCCCGGACTTGTTACCTCCAGACGATTGGCTCTTCGTCCATTTTCGTTTGTTGGGGTTATTGCCTCCGTTGCTTCCCCCTTTCTGTCCCTCCTGACCGGTCTTCTTTTCTTATTTAAAACAAGCAATGGCTTCATTGCCTCCTTCAGCAATGATAGCCCTTTCCAGTAGATCAGAGAATGTCTTAATCTTTAATACTGCGACTGCTTTCTGCACCCAAGGTTTCAGTCCTAATTCGAACCTCCTTGCCTTCCTGGCTTCCGTGTCAACCTGATGTGAAGTGAATTGGGCCAACTCGTTAAATCTTGCCGCGTACTCTACGACAGACATACTACCTTGTTTCAACCCTAGAAACTTAACTTCCATATCCAGTTGTGTATTCTCCGAGAAGTAATTCTCGAGAAATAGCTCCTTAAATTTATCCCAAGGAATAATTCCTTCGCCTGCTCGTCCCTTATTGGCCTTCCACCAATAGTTAGCTTTGCCCTTCATCATAAAAGTGGCAAAACTCATCTTCTGTGCTTCGGCCACTCGTGTGACCTCAAACACTTTCTCCATCTCTTCTATCCATGTTTGGGCTTCGATTGGGTCTAAGGTTCCCAGAACTCCGGTGGTCCTACCAATTTAAAGTCCTTAAAGCTCGCCAAGTGCTGTCCTGGCTGCCCTGCTGCTGGCTGGGGTCTGTTTTGCATTGCCTCAGTTAATGAAGTTCTGCATAGGGTCGACATTTTCCCCTCCGCCATTATTAACGGATTCTTCCTCCCTCTGGTTCCGCGGTAGTCTCCTAGGTGGCATGATCCTGAGGACAGGAAGAAAACATTAGGCTTTATGTGATATGCTATTCATGTTAGCATTAAGAAGTTAGGACTTCTATCAATCATAGCAGATTTAAATAAACAACTTCAGTATTATAATAAGACCCGATGGATCTCCTCAACCCATCACTTACATACTCTACTTGAGTTTTCTACTAAGGTTATAACTTAGGTTTCACATTCCTAACGTTTATAACCTAAAGCTTTGATACCAACCTGTGACACCCCCGAATCCGGGTCCTCTGACCCCGGTCCGATCGCCACGATACAGTACTAACATCCACCTCTAACAACATATAATAACTAAAAATGCAGAATATAATAAACGTACGTCGTTCATTCAAAAGGTGTTACTAGTCCCAAGATTCGATAACCATAATACAGTCATACAAACATACCCTAGAATAGTCATTAGGGTTCATATTATATAATAGTAATTTAATTAAACATAAAGATAAAGTCTTCTCCTTGCAAACTAATCCTACATCTTCCCTTTACCCTTGTCCTTCCCTGAAGTCTCGGGCTTAACTGCAATATAAGTTATGATATAGCAAAAATGAGCAACAAGTTTGCTCAGCAAGTTTAAATACAACAATAAAGGATATATCATGATGAATAGAAAATATCTGACAATGAATTCAACAATATGAATATCGGATGCAAGAATAATGATTGCTTTTAGAATAACTGATAGTCAAGTAGACTTCGAACTATAAAACTATAATGGAATCAATAGCTAATTGACGCTTTGGTTACTGGCTATAGAATAGTACTTGAGGGGATCAGCCTCGCGTACGCCATGTATATGCATAACATTCAACTATGCTGTTTGTATCTTTTATTAGATACCTGCTACTCCCTTATAATATAAGGGTGTTCTTTCAGTCTAAGAATCCTTACCATCAATTGGTTTGGATAGCTTTTATAAAATTTCATATACCTGTCTTACCGAACAAGGGTTTAGACTCTATCTGACACAGTTCAAGAATTATAGAACTTTAAATGATGTACAAGTCCAAGACTGTACGAACTCAGGTGCACCAAGTGCGAATAACAATAATATCGATGTGGAATAATTGTAAAGTAATTAAACCACCTAATGGCATGCTTGGAAATAAAGTTCAAGCTTTAAATAATTAACTGTCAATACGATAGTAACCTGCTCAATACAATATGAGAAGGATAGGAACTTGCACAATAAAGATTGTAAGAGGACTTGCATTCAAAACAAATGAAGTTAAGAAACTCGTTTACACGATTCATTGAATAAGGTAGTGCAAGAATTTAGAATACTTGCAACACAATAAAAGTAGGGTTCGGATACTTGCACAAATAAGAATTAAAGAACTTGCACAACCAAATAGTGAAGTTCAGAGACTTGCCTGATTACTCAGCTACAATTATGTTCTAGCTTTAATTAAATCTCGCTGAAATAACCTAACATTAATGAGTCGGTATTCCAATTAGCATTTATAATCTAATATAAGTCTATACTTATAATAATCCACTTATCGTATAAGTTTATCACATAAGATCACGTTCAATATCAAACATACCATTTATAGCATCATAATATGCTAACTGTTAAAATCAGACTTAAACAAATTGTCCGGACCTGAAAGTGTCCCGGCGTAACTCTAGCATGCAACTACTAACATTAAACCAATACACATGTTTATCAAGTTAAAATTTCTCTTTCGAAACTAGCATGCTCTTTCTATATTCAATTTGAAGTCATATTTTCATGCCGGTAATTCACATACTTTAACTAATACAAGTTCATGCTTCAAAGTTGATTACTAAGGTCAAGTTATCACATAACAAGGCTAAACAATACTTAGTAAGCATGCTTGTGCGTATACTACTCATGTAGACATGTTAATCACATAGTTCATGCCTTAGAAATTTATTTCTTGAATACGAGTGTATAGGTGATATCCATGTTTCATCACATGATGCTCATGTTAACACGTCTAGAGGCATAATGAATCCTAATATACATGATTGCGTGATCATAACGTAACTCGCATAGTAATCGATGCTATTAGCTTTCATACTTTAACTTTTCATTGAAACGTACACTAAGTCAACTAAGTATATACAAGGCATTTCGACATATAGTTTATATGCATTTGAAACACATATCAACGTCATATAAACATATTCAAATGGTCAGAATCTACAAGATAAAAGTCTTGGTCAAGTTCACTTTGAAAAGTCTTAAGTTTCTCATTTCGAAAACCTATACATCCATCAATCTCGTATGCTAACGTGTTTAACATTTTAAACATGCATTTCAAGTTAATATAACCCTACTATCATGCTCATAATATCAGAATACACATACTCGATAGGTTCATAACAAGTTTTCTAAATTTCTTTTAAATCATATGCTTTCCCACCCTAATATATGTGCTAACAAGGCCACATGCCTCATGCTACGCCAAACTACTCATAGATGCACATGAATTCATTTCACATTCTTGCTCCAACAAAACATTACATGATAGTCTGAATAGAAATCAAAAAGAAGCCAAAAATTCTGCAGCAGGCCCTGCGCAGCTGCGCGGCTGGCCAGTTCAAAACTGGCGTAGCTGCGCCGGGCACAGACTAGACGCAGACGCAGACTGCTTCGGCAGCTTGCTAGCCCAATTCAGATATTTTCATACGAAAATCAATCTAAACATATTACAATACATTTCTATCAGGCTTATAACACATAACAACCATTTCTCCCAATCAATTAACATCCAATTCAATTGAAATTAAGAATCAAAGAATTAGAAATTCATAAAAACATGAAGAACAAGAATGTAATTTAATATACCTCTGTTAATGGAAACTAAACTTGCTGCTATCTCTCATTCTCTCAATAAAATTGCTCTACGTACCAATATCTCAGCAATTGCAATATAGAAGGAGAAGAGCTTATTTATAGAGGATTAAATATATAGACAATGCTATTGTCTTCCAAATCAAACCAATGGAAAGAATGAGAATTTGATGGGTAATTAAGGTTTGGTAGAGTTGTTGAAAAACCCTGTTATGCCCACTCCCCTCATGATCATTTGCTACTCTTTGCTGAGATTGAGAAGAGAGAATAGAGTAGGCTAGCCTCTTGAGTGTTCACGTGAGGAAGGGAATGGTCACTCATTTTGGGACAATGCTACTAATCTCAGCAATATGAATACAACACACTAATGTTATATATATATATATACACACATATAGTATATACTTAAGTCACAATGTCACTTCAATTAATAACACACTGTATCAAATAGGGGTACACATAGATATATCAACATATAATCCATGTACATTTTCCTTAATACCGAATATAATTCAATTGGGCATTATTAGTATTTACCAACACAACTGTTATTATAATTATTATAACAACTTATTGAAATCATTTATCAATTAATAATTATTCATTGATATTACTATATGTTGATGAGGCATACATAAATGTTTACTTACACACTTCAAGTCACATAAGAAATATTATTGTGTAACTCTACTAATGCAAATAAATCTTACTATATAGTCTATATATAATATACATAGCCACATTAATGTGCACATTGCACTTTATATAATATGAAGATAATCACCACATATTACAAGGTTTAATATATTGCATACTTATATAAAATAATTAACCAAGTAAATATAATATTATTATATTTATTAATCTCTTACTCATTAATTATTATTTATTATTAATCAATACATTATCAATTAATTACTCATAATTGAAATTCATCAAACACGTTCAAATCCTGCTACGATATTCAAATAAGTTGAATATTTAATTATTAATAATCTCATCAATTCTCTGATATTAAATCCTTAAGTTCAGTCCACTAATTTAAATAACTCATTAGTGACTTCCTTTAATCATTTCACAAATTCTCACCACCACATAAGGTTTAAATAAACTCACAAAACTAACTCGTTAAAATTAAATCACATATTTAATAAATAAGGAGTTTAAAATTCATGGTCGTTACAATAAAGATTGCTAGACACTAGAAATATGAAGGATGCAAAATGTAATGCAATGCGTGGTATGATATGTTATGAATGTTAGATACCTTCGAGGGGATTGGGCTATCACTGGTTGTTTACGTTATTTTCTACTGGGGAATAACGTTATCCGTGATAACCCTTGGTGCCACATTGGTTTGAGGTCAATGATTTAACATTTCAGCTTCTGTAAACTCCATTTCCACTCGAACTAGACCTAGCCAGAGGAAGTGGGCCCCACCTTATAGAGCCGCAGGTAGGGGTGCAGCAGCCATTGGTGGGGTTACTCCCATCTGCGATTTATAACTTGGCTCCCGTGGCTTTTCAAATTCATTTTCAAGTTTGAGTTCTAAAGAAAATCCAATTTTCTTCTTTAGATCTACAGATTTCGGGCAGCTTTTTTCAAATTTCGTCACCATACAAACGTTCTGCACATCTCTGGTAACGTTTACATCCTTTCTTTTCCAGTTTTGACCGTTAGAATGTTATAAACCTCGTAGTATGCTTTTAAACATAATGTATCAAATAGGTGTGCCTATATGACTTGATAAATAATTTCAGACTTAGTAAATATGCATATTTTACTGTGCTGAACGTTTTGATGCAAAAAATTTTGAATTCTGAGACAGTCAATTGACGTCTTTTTGATCAGTTTACTCATCCTTTTTGAGGCCAAGTAAGCCTGGATTTTTAACTAAAAATGTCTGTGGTAATTTAAATGCCATGGGGAGTTTATTTTTGATTTTTTTTTTCATAAATATGAACTATTTTTATTTTTGGGTAGGTGTGCTACTGAATGGCCACATAGTAATGCCTATGTGCATGCGGATATTCCATTTTACAAAGGAGACTCTGGCGAAATTTTTTCAAAACCTTGAGTGTTTAATAAACATGTAATTTTGACTCTACTGGGGATTTTTGTTAAAGAAAGCATGTTTTAGGACTTAAAAATGCATAAAGCAATGATTTAATTTAATAAGCCACAGGTTTAAGGCTTACCTCACCCTTTTTGAGGTGATTTGAAGACTTTGTCCAGGTTATGGAGCCAGATAAACCTGACAGTGCTAGCAGAGTCACTTCAAAAGTTAGGTAGAGGAGAGTCTCTGATGTTCCTCAGCTACGTTCAGCTCGGCCGCCACGTCGTTTGGCTGAGTCTGTGATTTTTCCCATCCGGGCTGAGCCACCGGTTGATGTAGACGATGAGGATGTCCCATTTATTGATCCTGCCTTAGCTCAGGCTCCACGTGGGGAGCTTCCAGTCATTGTGGTGCCGCTTCAAGAGCTTTTGGGAGATTTGAGGCGCCATCCATCGAGATACCTTCATACCAGCGAGGTGACTGAAGTTTTTCTTTTGGATTCTCTTTCTTTCTTTTGCCATTTTCTGGGCATAGGTTTGATCTAGACTGGCTATTTGATCCAGGTTCCTGGCTTTACACATCCCAGGGGGAACTGGTTCAATGTCCATTCCTTGTACCATACTCTACATCCGGAGTATCGGGCCATTGTCAACACCTGGGGGTTTCAGGAGTTTTTTTCTATCCCTCCCCGCCGTTTCCCCTGGGGTTATCTAAGGGCTTTGTCTGAGCACTGGTTCCACCAGAACCAGTCTCTTCATTTGTTGGATTGCGAGGTGATGATGATGCCTATGGACTGGAGGTTCATCACCGAGATAGAGTTTGCAGGTGAGCCAGTGTCGGTTGTGGTTGACATTTCACCCACTGCCGTTCAGTCCCTCTTAGGAGTTCCTGCGATGGCCATCAAGGGTCGGACGGTCCGTTCTAGTCCCTTGAGCTTATATGACCAGAGTGGGGCTTTGACTGAGCCGCTGCCTGATGATCAGAGGGTTATAGATCGCATCCTAATGCGACTATTTTTAGTGATCATCAGGGGTTGTTTCCTTGCAGACAACTGCTTGACGGTGTCTTTTGCCCTGGTCAGTGTTACTCGATATGTGGAGCGCCTCAGTGATTTTGATTGGGGTACCTACACCTTTGTCCATTTTCTCCGAGGGATGCACATGTGATCGGAGGGCATGACGGAGGCTTGGCTAGGTTTTTACCCATTCCTGCTGGTGAGTACATTTCTCTTATACCTTTTCAATTTCCTCATTTATGTTTGTCAGTCTTGATCACTGAGAACTTTTGATATTTGCATGGCTAGTTTTGGGCATATGAGAGACTCCCTTTCCTATGCCCAGCCACTACTCTGGGCTTGGAGACCTACCCGAGGGGACGACACTGGCATCACTCCACGTTGACGGAGGTCCCTGTAGCTAAGGGATTCACCCACTCCAGCCTGCAGCTAGAGCTATTAAAGGTTGAGTCGATCTCGTGGGTCCCGTATACCTCAGAATTTTTGATAGTTCGATTTGAGGTCGGCTTTCCCACTGACCAGGAGTTTGCATTGTCCACTTGCTGAGTTCCACTTTTGACAGAGGGATACTGGGAGCTCTATTTAGGAGAGCATGCTATTCGAAGCACCATGGAAGATATATGCATTCCCTTTGCTCCTCCTGCTTGGCATCATTGGCCATTAGCTCAGCCACTTACAGACATTCCACTGGTGGGCGCAGATGCCTTCACCCTATTAGAGGGTCCTTATAGCCATGAGGAATTTCACAGCTGGTGGAGTCCTCATACCATTGGGGCTCAAACTCGTGCTACCCAGTTTATGGCAGACATGGTGCCAAGGTCTGTGATGATGATAGACTAGAAGCTTGCCTCCGAGATCCGACTCATCTGGACCAGATTGCAGGACTGACCCAGCTGTTGGAGAGGGCTCATTTCTTTATCATGCTCCTTGGCTGGGATCCATCCTAGGAAAATTCTTTTGATCCTTCCAGCTCTGGAGCGGGCCCTTCTGCAGGTCCATTTTCTAGCAGCTTTGCAGGTGCTGATCCTCCCTTGTACCGATCGGACATTCCCACTGGCCAAGATTTTGTGACTCAGGAGGAGCTGGAGCAGGTTAATAGCCTGGAGATCGATATTTTCGACCTCTTCGGATAGCTTTTCTAGCTATATCTTTTGATAGGCCTATGTTAGTAGTTGGGCGGTTGCGCCCCATTTCCTTGTACTTTTTATTTTGTATTTTATTTAGCAGACAGAGATGATGCTTGCAATAGATAGTTTATTCTAGATATGCATGATATTTCCTATCTATTGCATCATTTTTATCATTGTTATTATACATGTATTATGTCATGGATATGCATTTAGACAGGTGAGTTTACACTTGACCCCTGGATGGTCTTATGATACGATGATATAGATGTCGTCTTCCACCGTCAGCCGTATTGAGCATTCACCGCCGTGTTCGGTGTCATCTTCGTTGAGGTCATGGTATGACAGTCTGTCTCTCACAACAAGAGGGATAGTAGACCAGATGCTAGGGCATTCTCTAGCCCTTCTAGCTTTTTAGGTTCCGCATGGATTTGTGGATGGCATCTTATCAAGCTGGATACCTGAGCAATAAGTTTTTCATTTTGGCCTTCATGACTTGACTCCTACCTTAGAGGAGTGTGAACGCCTTACAGATTTGGCACTGGATCTATCTTACGATCGGACAGCCATCAGTGATATGAGGAGACCATTTATGACTATGTCGGGTCTGAGACGCAGTGTCGTCAATAAGGAGATTATTGCAGAACATGTGATATCTATTGACTTTCTGATCGATCGCTTTGGCCGGCTAGACATCTATGAGCGACATTCGGGAGATTTCATTATTCCTGCAGATGAGTGGCAGTTTGCCCGTGTAGACGTTTTGCTGATGTGCGACGGCTTATGTATACATGCCACTGTATTTGGACCATTTGGATATCGGCTTGATGATCGTGGTCCGTGCCCTCAGACAGGGTTGTATGATTTTGCCAATGATATTAACTGAGACCTTGAGGTCGGCAACATTTTGAAGTGCCCATCCAGAGGGTTTTTTTGAGGTAGCCCTATTCTGCTGTATGTATGGCTTATGACGCATTTGAGTCTGATCGGCACCTTCAGACACTATGGGTACTGCTTTACCCATGAGATAGCCATGTCCTACTCCTTCCAGCCAGCGGAGTGTTCAGATGCAGCAACATGGTCAGCCTTTTTATTAGATATTGATCATCCATTTTTGATCTTACCATCCTCAAGGCTTATCTCCCCTTACAACTTCATCACTCATGCAGTCGGCATGGATTATTTGCCCCTAGCTGATTTAAGAGGGGTGACCGCTTACTATCCGCTGGCAGTCGTGGGTCACTTTGATCAGTTTCAGAGCCTTCACCAGTTTGAGGGGGCTACGAATCAGCGGATATGTGACAACCCGAGAATTTATAAAATGTTAAATGATTAAATTAAGGTTCAATAATAGACCTAGACAGAAAATAAGTGTATGGATTTGACATTTTTGTGAAGGATCTTGGTGGATTTAAAAATTTTGTGAAAAACCTATATGGTTTATTATTTGATTGAGAATAGAGGAATTATAGGTTACAAATTTTTAAACCCTAGAGATGAATATATATGTGTTTGATGGAATATTAAGAATAAAATTATGTGACCAAATATATATACTAGGTATAATAATTAAATAACCTAAGGGTTATAATATGGGAGAATGATAATATTTAAAAATATATACTAACCTTAAGAGATTTATTTTATACATCTCAATTAATTAATTTTATAACCTAAGTAAAGCAAGTTTAATTGGGTTATGAAATTAAAGATACATGAGTAAGGATTTAAATTAAAAATGTGTGTAATGGAAATCCTAACTAAATGATTATGGTAGGATAAAAAATTAAAAATATTGAACAATGTGGAATTTATGGCCCAAGGGTTTAATTTGCAAGCCCAGTATAAGTTAGTTAAAGCCCAATCCTTTAGCCTAGTGGGAGAGGGGACATTTTGGGCGTTTAGTAAGCTAATTAAGACATGGACCATGTTAGTTTACCGAGCCCAATCAAATAATTAGAAAGCCCAAAAAGAATTAAAGGTCTGGCCCAATCTTAGCCTACTGTGGATTTATTTAGTAACCCAAAATAATGGGACATGTGCTAGCAGAATAACTATGGTTAGGAACTAACCATACTTGAGTTAAATGTAGGAAAGTGTTGGTATATAAGGTGGACCCCACTAGTAATGATGGGTGATGATTATTAAGAAATTTCCTAGGAAATTTTCTTGAAGTGGCAAAAGACTATTTTGCCCTAAAAGAAAATTATTTATGACCAATATGTCATATAAGGAAATTTCCAAGAAATTTCCTTGAGAGGACTTAAAGACCATTTTGCCCAATCTTAGTAATGGTTAAAGACTACTTTGTCCTTAGACTTAATTTTTTATACTAACTAAACAAAACAAAAATTTGTAGGAAGAAGGGGTAGAATGTTGGCCCACTAATGGAGGGGTATTTTGGTCATTTCATAAAGTAAATAAAGAAATAAAAACAAAACAAAAATGGAAAGGAAAATAAGGCCACTTGGCCGATTTTGTAGAGAAAGGAGAAAAGGGGGGGTGGTGAATGTAATTATTACACACTTTAGTTGTTAACCTACTACACTAGGTGTCATCCTCTCATTCGTCCACTGTTTTTATTTACTCTTGCAAGTTAACTAAGCTGATAAGGAAGAGATAGGAAGCAAGATTGTGTGGGATATTGTTGATAGATATACAATGTATATCTATTCATATTTACTAAATACTTAAACAATTTTCATAATTAGTAAAACACTTTTACAAAGTTTATTTCTTACTTCCAAGATTATCTAACAAAACAAAAGGAGAGAGAGAGTATAGAGAGAGAGGCTCGGTTAAGGAAGGAGAAAAGGGGGAGAAGAACTTGAAGCTTATGCATCCAAAGTTCATTAACTTCTTTGATAAAACAAGAAGAGTAGCCATAAGAACAAGGTGAAACATCTAAACTAACATATGTTTTGTATGATTTCATATTTAAATCTAACATATTTAAGTGTTAGAGAGATGATAAAAAGGAAGCAAAAGAATCTATGTTCAAAAAGTTAAGAAAAAAAAACCTTAATCTAGTGTGTTTGATATATTTTTATGTAAGATCTGTGGGGATCAAGATCTAATTGGTTAGAAACATGCTAGAATGATATATATAGAGTTTAATAAGTTTAACTTGTTAGTTGATATGAGTTTATGTTAAAAAGTTTGGTAAAACACATGAAAAAGAGTTTTTCCATAAGTATTGATTTTTAAGGTGTGATATATGTTTTTCATTTTGAAACCTACAAAGAGTCTTTGTGATTTTATTTCTTGGTATGATAGATATATAAGTTAAGGACAAAATCCCTTTAGAATCACTCAAAAATATTTTAAAATGAGAGAGATATGAATTTTGTGCCAAAACACTCTAAAGGTTGAAACCCTTGAAAAATCAGTCCACTTCCGGCCACTTTTCAGTGAGCAAAACGGGTCCAAATTTAATGTTTGATAACTGAAAACTATAGTTCGGGAAGATAAGAATCCAACGAGTCTGATTGGACCTCAATCGGAGTTGTAGATTTCGTTCTATGAAGGTTTTAGTAAAGGACCCCAAAACTGAAAATAAAACCAAAAAGTTGAAAAAATTAAAGATTATTGACCGGATCAGTTTTCCGGCGAATCGGCGGAACTTTCCGGCGGCCGGTTCACCACTTTTCCGGCCGGTTCTTGGGGTGGTTCTTGGACAGAAAATTTTCTAAAATTGTGAAGAACATTAAGATATTTTATTCAGAATTATTCGGGACAGTTATGTAACTTTTAGGTAATTAATGGTTTAAACTCATTTAAATCATTTAAAACTTACTAATTAACAATTATTGATAATATTAAATGATTATTAAACTAATTAAATACTATATAAGTATGATTAATTATTTAATTATTATTTAATTAACATTAAGTGATAATTAAGTAAAGTTAGTATTAATAAGCTAACTATTGGTTATTTAATTAAGATTAAATAATAAATAGAGTTAAATTTTTATATAATTATTGTTTAATTAATATTAAATAATGATTAGATAATGTTTAAGTAAGATTAAGTAATAATAATATAATTACTTACTTACATTGACATAAAAACTTATAAAATAATTATTTATTATTTAATTAATATTAAATAATAAATAAAAGTATATAATAATTAATTATTCTTAAACTAAGAAGGAATAATTAAAGATTTATGAGGTGAATTAATTATTTATTATTCAAGGATAATAAATAAATAATTAATATTAAATAATAATTGAAGGCAACTAAGATAAATAATTTAATTATTTATTATTTAATTAACATTAAATAATAAATAGATTTTATTAGTTTTTATTTATTATTAAATAATAACTAAAGGTAATTAATTAATTACTATTTAACTAATATTAAATAGTAATTAAATGAAGATAGAGTTAATAAATAAAGAGAATTTAAGTAACTCATTAATTAAACAATTATAATAAATTATTTAAAGCATCTAATGAGTGTTTATCACTTAAGGAAAATATTATAAATGAATTAAATCATTAACCTAAGATCAATTAAATGTCTTATAGGATTAATGATAGTACAATATATTATGTATACTTTGTGATTGAATTATTTTTTAGATAATAGTATAAGTAAGAGTATAAGCATACAATTATACGCAGTACTAATTAATAGACCAACATTGTCATTGCTAGGTCGTTCAAAGAGTTCTAACTAAAGCTAGATAGCAGTAATCAACGGTGCATGCAAGTTCCTATAACTCTTTTATTGAGCAAGTTCACTAACTTGAACTCGAGTTGTATTTTTGTAAAGTATACTTGTGGTTAATCATTGCTAATTATATCACGTCCATTGATTATTGATTCGCACGTTGTGCATGTTGCATATGTTCATCAAGTATGAAAGGCTAATCACCTTCATTACCATAAGGTTCAGTTAAATTTGTTCATGGTCATTATTGACATCCCAACATTATTGATTCAGTCATTCAATTATTTAAATCTTGATTCATGTTCTTTCACCATTATTATACATTATTGAAAACTTGAAAGCTTATTCCTTTTCAATCATGATATATCCATTTTATATTTAAACTTGCTGAGCAAAGTAGTTGCTCACTCTTGCTATATTATGAAAATATTTTCAGATTAAAGCGAAGGCTCGAAGAAAGACAAAGACAATGATAGAATCCAATAGTAGATGATTATGCACGTTAACTATTTGGTTATTTAATGCAAATTATTATGTAAACCTTTAAGTAATTAAGGTATGTATCAAGATAAAGGTTGTAGACCTTGGGATTATGTTGTTAAAATTTATTGTATAAACAATTTATATTTATATCTTCCGCATTAGTTATAGAATATGTTTCAAGATGAAGTACCGTAACGTACCAGGTCCGAGGTTCCGGGGACCCGGATTTGGGGACGTCACAGGATATCAGCTTTATCTTTGTCATCAGCTGACCTGATCAGGATTTATGAGTGTTGGACTCATAAGGAGAGGGCTAATTTCTCTACTAGCCATCCAGATCTTTCTCTAGAGTATTCGGCATGGTTGGAGTCCGATATTGCATTGGCTGCGGCTATCCAGTCAGTTCTGAGTGTTGATTCAGATGTTGAGGAGCCTATGGAGAATTCGAATTCTCCCACGGAGGATGATTTATTTACCGGCTTGACAGCGGCTTTAGTTAGTGATCCTCCAAGCGTTCCTTCTTGGAAAGATCCAGCTATTGTTGATACATTAGCTCGGATGACTTTCGAGAGAGATCAGGCTAGGGTGTTAATGTTGACAACCCTTTCTAGTAGGGATACAACCTTTATCGCTAGAGACGAGGCTCAAGCTACTCGGATACGACATTGGTTGAGAGAGACGACGCTCAATCTACCCGAGATGCAGCTTTTGAGGAGATTAAGGAGGTCTCGATCTACCAGAGATGCAGCTTTTGAGGAGATTGAGGAAGCCTTAGTTTCCCAGGATGCTTCTTCTGTAGAGAGGGATGAGGCCATAGCTACCCAGGATATATATATATATATGGGGGACAGTACGACACTCAGATCGTATACCCACAACCTGGTTGTAGATATGAGCACTTTCATAGATGGTCACAGCAGCACAATGCAGATGGCTGTGGATGTTCTTGCTCGCATGGAGACTGAGGGTATTGAGCTGGTAGCAGCCCCTCCATCTTCAGAGAGGGATGCCATGTTGGCACTGTTATCCCGCTTGTCCACGGGTTCATAGACTAGCTTTATTTTTTTGCACATACTAGATCAGCCATTTTTGTCATGTACATGACACCATGTATATATTAAATAGTATTATATATCAGAGAAATATATTTTGATTCACTTTCCTATTGGATATATATTGTCATTGCTGAGTGATTACCACTTCTTTTATGACCTGTTGTTGTTGATGTATTATGAGCTTTTCCTTGATGGATTGACATTGAGATGTTGGATAATATCTCAGACGGGCCTGTTGACTAGAGAGACTTGATAATATTTGGGTTTATAGGACTTCGGTGTCTTGGGACTGGTTCTTATTGGGGTTTTTTTCTTTCTTTGAAGGTCACACCGCACCATGAATGACTGCCTACGTACTCCGGGGTGGAGGGAGATCAGGTCATTCATAGTTCAAGTTTTACGTGAGAGGTTTGAGAAGTGTCTCTTTTGAGTTTGATCTGATGGGGTTTTAAAATTTTGGTTTGGTTTGACCGCACCAAGAATGGCTACCTACGTACTCCAGGGTGGAGGGAGATCAAGTCATTCGAAGTTCGATCTTTTGTGAAAACCCAAACTGATTGGATTTGATTCGCAGGACCAGGATGATGGCTGTTAGATGCTTTAGACATAGTACCTTTTCACGGTGTCTGGGTTGATGAGTTGGGGAAATTTGCTCCAGTTCGTCTCTTGCAATATGATAGCTCCTCCTATCAACATTTCTTTGACAATGAAAGGACCTTCCCAATTTTGGGCGAAATTTCCTTTGGTTTCATCTTGATTGGCCATAACTTTCTACAATACCAAGTTATTTTCTTTGAGTTGCCAGAATTGGACTTTCTTATTGTATGATCGAGCAATCCTTTGCTGATATAACTGCCCGTGGAAAATGGCTATAGCCCTCTTTTCATCTATCAAGGACAGCTGGTGGCATTGTTCTTGCAACCACTGGTCTTCCTCCATCTGAGTGTCTATTAATACTCTCAGGGACTCCATTTCTACTTCTATGGGAAGTACTGCTTCCATGCCACAGACTAATTAATAGGGGGTAGCCCTAGTAGAAGTACGCATTGATGTCCTATATCCTAACAGAGTCAAAGGCAACAGGTCAGGCCATCCTTTGTGATTAGCGAACATTTTCTGCATGATCTTCTTGATGTTCTTATTGGCCGCTTCGACATCACCATTCATCTTAGGCCGATAGATGGCGAAATTAAGATGCTTGATATGGAACTTGCTGCATAAATCTCTCATCATCTGATTATTTAGGTACTTGGCGTTGTTTGAGACGATCACCTCCGATTGTCCATATTGACAAACGACATTATTTTTGATGAAACCAATGATTATCTCTTTGGTGACATTAGGAAAAGAGGCAGCTTCAACCCACTTGGTGAAATAATCGATCATGGTGAAGATGAATCGATGTTTGTTGCTGGCTTTGGGTTCTATCGGCCCAATCACATCCATTCCCCACATAGAGAAAGGTCATGGTGAACTCATATTGTGTAGCTCATTTGGAGGAGAGTGAATAGCATTTTCATGGACTTGGCATTGGTAGCATCTCCTAACAAAATCATCACAGTCAGCTTTGAAAGAGACCCAGTAATGCCCTGTTCTTAATAACTTCTTGGCCAGCAGATGATCGCTCATATGTGGACTACAGACTCCACCGTGGACTTCATCCATCAATTTCTAGGCTTGCTCTTTATCGAGGCATCTTAAAAGGCTTATTCCAGCATCCCTCTTATATAGTGCATCTCCACTCAGATAGAACTTCATAGCCATTTTGTGAATTCACTTCTTTTCGGCTTGGCTTACCCCAGCGGGTGTAGATCCATCTCGCAGATATTCCTTGATGTCTTAATACAAAGGTAGTTTGATAGGAGGTATCTCATCTGATATTTCTCCAATGTAATTCACATATGTTGGGGTCTTTTGGTTTGTGAATTTGTTGTTGGGAATTCCCCTTCTACCCGATACGTTGATTAGGGAAGCTAATGTTGCCAATGTATCCGCAAAGTCGTTCCTACCTCGAGGGATGTGGATGAAGGTTATTTCTTTAAAATCCATGGATATATGGATGACCTGTCGGTGATAGGGTAGCAAATGCAATTCTTTGGTGTGATATGCCCTGGTGGTTTGTTTGATAACCAACTCATAATCTCCAAAGACTAGTAGACGCTAGATACCCATGGATTGGGCTAGTTTCAACCCCATTATGCAGCCTTCATACTCAGCCGTGTTATTGGTGTTAACAAACTGCAACTTGAGAGCCACAGGATACTGTTCTCCTTTATCAGAGACAAGGATTGCCCCAGCTCCAGCACCTTCCATGTTCACTGCTCCATCGAAATACATTTTCCAAGGTTGGATTGTATTCTCATGAGGTATTTGTTGAATTGCCATGATTCCGTCATTCGGGAAATAAGTTTCCAACTGCTCAAAACCTCCGGACAGTGCTTCGTCTAGTTGATCTGCAATGCCCTGGCCTTTGATGGACTTCTGAGTGACATAGACAATGTCAAATTGTTAAAGTATCAACTACCATTTGGATAATCGATAATTCAACATTGGCTTGTTGAATACGTACTTCAGTGGATCCAGATGGGATATGAGATAGGTCGTATGCCCATGCAGATAGTGCTGTAATCTCATGGCGGCCCATGCTAATGCTCAGCATGTCTTCTCAATCAGGGTGTACTTCTGCTCGCCGCTGCTGAATCTTTTACTGATGTACTAGATAGCTCTCTCCTTGCTACTATCATCTTTCTGTCCCAGCTTACAGCCCATTACGTTGGCATTGACGGAAAAGTACATAAACAAGGGAACTTCATCCCTCGGGGGTACCAAGACAGGCGCTTTGATCAGCTGCTTTTTGATGTAAAGGAAGGCTTTTTGGCAATCTTCAATCCATTTCGTGGAGGCATTCTTCCTTAGTAGCTTGAATATGGGTTCACAAGTTGCTGTTAGCTCAGAAATGAACTGGCTTAAGAAATTGATCTTCCCCAGGAACCCGCGTATCTCCTTCTTTGTTCGGGGTATTGGCATCTCCGTGATGGCTTTAATCTTAGCGGGATCCAGCTCAATGCTTCTATTGCTTACCAGAAATCCCAACAACTTATCAAATTTGACACCGAAAGCGCATTTGGCCGGATTCATCTTGAGGTTGTACTTACGTAACCTATTGAACAGCTTCCTGAGATGGCTGATGTGATCGTCCTCCTTCCGGGATTTGACGATGATGTCATCCACATAAACCTCTATCTCCTTGTGCATCATGTCGTGAAACGGGGCCATCATGGCTCGTTGATACATGGCACCATCATTGATAAGGCCGAAGGACAATCGTCTGTAGTAGAAGGTTCCCCAAGGAGTGATGAAGGCTATTTTCTCCCTATCCTCTTCAGCGACCATGATTTGATGGTAACCAGCAAAGCAATCCACGAAAGAATATGTGTCATACCGTGCTATATTATCTATCAGGATGTGGATGAAAGGTACCAGGAAATTGTCCTTAAGGCAAGCTTTGTTCAAATCCCTGTAATACACGCATACTCATACCTTCCCTCTAGGCTTAGCCACGGGAACTATGTTCGACAGCCACTCCGGGTATGTTGATACCATGATGATGCCGGCTTTGAATTGTTTGACAACCTCTTTTTTGACTTTCAGACTCGATTCGGGTTTCAATCGTCTGAGCTTCTGCTTAACTAGCTTGAATCCATCTTTGATGGGGAGCCGATGGATGACAATGTCAGTGGACAAGCCAACCATGTCTTCATGCAACCATGCAAACACATCCTAGAATTGAGTTAGGAGTTCAATCAGGTCTATAATATTCAAAACTTTGAACAGGAATATTAATATAAAAAGTAAATATTAATATGTTTTATATCTTGTGTGATGTTTATTTAACTTTATTATTAGTATATATAATTATATATCAACACATAAGATATAACTATGTAAATACATATGGAAGGTTTTATTAGTAAACCCTAATGTAAGATTTTATCTAAATAAGGAACCCTAACCCTAATTGTTATAATAAATGGGAATTATAACATAATACATTGATAATGTTATATAGAATTATGAATATATACATATATTAATTTAATGTGATGTATTAAAGATTTAATTGCAAAAGATTTCTAGAAAATTCTAATTAGGGATTAGGAAACCCTAACCCTAATTATAAAATCCTAATTTCAATTACAAACCCTAATTCTAAATTTCCAAAACCTAATTGTTCATTCTTATTTTTAAGTTTCTAGAGAAAATATAAAATGACTAAATTACCCTTGGAGTTAAGTAGGAAATTATCAAAATACCCTTAGTACATGTAAAATGACTAAAATGCCCTTAAAGTTTGTTTTTAAAAGAAGATAAGAACAAATCTTTTGATTGTCAAGCAAAAGATTTGTCCCATGGCTCTATAACCTCATTAGCTTGACAACATATCCTACAAACATTAATGACTTAGGCTTAGTTGTCAAAAGAATAGAAAACTTAGATTTTTAACCCACTTAGAGTTTTCATATAATGCTAGGTTATATGAACTCAAGGCCACGAATTTCACACTTAAAATACATCACTAACTAACTTAGAAACAATACTCAGCAAGCTAGAAACAGAATCAAGAAGGGAAGAACAAAAATTGCTCAAAAAGGGTAAAAACCTAACCCTAGCTTTAAATTTTAGATTCTGAAAATTTATTGTTCTTGTTATTGTTTAAGTATTTTTATTAGGTTGTTGTTTAGTGATCTGTGTTGTTAAAACATGGATCTATAACACTTAAAAGCATCAAAATAGAGATTTACGCAAAACTACCGAAGTTGAAAAACAGGGTCTAACAATGAATGTCAGGGCTTGTAGATCGCTACCTGTTTATTGTTTAGATGTTTTAAAGGTTGATAGTTATAGTATGTAGTGTTGTTAATCGACTTGAAGTGGTAGAATGGACATCAGATAAGTAGATTGGTAGATATAAACGGTCAAAACCCGTTGACCAGCATTGACCGCACGTTTTCTGGGTAACCCAGAAAACGTATGATCACGCCTGGCAGCCTAGTTTGACCGCCTTGATCTCTCTCCTGTCAGTCGGTCTATATGTTAAGTGTTATTCAGCTTGTATCCTGACATAAGGTCTACACAAATAAAGCACTCTCAAACCTTAGGAAGCAACCGAGCGAAAGTGATTAACGTTGAACGTCCAGTTTGGAATTCTGGGTAACCCAGAAATTGTAGGCAACGGTCTGACAGGTAGTTTAGAGGCTTAGATCTTACTGTTTAGTAATACCCAGACTCTGTTAGTGCTCCAATCGTGTACCCTGGTAGTTGGACTACAATTCCCGGCCACTAGAACACCTAAAGTATGATCAGCCTGCAAGATATGATGCGAGAGAAACCGTTGACCGACATTGACCGTTTGTTTCTTGGCAACCTAGAAAGGCAATAACAGTCTAGGTTAGGTGGTTTGACCGGACATGGGAACCTGTAGAAATGTTGTTAGGTAATGAAATGAACATAGGTGTGCAGTATTACACTAGTACTACAACTTCATCACAATTGAATGCCCAGAAACCAATCGGATTGACAATAAGATCAGGTCAAACAAGGCCCCAAAGCGTTGACCGGCTTGTTCTTTAGTTGGCCAAGAACAGCTAAGGCGACAGATCCGTCGCTATAGACCTTTAGCGACAGGTTAAAATTGAAAAATAATTAAAATAATTAAAATAAATACTAAATAATTAATAAAAAATTCTAAAAAATCATTTTTAATTATAATAAATAATTATTAATATTTTGACATAAAATTTTATTAATATTTAATTTATTTAAATATTAATGATAATAAAAGTATTTAATAATAAATTATTTAAAAATAGTATTAATGATTTAAAAATCATTTTAAATAATAATAAATTATTTAAAAATGATATTATTGATTTCAAAATCATTATTAATAAAAATCAATTATTTAAAAATAATATTTATGATTTAAAAATTATTAAATATTGTTATTAAATATTTAAAAATAATATTAATAATTTAAAAATTATTTTAAATGATATTAAATCAATTAAAAATTATTTTGAGCATTTGGAAATTATTATAAATAATAACTAAAATATCTAATAAGATATAAAAACTTTTAAATAAATTTTATTGAAAAACTAATTCGATAACTATTCAATAAAGCTATAAAATACCGAACGGACTCCAAAATCAACCCAGACACTAATAGATTAGTTAGAAATTAATTGTTATCATTTCTAATGACTGTTATAACCTATATAAGTTGCGAGTATACTTTCAAATAGCTTAAGTAGCCGATCTTGATAAAGGCAAGTTTTTCTAACTTCATTTAATTTTAATATTAAATGTAAGTCTTGTATATTGAGATACGAACTTGTTATACACATTATTCGTGATATCTGTGCTTTGATGAAGATTATGACTTATTGTCCAAGCATAACCAAACTCTATAAACTATTACTTGTGTGAAAATGTATTTGATTTGATATCAAAACATAAAAGGTGAAAAAATCAATATTGTTTGGTACATATATATATACTGATACTATTCGGACCGGCAGTTATAGCACTGACCGGGGGTTATATTTACAAGCAATTATAGCACTGACCTTGTTGGATTGGTAGGATGATATGCATACTTCTAGGATATGATTAGGCTGATCACTTATGAGATATCCGAACAGAGCTCCTATAAGTCTTTGTGACTGTTATGAGTGTGGTGTGGTTGACCGAATCAACCCGGGTTGCTAAGTCTTTATGACTGACAGAAACTCGTAATGGATGGATTCAGTATATATGTGGAGAAACTCTAAACTATATGTTCATTCAATTCAGATATTTTGTGAGTATAAAATGTAACTCTTTAAAACTTGCTGAGCCTTTTAAAGCTCATCCTTGCAATTATTTTTTCCTTTACAGCTGCATCTCACACACCAGGGAGTTCAAGCAATCATACTTGTGGGTAGAAAGTAACTCTATAATAATGGTTTTGTTGTAGTAAGACTATATTGTAATTAGTAATATTGTGATGTAATGGTTGAACCTTATGTAACCGGATGTTATTATATTGTTAGTTTATTAGTTGAATAGTTTTACATTGTTATTAGTGAACATTAACAAGTATAGTATCTATATGAACTATACATCTGAATGAGGGTATTGAATGATCTAGGGAGTTCTGTAAGCACTGAGGTCACCCCTCAGTTCCAAAAACAATTTTATCATTTGTATTATGAATGTCAGATTGATAGGAATTATTGATATGCAAGAAATATTTGTAAGATCATAAATCTATATGTCCAAGTGAGGGTATCCAGATATGATAATTGTTCTGACGAGAACTCTTAACTGATTGGGATACTGTGAATTTTGGATTTATAGAATTTATTGTCTTATAGAATATTTATGTGAGCACCAAATCTGCTACAGTAAATGTAGAGAATTTGGGGGCGTCACAAGGTCGGCTTTTTTTTCGGGGTGAGGTATAGGCATATATGGATTTCTTTGAGGTTTTTTGAGGTTCCGATATTGACTGTGGTGGTTTGATCGAAGTTTGGTTTTTGTTTATCTTCGACCCATTCTTTGATCTCCTCGGGCACCCCATAGTCATTTATCTCCTCTTGATCATTCTCCATCAAGTCGAAGTTCAATTCCACATCAAAGTTATAGTCACTGTGACAGTTTGGCATCTCATCAGCAGTGATAAACAAATCCAATTCTAGAGTCCTGAAAACAAAATGCTTTCATTTTAATATATGAGACTATTTAAATATACAAAGCATTTAGCAAAAGCATGACAAAAGTCACTGCTATAGATATGCAACAAAATAAGCAGTAAATGAAACCACGTTTTAGGGCAGATGGCCTCTCTGCCCTTTTACCCTTTTTGAATGAAAAATGGGGTGCTACTCCAATTGTCCAATGTTAGGTCCTACTGAATAAGGTGGATAAAGGAGTTGTGCTCATCTTTCTCATCTTTGATGATGACTGAGACATCCTTCAAATCACGGTCGGGATTCTTCTTTGACCTGCCACCCTTCCCCTTCTTGATGTGAGGAATTTAGATCTGATCTTCTTCATCACTGTCTGGGATATCATCATTCATACCCTTGTAGTGCATCAGAATATACATATTAGCAAATGGGTCTCGTCCTTCGTACATGAACTTTTTTTTCCCTTTTTGCTCTCCCCATCGAGCTTTGGGGCTTTTATCTAACTTATCGGTATGATTGGAGGAAACAACATGGTTGACACAACAGCGGGAATCTTCCTCATTGGTTTCACAAATTCGACATCAATGAGGTTTGGCAATAGTATAGTGGAAGCAGAAACCTTTATATGCTTGTGTGGGTTGCAATGGTTTGATCCAGATGAATAGCTTAATCCAGCCTTCCCTGATTGGCTCAGGATTTGCACTCGACTCTTGATTCCTTGATGATTTTTTCTAACCCTTCTCTAGGGCAAAAACCCAAAGATACCATCTCCTGCCCAACTGTCATTACTTCGGGGAAAACTTTTGGTTTCAGAGCTGGTGCCCCAACAGGTAGGTACTGAATATTACTCACTTCTAATGCTTGAAAACTTGCAGGTTCAATCTCTTCATCCAGACTGATTACCAGCATATCTCCCTATATACAGATAGAGTATCCTGGTTAGGCATTCACCGTGATTAGGTTGTCATTGATAATGTACTTGAGCTGCTGATGGAGGGTGGATGGAATGCTCTCGCCGTGTGGATCCACAGCCTTCCCAGCAATAAGTTGTATCCAGTCGTAATGTTTAGTACCTGAAAAGTATACATAGAAAGTGTGGGGACCAATCTCCAGTGAAAGCTCAATCTCTCCCACAGCCTCGCGGCGAGACCCATCGAAAGCCCGGATAATCACATGACTAGTTCTGATCCGATTTTGGTTGATCTTCATTCTTTCCAAGGTGTCGTAGGGACAGATGTTTAGGGACGATCCTCCATCTATAAGCACAACTCTAATCACATACCCTGATGACATCACTGTTATGTGTAGTGACTTGCGATGGCCCGTCCCCTCTGCAGGTATATCATCATCAGTGAAAGATATCACATTGATGTTGAAAATGTGCTCTAACTCCTGACATAATTTCTCAGTATTGGCCGTCTTTGGCAGATGGGCTTCCTCCAGTACTTTCACTATAATATTGCAATGATCCACTAAGGATAAGACCAAGTCTAGGATGGATACCTGTTTGGGCGTATCTTTTAAGCTTTGCACCACCTTGATCTCATTATGCCCCATTTTGCTAAGGAATTCTTCAACTTTCTCTTCAGCCACTTTCCCTTTAGCTTTAATTACTGAATTGATCACCCGCTGAGGCAGGTAAAATGGATTCTCCTTTGATACAATGGCAATGTTGTTTGAGGTTGAACCTTCATCCTTCCCATAGTTCCACGGAACTCTCTTCAGGCTGACCATCGAATATTACGGTCTGAAGGGCAGTATTAAAGGCTCAGGCGCCGCCACTTTTACGGGATTATGTGCTTTTTGGACCCATTTCTCAGGTAATATTAAGGGTATCCCAGCTAGTGATAGTAGTGTGCATACAAGCCAATCATGTATGATGATAAAGCACGTACTTTGTAAACAATCTTATTTATTTATTAATAAAATATTCATTTATTAAAGGCATTTAATTATCTACATGTTGCTGTTTTTATAATATGTAAATAACCCATAGTTTTAAGCAATGCTTTTAGAATCATGATGATGATCATGCTAATGAGATCTAAATTCTTAGAAAGTTTTAAAACTAAAATAGTTCCCAATCGTGGGATTACTAAAAAGGGAATTAGTAAATCCGGATAGATTGGTACATATGTTGCTTGCTCATTGAATGAGGATGATTGATCTCATGATCATTTGTGTGGAGACACTAAAGCAAGTATGTAGGTGCTTATTGGAGAATAAGTTCACTGAACGTGATTCGCTATGGAATACCTAATGGAGATTTACTCGCCTGTCAATAGGAATTCCTAATGTGATAGTAGTACAAGTAATCCTTGGACTTGAGATCATCATAGTATCTTGTATGTAACAAATTATACTTTGACTTATTCCTTAAGACCTTTTAAGGCATATATAGGGTATGCTTGGGTATAATGAGTTATATATGGAGATAATGAATGATCAATAAAGAATCTACCACCTCTAGTAAAAGAGGAGATATGTCCTATGTGATTCGTTAAATGACAACCCAGGAATCCTTGGCCAAGGTGAAATGAAATTAGAAAGGAGTTTCTAATTTGTATTATTTGGAGTTATGCATTTTCTAATCGAAATACATATAATTAAATAAAATAAGACTTGACAGTAAATCCATGTCTTATATTTAATTGGGACATTGTATGGTGGAAGGATTGAATTGTACGGTAACTATTTACTCACAGGTTCTTTTTGATTAATGTTGAAATCTATATTATCTGGAAAGTCGTTGATCGCTAGGGAGGCTTATCCCTATTGTAGAATAAATATTATTTATTTAAATAGATTATTAGTTTAATTTATTTATTTAAATAAGATTAAAATTATTTTAATTGATTTATTCACAACCGGTTTAATATGGAGAACCTAAAGGGTCACACCATAAAAGGAAGAATAATTATTTAAGAAGGTAATGGCATAATCGTAATAATGCATTAAGTATAATTAATTTAATCTATGGTGATATAATAAATTAAATAGCTTAATGTTTATTATTTAATATTTTGGAAATATTAAATATAAATTAATAAGAGGAGTCTTATTAATATTATTACAATTATTATTATCTTAATTTCTAAAGGAGTTTAGTAATTAATTTAATATTTAGTACTCTCATTTATTCCTAATAAGATTAGGAGACAAATTAATTAAATGAATTTAATTAATTATTCCCATGTGGTGGGAAGCCTAAATTAATTAAAGGAGTTTAATTAATTAAAAGAAATCCCATGTCTAATAGGATTAGAAGGGTTGACTAATATCTATATAAGAGGAGTCTTATAATAGATATTAGATGATGCAATTCTAATTGTTGGAGAGTACTCCTTTTCTATAGAGGATAGAAAACTAAGCCAAACATCCTCCTTCTTGATAATTCTTCTTCCTTGGTGGATCACCTCTAGAGGCCAAACACTTGGGTGGCTAACGTTGATCAAAGGAAGGAATCTAACCCGGAAATTCAAGGAGATCACGAAGAACAAGGAGTTGAACTCGTACCTGTGGAAGCTTCGTTCTACAAAGGTATGATTCCATAACTTCTTATTTATCGTTTTAAATTAATAATTTGCATAAAGGATGATCCGGGTAATGGTTTTGTAGAAATTTTTTTAAACTCTGATATACCATGCTTCCGCTAATTTTTGCAATTTGATTGCGTCACGATTTCGTACAAACCCAACAGTGGCATCAGAGCCAAACCTTTATGCAATTATTAATTATTTTGATTCCATATATGCATGAGTATGTATTTAGAATAATTTATTGGGCATAATTTATTGTATAAAATTATTTCAAAAAGGAAAGAAAAAGAACTTGTTTTTTTTTTCCCAGAAACTGGCGACTTGACGTTTTTTTTATAAAAGAAACATGGCGATTTTTTTTTTTAAAGAGAGACTTACGTTAAGTATTCCAACAGGATTTTAATAAGTTCACGTTTTTCAAAAACACCCAAGGAGATTAGTTTTACCGAAATGGATCAAGATTTAATAGAATGATGCTATCATATATATATATATAAGATTATATATAAATATAATATATATATAAGGTGTTAACATGTAATCTCCTGGACTCCTTTTTGGCATATATATATATATATATGTATAATAATTTTATAATTAAAATAAAGAGTTTATTTTAATCTTGAAATTGAATTTCATGCAAATTAAAATTGCCCATTAAATGATACTCATATATATATAAAATATTTTAATTCATGAGATGAATATTTATTTATTGATATATATGGTGATATGTATGATAATAAATAGGGATTGATTATGGACTAATTGACCAATGTGATTGGATTTTATTTTAGTTGAATGCTTGAATTAATGGGTTTTATTAAATGAGGTCTGCGTACCTCGTCTTCTCTAATTTTTTTTTCTTGATGTAAAATTCTATCTCCCTCCTATGTACTTCCCCTTGACTGCTGATCAAGGTTTCTATTTAAATTAAATAGTTTAATGTAATAGAAATAGTTAGAATTATCTTGAAGAAATTGGAGACCAAGGAGCAAGGAGCGCGTGAAGACCCATTTGTATGGAGCCCGAGTTTAAATGTAATAGTTACGTTTAAATTTAAATTCTTGCACTCCTAGATTTGACCTTTTGGTTCACTTGGTGGCTCTAGTGAACCAAACTAGAATAAAAGTCCATAATCAATCCGGGTAGAATATAGTATTCTATATTGCATGCTAAATATTATATATATTATATTTTATGCAAACATGCTTCGCATGTTTAATAAAATGACGCGTATTTTATATATATATGTGCATGCGCGCTAAACAAGATGAGACAAATAATAACAAACCCCTCAAAGAAATAATATTAAGTCTGAAGCGTTCAAATGATATTTGGAATATCGAACGTCGCCTTCTAGCATGATAAATTAATAGAGTATTAGATATTTAATATGAGCTTGTTGTGCTATCCACAAGGCGAGTATTGCGTATTTAAGATGTTAATTAATCACATTTGATGCTTATCAAGAAAATTGAACAATCTAGTCTTGTTGTGCTATCCACAAGGACGAACATTTTTCTTTTTTGAATTTATGAAAGTGCTAGGCTGGACTTAACTTAAATTATTTTAGTTCGGATGTGCACACACTTGACCATTATGATTTAAGAGGCAAAATAAAAGAAATTACATGGTGATGTAATTGACAAGAGTTGTCTACCTATTTATTTGTATATCGCTTGTTGTGCTATCCACAAGGTTATATACATTTGAAATGGGATCCTTATTCTCACTAGCAAATCTTTAATTAGATGTTGTCGAACTATATAAGTGAGGGTAATATAGTTTGATGAAAATAGTGGGAGATACCAATTTAAAATAAAGACCTAAATTTATTTTGGTATGCAAAGTTAATAAAATGAATGTTTGCTAAAATGTTATTTTCTTTCACATGCAGAATTTTAAAAATGTCTAAATCACTAATCTCACTACGAAGCATACTTGATGCAAACAAGCTTACCGGGCCGAATTATGAGGACTGGCTAAGAAATTTGAGAATTGTTCTCACTGCTGAAAAGATTTCTTATGTCCTAAATTCAACTGTCCCTGAATCTGTTTCGGAAACAGCCTCTGAGGAAGAGATTGCCACTTTCAATAAGTGGCAAGATGATGCATCTGTGGCTCAATGCATCATGCTCGCATCCATGAATAACGAGCTTCAGCGTCAGCACGTAAATATGGATGCTCCTGCTATGCTGCTTCACCTCAAGGAGTTGTATGGTGAACAGAGTAGGACTGCTAGATATGAGATATCTAAGGAGCTCTTTCGATCTCGGATGACCGAGGGTACTGCCGTCGAGACTCATGTCCTAAAGGTGATCAATTTGATTGAACGCCTTGGACAGCTGGGGTTCGTCATGGATGGGGAGCTGAGTCAAGACTTGGTCTTGCAGTCACTCCCTGAGACCTTCTCGCAGTTTGTGGTTAATTTTCACATGAATAAGTTAGATGTCAGCTTGCCTGAGCTGCTTAACATGCTGAAAACTGCAGAAGGTCACTTCCCATCCAAGAAGAACCATATCTTGATGGTGGATTCTTCCAATAAAAGGAAGAGGCCCAAGGTATCTTCTGAAAAGAAGAAATCTAAGAAGGCTAAGGGAAAGGGGAAAGAAAAGGAACAAAAGAAACCTGAACCAGCTAAAGGAATGTGCTTTCATTGCAACAAGCCGGGACATTGGAAAAGGAACTGCAAGAAGTATCTAGCAGAGAAGAAGCTTGGAGAAGCTTCGACTTCCAATCAAGGTTTGTTTATGATTGAAATTAATTTTTCTGAAAGTCATAATTCTACTTGGGTATTGGATACCGGCTGTGGTTCTCACATATGTAATACTGTGCAGGGACTGGTCAGAAGTAGAAAGCTGAACAATGATGAAGTGATCCTACGAGTGGGGAATGGAGCAAAGGTTGCTGCATTAGCTGTAGGAACTTATTATTTAGCAATGCCTTCGGGCAAGTCCATTTATCTTAATAATTGTTATTATGTTCCGAATATTATTAAAAATATTATTTCAATTTCTGTATTGGATATGGAAGGATTTAACGTTGTTATAAAGAACAATAGTTGTTCTATTTATAAAGACGATGTTTTATATGGTATTGGAAATTTACGAAATGGACTTTATACACTTGACTTACAAGAAAATATATTTCAAATTGAACAAACTAAGAAAAGAAAAAGAGATGATATTAATTATACCTACATGTGGCACTGTAGACTCGGTCATATCAATGAAACAAGATTATCCAAGTTGCATAAAGATGGGCTCCTCGAGCTATCCGATTATGAATCATATCCAACTTGTGAATCTTATCTCATGGGTAAAATGACTAAATCTCCTTTTAGTGGAAAAGGAGAAAGAGTTACAGAGTTGTTGGCATTGATTCACACAGACGTTTGTGGACCTATGACAACAAGTGCACGGGGTGGGTATTCTTATTTTATTACTTTCACTGATGATCACTCAAGATTTGGATATGTGTATTTGATGAAATACAAGTCAGAATCATTTGAAAAGTTCAAAGAGTTCAAAAGTGAAGTAGAGAAACAAACGGGCAAGAGTATAAAGACACTTCGATCAGATCGAGGTGGAGAATACTTAAGCGGTGAGTTTCTCAATTGTCTCAAAGAAAATGGTATAATCTCACAATGGACTCCACCAGGTACACCACAGTTAAATGGAGTATCTGAAAGGAGAAATCGAACACTATTAGACATGGTTCGATCCATGATGAGTTTTACCGACCTTCCAATTTCCTTCTGGGGATATGCCCTAGAAACGGCTGCATACCTACTTAACAAGGTACCTACCAAATCCGCCCCAAAGACTCCATATGAGATGTGGAAGGGGAGGAAACCAAATCTTAAGCATGTTAAGACTTGGGGTTGTCCAGCTTATGTCAAAAAGTTTGAACATGATAAGCTACAAACTAAATCCGAAAAGTGTAGATTTGTGGGATACCCTAAAGAAACTGTAGGGTATTATTTCTATCATCCAACTGATCAAAAGGTGTTTGTTGCGAAATATGCTGCCTTCTTGGAAAAGGAGTTTATCCATGAAGGGGTCAGTGGGAGTAAGATATATCTTGAAGAAGCTCAAGAACCACAAATTACCACAGATCAAAGTCAGGTACCTGACCAAGTAGAAGAACCTACTATACCACACCCTGTTCGTAAATCTGGGAGAGTACCTAAGATACCTGAGAGGTATGGATTCGTTATAGAGGATGACGATGAGGTACACATCATGGATGATGATGATCCATTGAATTACGAACAAGCTATGAGTAATAAAGACTCAGGGAAATGGCTTGAAGCCATGAAATCCGAAATGGACTCCATGTATGAAAACAAAGTATGGACTTTGGTTTCACCACCTGAAGGCATTAAGCCTATTGGGTGTAAATGGGTCTTTAAAAGAAAGACTGGAGCGGATGGCAAGGTGGAGACCTATAAGGCCCGACTAGTTGCAAAAGGTTTCAAACAAAGACAAGGAGTTGACTATGATGAAACCTTTTCACCAGTAGCTATGCTCAAGTCCATTCGGATTTTACTTGCAATTGCAGCTTATAACGACTATGAGATCTGGCAGATGGACGTGAAAACGGCCTTCCTCAATGGAAAACTTGAGGAGGATGTGTATATGACACAGCCAGAGGGATTTGTTTCAAAGGTTGGAATAAATCAAGTCTGTAAGCTACAACGATCCATTTATGGATTGAAGAAAGCTTCTCGTAGATGGAACATTCGTTTTGATGAGACAATCAAAGAGTTTGATTTTATCAAAAATGACGATGAACCATGTGTGTACAAGAAGGTTAGTGGGAGAGCAATTTCATTCCTTGTATTATATGTTGATGATATATTACTGATAGGGAATGACATTCCTATTCTACAATCAATTAAAATCTGGTTATCTAAACACTTCTCCATGAAGGACTTGGGAGAAGCATCCTATATTTTGGGGATAAAGATCTATAGAGATAGATCTAAAAGGATGCTTGGTTTATCCCAAGGAACGTACATTGATACGATGCTAAAGAGGTTTAGCATGGAAGATTCCAAAAGAGGTCTCATGCCGATGAGCCATGGAATACATCTCTCCAAGAAACAGGCCCCAAAGACACCTGAGAAGAGAGACCGTATGAGTAAGATCCCTTATGCTTCTGCAATAGGATCTATCATGTACGGTATGATATGTACTAGACCGGATGTTGCTCATGCACTTAGTGTAACGAGCAGATACCAGACGAATCTTGGAGAAGAGCACTGGAAGGCAGTGAAGAATATCCTAAAGTACTTGAGAAGGACTAAAGATATTTTTCTTGTCTACGGTGGGTCTGAATTAAAACTCGAGGGCTTCACAGACTCAAGTTTTCAAACGGACCAAGATGACAGTAAATCTATTTCGGGGTATGTTTTTACCTTGAACGGAGGCGCAGTGAGTTGGAAGAGTTCCAAGCAGCAAACAGTTGCTGATTCAGTGACAGAGGCAGAGTATATAGCTGCAAGTGAAGCTGCAAAGGAAGCTGTTTGGATGAAGAAGTTCATAACTGAACTTGGTGTGGTTCCTAGCATTGGAGAAGCAGTTCCCGTTTACTGTGACAACACAGGAGCAGTTGCACAGGCTAAGGAACCCAGGTCTCATCAGAAATCTAAACACGTGTTGCGGCAATTTCACTTGATCAGGGAGATCATTGAAAGAGGAGACGTCACCTTGGAGCGTGTAGACTCTCAAGACAACATTGCAGATCCATTTACTAAAGCTTTAACACAACAGCAGTTTGATCGTCACTTAGAGAAAATGGGTATGAGATACCATGGCGATTGGCTCTAGTGCAAGTGGGAGATTGATAGTAGTGTGCATACAAGCCAATCATGTATGATTATAAAGCACGTACTTTGTAAACAATCTTATTTATTTATTAATAAAATATTCATTTATTAAAGGCATTTAATTATCTACATGTTGCTGTTTTTATAATATGTAAATAACCCATAGTTTTAAGCAATGCTTTTAGAATCATGATGATGATCATGCTAATGAGATCTAAATTCTTAGAAAGTTTTAAAACTAAAATAGTTCCCAATCGTGGGATTACTAAAAAGGGAATTAGTAAATCCGGATAGATTGGTACATATGTTGCTTGCTCATTGAATGAGGATGATTGATCTCATGATCATTTGTGTGGAGACACTAAAGCAAGTATGTAGGTGCTTATTGGAGAATAAGTTCACTGAACGTGATTCGCTATGGAATACCTAATGGAGATTTACTCGCCTGTCAATAGGAATTCCTAATGTGATAGTAGTACAAGTAATCCTTGGACTTGAGATCATCATAGTATCTTGTATGTAACAAATTATACTTTGACTTATTCCTTAAGACCTTTTAAGGCATATATAGGGTATGCTTGGGTATAATGAGTTATATATGGAGATAATGAATGATCAATAAAGAATCTACCACCTCTAGTAAAAGAGGAGATATGTCCTATGTGATTCGTTAAATGACAACCCAGGAATCCTTGGCCAAGGTGAAATGAAATTAGAAAGGAGTTTCTAATTTGCATTATTTGGAGTTGTGCATTTTCTAATCGAAATACATATAATTAAATAAAATAAGACTTGACAGTAAATCCATGTCTTATATTTAATTGGGACATTGTATGGTGGAAGGATTGAATTGTACGGTAACTATTTACTCACAGGTTCTTTTTGATTAATGTTGAAATCTATATTATCTGGAAAGTCGTTGATCGCTAGGGAGGCTTATCCCTATTGTAGAATAAATATTATTTATTTAAATAGATTATTAGTTTAATTTATTTATTTAAATAAGATTAAAATTATTTTAATTGATTTATTCACAACCGGTTTAATATGGAGAACCTAAAGGGTCACACCATAAAAGGAAGAATAATTATTTAAGAAGGTAATGGCATAATCGTAATAATGCATTAAGTATAATTAATTTAATCTATGGTGATATAATAAATTAAATAGCTTAATGTTTATTATTTAATATTTTGGAAATATTAAATATAAATTAATAAGAGGAGTCTTATTAATATTATTACAATTATTATTATCTTAATTTCTAAAGGAGTTTAGTAATTAATTTAATATTTAGTACTCTCATTTATTCCTAATAAGATTAGGAGACAAATTAATTAAATGAATTTAATTAATTATTCCCATGTGGTGGGAAGCCTAAATTAATTAAAGGAGTTTAATTAATTAAAAGAAATCCCATGTCTAATAGGATTAGAAGGGTTGACTAATATCTATATAAGAGGAGTCTTATAATAGATATTAGATGATGCAATTCTAATTGTTGGAGAGTACTCCTTTTCTATAGAGGATAGAAAACTAAGCCAAACATCCTCCTTCTTGATAATTCTTCTTCCTTGGTGGATCACCTCTAGAGGCCAAACACTTGGGTGGCTAACGTTGATCAAAGGAAGGAATCTAACCCGGAAATTCAAGGAGATCACGAAGAACAAGGAGTTGAACTCGTACCTGTGGAAGCTTCGTTCTACAAAGGTATGATTCCATAACTTCTTATTTATCGTTTTAAATTAATAATTTGCATAAAGGATGATCCGGGTAATGGTTTTGTAGAAATTTTTTTAAACTCTGATATACCATGCTTCCGCTAATTTTTGCAATTTGATTGCGTCACGATTTCGTACAAACCCAACAGCTAGCTCCTTCTCACAAGAAATAATAGCCACTGTCTCCTGATTCCAAGCCATGGGAATAAAGAGTGTTTCCTCACTGGGATAGCCGTAGTCTTGATTTGCTTTTATCAGCTCACCATTCTCAATCATATTCTGAATCAGGAACCAAAGTCCCCAACAATCCTTGATGTCATGACCGGGCGCATTGGAATGATACTGGAAGATTCTGTCAGGTTTGAACTTCCTGGATCGAGGGTTCATTGGAAGTAACAAGTCTGCAACCACCCCCTCATTGATCAGCATTTGGAGGATTTTTTTCATCGGTTGATTCAAATTAGTGAAATTCACCTAGAAGGCAAATTCCCTATCAGCTTGGAACTTCTCTTCCTTGGCCACCTTGTCGGCCCAAGGTTCATGCTCATGAAATCGATAATGGTCCCTCATAGCAATGGGGCTAATTTTTGGTGTAGGAGGACTCGCTTAATGCTCATTTATCTGATTTATCAGCTGTTTGGTTACCTGATGTTGATACACGACCAAATCCGCTAACTGTCTAATCTGTTCCTTAATGGACTTGATTTCCTGTTCCATCAAGAACTGCCTTTTTGAGAGCTCCCAACTATCTGGGCCATTGGAACTTGATTGAGTTGACTCTCCAATATAACGAAGGTATTTGGATCCTTCTCGACCCTTCATGCTAATCATGTTGACACTCTCCTCTTTGTGTTAAGGGAGGGGATTATCTTGCACATGCGGTTGCTCAGGTTTGGTCAACACAATCTCTCCATTGTCTATCAAGTCTTGGATTTTGTGCTTGAGAGACCAACAGTCTTGTGTAATGTGGCCCGGGGATCCGGAATGGTATGTGCACTTTTTACTTTGGTCAAAATTCTGTCCACCGGTACTGATTGGTGGAAGGAGTTGAATAATCTTTTTTTGTGCTGTCAACAGTTTTAGCACGTTTTCTAATGAATCCCCTAAGGGGGTGAACGTTCTTTGACGTCTGGCCTCCGTAGTTTTTTGAAATGGAGGATTAGAAGGCTGTGCTAGAGCTTGAAAAGAGGAATAATTCCTCCTTTGAATGGGCATGTTGCTCGAATTGCTTCTCTGATCCTGTCCTTGCAGTACTAAGGACACTTCTTCTTCTTTCTTTTTGTGGACTCTCCGGGGATTACTCCCATAACTTCCAGATTGGATATGCTCGGCAACGGATTCCAAGGCGGTAAGATCTTTTATCTTTCCAGACTTTAGCCCCATCTCAGCCATTTCTCTGTGTTTGATCATCTCCGAGAATGGTTTTCCTATGTCAGCTAGGAGCCTCTCGTAATATAGAGCTTCTTGGATGTCGATGAAGGTAACTATCTCAGACTTAGTCATAGGTGAGGAGACTTGTGCTGCCACCCGCCTCCATCATTGGGCATACTCCCTGAATGACTCAGCGTTTTACTTTTTGATTTTGGTTATTTGATATCTGTTTGGAGCCATCTGAGACTAGAAACTATATTGATTAAGGAAGGCATGTGCTAACTCTTCCCAACTATAAAATTTTGAATTGTCCAGTCGGGCATGCCAGGCTCTCGCCTCTCCAGTCAAACTCTTCTGAATTAGTTTCATTCTGAGCTTCTCGTCCTCTGCATAAGATCCTAGTTCTCCAATGAATACCTTCAAATGGGTGTAGGGATCTCCTAATCCATCATATTTCTCAAAATCAGGGACTTGAAACTTTTCTAGATAGCGAGCCCCGAGAAATATACATAAGTCTGAATAATTGACACTCCCAAATGCCTTAGTCTTTTTAATGGACCGGATTGTTTCTTCCATTTATTGTACTTTCTTCAGAATATCACCAGCTTCCTGCTCTTTGTTGAGGTTGATGATTTCAGCAATTTTGTTGGTCATATCCTGGTTCTATGGTTCAGGAATCTGAGTGCCTTTCTTTCCGGTCTCTTGACTGCCACCGGGTGTAGATGGTTCTGTATGATCGGTTGTTTGTTTCCCTTGAAGACCTTTGCTTTGTTCTTTCAAGAAAATAGCTAATTCGGCTATCTAGTTCTTTATTCCCTCAAACTCTTCCCTAGAAACAGGGGTGGATTCTGGTTGAGCACTTGAAGTCATGTCGAAAGATGGCCTTAGTGCTTTCTTAGATTTCGACCTGGTGACGGGACCAATTTTTCCCTACAACAAACGTAAGTGTGTTAATTTCCTAATGTAGGTATCAGTTGGATGCACGCTATGCCATGTGTTTATTTTTGAGGATTTTTAATCTTATCTTGTAAAACAAAGGTCAGTTGTTTTGATGACAGGATAGTATAACAGGATTCACAATGAAATGAATATTTACAATAAATCTGGACATCTACATTAGATTTAGAAAATTTACATTGAATTGAAAGGTGAAGGCATGAAGAAGCTTCCCTTTGGAATTGCTTAATCAGAGGCTGACCTATCTTAGGCTACTCTTGCTGTTTTTCGGCATGACGGTCCCCAGATCATCGCAATCTACTAGAGGGGAAATTAATCATCCTTCAATTGGAGCGGATCTGAGTGGTGCCTTTCCTGCGCCTCGCAGGATTAGTCTCTTTTAAGTCCAGTAATCAAACCTAGACGGGTTTGCCTCCTGGTGGAGGAATCACACAACATTCATTCACATACATCGTGTCTCACCGTATGAAATGATGACATTGTGCGAAGCACTAATATAAAGCAGTAAAGCATTGATGCACATCCAATCAATGTAAAACGCTGCATCCACACACACGCAGATATAAAAGGAATTGAAGCATGTTAATACTTCCATTTTATTCTTTTCAGCCTTTGGCTCGATTTGGATGGTCATTGTTGGGCTACGAATCATCCTCGACCACAAAATATATACAAATGTCGGTCTTCTCATGGGCATGACAGTCATCGAAGTGACTCTGGCACGACAAACCATATTTCATTATGTTTGAGACCTTAAATCCGGATAACCGTTTTAAGGTCTTTCGGATGTATATTTTTTACAGAAAAACTGGCAGGGTACATTTGTAATGTGGAGTTTGTCCATCGTAGGAATCAGATTCTGATCAGTTTGATCATGAATCCCATGATTCCTAGGCTCACAGAAGGAGGATAAGAAAACCTGCACAGCATAGATATTTATGGAAAATGTATAATTACATCCTGACGTCGCAAAAAACCAAGGATTCATCAGTCAAATCCTGGCATATGCGTAGCCAAAGCTTCTCGTTCCCACTAGATAAAAATCTGAGGGTCGCGAGGTTGCTTTACTGTTTAACAAAACTAGAAAGAAAGCTAGATTTAAATAAATCTTAGCCATTCTAGCTTCCTGGTTCCGGTTGGACCTATTTTGAACCGTTTGAAAGGTAGAAAGGGCTAGATTTAAAGAAATCTAAACCACCAAATTTATATTAAAATAAATTCATCAAATGAATATTTAAAATAGATGTTTAATCACAATAAATAAAGAATATATATATATATATATATATATATAATGATATATATACGAAAGCTGTAAAGGGCAACGAATTTCCAATCCCAGGCCCAACAAAAATATAATATATATATATATATATATAAGTTGTAAAGGGCGACAGATTTCCAATCCCAGGCCCGGACAAAAATGTATATATATATATATATATATATATATATAAAAGCTGTAAAAGAGCCACGGAATAATCCAGGCTCGACTGAAAAAGTAAATATATATATATATATATATATATATATATATATATATTTATAAAAGCTGTAAAAGAGCCATGGACTAATCCAGGCTTGACTGAAACGTAAATATATATATATATATATATATATATATATATATATATAAGTTATAAAGTGCCATGAATTTATCCAAGCTCAACAGAATGTAAATATATGTATATTTATAACAGCTGTAAAAGAGCCACGAATTTCTTCAGGCTCGATCGAATGTAAATATATATATATATATATATATATATATATATATATATATTTATTTATTTATAAAAGCGGTAAAAAGGCCACGGATTTCCAATCCAGGCCAAACAGAAATATAAATGTTAATATATACAGTTAGTATATATATTAAAGCAATAAAGGCCACGAATTAGCAATTCAAGCCAAACGAAGTCAGAAAAATCTATATGTATGTATATATATATATAAGCAGTAACTGCCACGGATTTGCAATCCGGGCTTAACAGAATTGAAAATTAGTATATATATAGTAAATTATATATAATAAAGCTAAAAAGGCTACGAATCAGCGATCCAGGACGAACAAGTTAGTACATATACATATATACATAAAAGCGAGTAAAAGCCACAGATCGACGATCCAGGCTGTGCAAATGCAAAAAAACATATATATGTACTAAAATGTACAAAAAAGTAAGCAAAAATGGCCACGGACCTTAGTTCTGGGCAAAAACCAGGAGAAAAAACTTTACGTGCAAGTGCAAATATACGTAATAAAGTAGGAAATGAGTCCTGATCATAAATAAACTTACAATGGACTGCTAAACGGAGTTTTTGCCACTTAATAGGCTTCAAATGGACATTTCCACTGTTTAATTTTTGATATGTCATAGAATATACATATACCAACCTGTTAGAAGAATAAAATCGAGGTTTGGAGTAAAAGAGGTAGGGCTAAGGAACGAAAAGGGCGGAGTTTCAGAGCGTTTTCCTTTTCTTTTCTTTTTTTTTTGGCAAGGGGGTCCTATATTTAAAGACCCGATGGTAGTGGGTCTACCTACTGCTGCTGTACCTCTACCTGCGTCTCCCCAGGTGGGGCACACTCCCGTGGGTCCCTTTGTCTCGAAGTACGTGCACTCTAAGCAACGCGATGTCAGGTTCGAATCCTCATAACTTTTGATCAGAGTGTCTTTTTGAGGCGTGCTATACCTTTCCAGAAAGCCCTTTCCGAGAGTGTCACAATGACATGGGACTTAACATTTTTCAAATCTTCATTTTTTCACAAATTGTCCGTTGAGCTGTATTGTGTTATTTTCACTCGAGATCAATGTTATGGCACTTTCTGACCTTCATTGCGTCAATTCGGCTTCATTTTGACTAGATTGGCATCAAGTTAGTAAAATGACCATTTTACCCCTCCTTGGGACGGTCTTCGTCTACTTTTCTCGTGGTTGTCTCCGAGGTTTGATCCCAGCCGACTCTGTTCGTCCTCAGGATTGTCTCCGAGGTTGACTTGGTCTCCTCGGGTTTTCTCTGGGGATGATGTGATTCTTCGGGGTTATCTCTGAAGTTGGCTTGGCTTCCCAAGGTTGTCTATGGGGTGATTGGACGGGGGTTGTGACCTGGGCTTGACTTGACATCCAGGTGTTGTCGCCGGGGCTGAGATTGATCTCCCGGAGTTGTTGTTGGGGTTTCTGTACCTCCCAGGTTGTGACCAAGGCATGAATTGACATCTCGGTGTTGTCGTCGTGGCTACTTGACATCCCGATATAGTGACCGGGGTTGAGATTGACATCCCGGTGTTGTCGCCGGGGCTACTTGACATCCCGATATTATGATCGGGGTTGAGCTTGACATCTCAGGGTTGTCGTCGGGGCTGCTTGACATCCCAGTATTGCGACCGTGGTTGAGCTTGACATCCCGGGGTTGTCGCAGGGGCTGCTGACATCCCGGTATTGCAGTCGGGGTTGAGATTGACATCCCGGGGTTGTCGTCGGGGCTGCTGTACCTTTCAGGTTGTGACCGGAAGGAAAAAGATGGTTTTACCCTCCTGCAACATTAGTAACAGGAATGCAAAATTTTGAGTGTCTACAAATGGCCCTCTTATAAGTAACACCAGAATTGGTAAGGCCAAAAGCTAGTCTTCGATAACAGAATGTTCCCCAAGGGGTAATGAAGGCGGTTTTCTCCTTATCTTCTTCAGCAACCATAATCTGATGATATCCGGCAAATCAATCGGTGAAAGAATACATTTCAAATTATTTTGTATTGTCAATTAACACGTGAATGAACGGCACTTGGAAGTCATCTTTAAGGCTGGCCCTTTTTTGATCCCGATAATCTACACATACTCGCACCTTCCCTCCAGATTTTGGCACTAGGACTACGTTGGACAACCACTTAGGGTATATTGATACCATAATGATTCCCACTTTGAACTGTTTGATAATCTCTTCTTTAACCTTCAGGCTCCATTCTGGTTTCAACCCTCTTATTTTTTGCTTGACTGGTTTGAACATTTCCTTAATTGGTAGTCGATGGACAACTATATCGGTGGATAGACCTATCACGTCTTCATGAGACCAGGAAAAAAATCCTTGAATTGAGTTAGAAGTTTGATTAGTTCTTTTTCTTAGCTAGAGGGGAGATTGGTTCCGATCTGTAGCTCTTTGGGATTGTTAGGGATTCCGATATTTATGGTGGTGGTTTATTCTAGGTAGGGTTTAGGTTTATCTTTGACCAATGCTTTGATTTCCTTAGACACCTCGTCATTATCCACTTCCTCTTGCTCTATCCCCATCAAGTCAGTGTCCAATTCTATATCGAAATCGTATTCATTACTCAAACTTGGCAAGACATGGACATGGCTAGAAATACTCAAATTTGGAAACCTGAGACAAAAAACATGATTGCTAAATATATACAAACGGTTGTCAATTATAAACGGATTTAGCAGTTGGTATGACAAAAGGCAATAACAAGTTGTAAATAAAATAAAACAGACATAAATATATAAAGGTAAAGATCCCTGTCAACGGATCACTTTCTGGTTTTTACCCTTTTCGAATGATCTGAGGGGTGATAGTCCAATTACTAGTAGCTAGATTATGGGGGATAGCTGAGGTAGATGCGTTGCTAGAGTTGTTGGCGTCTTCCAAGACGACCATAACTGATTTGGAACAGGTCCCTGGATCCTCCTTCAGGATGTTCACACTTCCCTAGTTAAAGACTGGGAGGATGGGTTGATCATTCGACAAGTCTGCCCCATTAGATTTCTTTATGTCATCTTCAGAAAGGCAAAAGCTGCTCAAAAATTGCAACTGAATCTCATCCAAAAACTTCTTATCTTTGGTCATCCAGGCAGCGTCCTTCAGAGGCTCTTCATCACCAATCTCTTTATATCCGTTCTGATTGACTTTAGGGATCAAGAGGTTTGAGATAATAGTGGGGACCTTCCTCAACGGCTCCTTACATCCGAATTCATTGAGGTTTGGCTTGAGAAGAATCAAATGGCTGGCCAGCATGTGTTTGTGAGGGTTACGATATTTAGATCCACCAGAGTATCTTAACCCAGCCCTTCCTAACTGCGTGGATATGTGGATTGGATTCTTGATTCCCTGGCCATTTCTACCCAACTCTTGACCTAGTTGATGTCCTCTAGAAAGCATCTCTTGGCCAACTGCAATTACTTCTAGAGATATCCAGGGAGTTAATACTGGAGCGCGCACAAAGTGGTATCGTGGGTTGCTTACTTCGAAGACTTAAAAATTGGCGGGCTCAACACCCTCATTTATGCTGATCAGGGGCATATCTCCTAGATTATGGATAGGATAATCAGGTTCTGCACTGATGGTGAATAGATTTTTGTGACGATGTATTTCAATTCCTGATGAATAGTCGAAGGAACGACACCAGTAATATGGATCCACGGTCATCCCAGCAACATATTATATCCGGTGGTGATTTTCAGGATTTGGAAAAGTATATCGAATGTGAATGGGCCAATATCTATAGGTAGTTCAATTTCCCCAATTGTATCCCTTCTTGATCCATCGAATGCTCGTACCACTACATGGCTTTCCTGAATCTGATTCGGGTTAATCTTCATCCTATCTAGAGTATCATGTGGACAGATGTTCAAGGATGATCCGCCATCGATATGTACGCCTCCTACCACGTATCCAGACGATACGACAGTGATATACAATGGTCTGCGATGCCCAGTTCCCTCGGCCAGTATATCGTCATTGGTGAATGATATCACATTACTGTCCAATACATGGCTGATCAGGTGAAGGAATTTTTTAGTATTAATAGTTTTAGGCAGATGTGCTTCCTCTAACACTTGGATTAGAATTTGATGATGGTCGTCAGAAGCCAATACTAAATCCAGAATGGAGATTTGATGTGGTTCAGCTTCCAACTGCTTCACTATATTTTTGGTCAGCCACTATTTTGGCTATTCGGCGTCTATACCATCATTTTGATAGACCACTGTATTAGCTGGGTGGTGGTGCCCCATTTCCCTATATTCTTCCTTTCACTTTGTACCAGGATATAGGGATGATGTATGCAGTAGATAGCTTTTTGTAGATATTTCTATCATCTTTATCTGCTGCATCACATTATATCATTGTCATCATATATGTATCATGTGTATGCATTCAGACAGCTGCGATTTGACTTGACCTCTGGACGGTCTTGTGATATGATGCTACAAATGACAACGTCTGCAGTTATTCGTATAGAGCATTTGCCACTGTCAGAGGTGGCAGCATCGTTGCGGTAATGGTATGATAGTCTGCCCTTTCCATCTAGGGGGACAGTTGACCAGATGCTGGGGCATTCGATGTCCCTTATAGATTTCAGGGTTCCAAACAGCTTCATTGATGGCGTTCTACCCTTATGGGCACCGGAGACACAGGTATTCCATATTGGGCGGTGTGAGCTTTCGCCTACTCTGGAGGAGTACCAGAGATTTACTGGAGTGGATTTAGAGTCGTCATGTGCTCAGACGGCTATCAGTGATATGCAGAGATCGTTTACTCAGCTGTCCGGTCTTCGGCAGAGAATAGTCATGGACGAGATCGTTTCAGGGCATGTGATCTCCCTTGACTTCTTGATAGAGTGCTATGGTGAGCTTGATAGCTACGACCGTCACGTCGGGGATTTCATCATTTTTGTAGAGGAGTGGCAGACAGCCAGGATAGACATGATGCTGATGTGCATCGTGGCGTATGTTTATATGCCATTGCGTTTAAATCACCTTGATGTGGGATTGGTTGTTGTAGTCAGAGCCCTTGGGCAGGGGAGTACCATTATCCCTATGATCTTGGCAGAGACTCTGAGGTCGCTCACCTATTGCAGTACCCATCCAGCGGGGTTTTTCTGGGTAGCTCGGTCGTGCTGTATATGTGGTTGATGTCACATATACGACCGATTGGATCATTTAGACCTTATGCCTATTGTATTAGCCACGAGATATCCTCAGTTTACTCCTTCCGTCCGCCTGATTACGTCGACTCAGAGTCCTGGTTAGCATTTTTGTCGGATATTGAGCATCCGTTCGCAGTTTTGTTATGCTCAAGGATGGCGACCCCGTTCAGCTTCATTACTCATGCATCTGGCATGGATTATTTACCTTTGGTAGGATTGAGGGGTGTGACTACTTATCATCCCTTGGTAGTTATGGAGCAGTTTGATCAATGGCAGAGTATGCACCATTTTGAGGATTCTGCTTATCAAAGGATGTCAGCTTCATCTATGTCATCAGCCAACTTGGTTAGAGTCTATAAGTGTTGGACTCACAGGGAGAGGGCTGAGTTCTCCAGTAGACATCTGGGTCGTTCTCTAAAATATTCTGCATAGTTAGAGGCAGAGATCGCAGTCGCAGTAGCAGAGCTTCATTTACCTCCGCTTGCGGATTCTGACGAGGAGGAGCCCATGGAGGATCCCGATTCTCCTACTGAGGATGAGCTGTTCGCATATTTGGTGGTAGATTTGATTACTGATCCCCCGGTTATTCCCACAAGGACAGATTTAGCTTTGTCAGATTCTCTATTCAGGATGACCTTTGAGAGAGATTCAGCTAGAGCGCAGATGTTGGCTACCCTGTCTGGCAGGGATTTAGCTTTTTTCACAGGGATTGTCTTAGGACCGCTTTGGATACTAGATTGATTGTGCTAGAGGAGCTTCACTCTGCTTTAGATACAGCCATTATGGAGCGAGATGAGGTTCGCTCAGCCAGAGATGCCGCATATGTTGAGATTAAGGAGATTTTGATTTCTCGGGATGCAGCTTTTGCAGAGAGGGATGAGGCTATAGCTTCCCATGATTTCCACATTGCTGATAGTACGGCTCTCCAATCCTACACCCATGGTTTGGTTACTTAGATGAGTGCTTACATTGATGACCACAGTGCCACCTTGCAGATGACTGTGGATGTTCTTAGCCATATAGAGGCTGAGTGGACTACTCTTACAGATACGCCTCCATCTTCAGAGAGAGATGCCATGCTGGCATTTCTGACCCGCTTGTCCTTGGGTCCATAGACTAGCTTTATTTTTCCTGTACAGACTAGCTCAGCCATTTTTGTCATGTACAGGGCACTATGTATATAAAGCAATTTATATATCAGAGAAATATTTTTTTGAGATACTTCCCTACTTAGGTATGTATTGCCATCGCTGAGTGATTACCACTTCTGTCATGACTCACAGTTATTGATGCATTTTGAGCTTCTCCTTGATGGACGGACAGTTGAGGTGTTAAGAGAGTTCTTCAAATGGGTCTGGTAACCAGACAGCTTGACAGCATTTAGCTTTTAATTGTTTTTTTTGTGTTGGAACTGGTCTTCCATTTTTTTGTTTTTTCTTAAAGGTCAAACCGCACCGTAGAGGGCTGCCTACGTACTCCCAGGTTGAGGAATATTAGGTCATGCGTAGTTCTGGTTGTTTAATTGAAGAGGTTTGCAAAGAGTTTATCTGGGATTTGAATTTAGTTCGATGAGCTTTGGAATTTGACGCTGGTATTTGTAAGTTCTTTGGATTTTTGCTTGGTTTGACAGCACCATAGATGGTTGCCTACGTACTCTTGGGTTGAGGGGGATCAGGTCATTTGTAGTTCATGCTTCTCTAGTGAAAAGCCGAACCTGATTCAATTTATAGGACCCAGATGCAGGTATGATGTGCTTCAGACGTAGTACTTTTTCATAGTGTTTGAATTGATGAGTTGGGGAAATTCGTTCCTGTCCATTTCTTGTAGCATGATGGCTCCCCCTGTCAGCACTTCCTTGACAATGAAAGGGTCTTCCCAGTTTGGGGCAAATTTTCCTTTGGCTTCATTCTGATTGGCCAGGATTTTCTTTAGCACCAAATCATTTTCTTTGAATTGCCGGATTCGGACTTTCTTGTTGTAGGACCTGGCGATCCTTTGCTGGTATAATCGTCCGTGGAAAATGGTTGTGGCCCTCTTTTCGTCTATTAGGGACAGTTGATGATATCGATCTTGTAACCATTGATCTTCGTCCATCTGACCATCTATTAATACTCATAAAGACTCCATCTCTACTTCTATGGGGAGGACTGCTTCCATGCCATAGACTAGTGAATAGGGGGTAGCCCAGTAGAGGTATGCATTGACGTCCTATAGGCTAACAGGGTGAGAGGTAGCAGGTCAAGCCAGTCTTTATGATTGGTGGACATTTTTTGCATGATCTTCTTGATGTTTTTATTGGCCGCTTCGACAGCAACATTCATCTTGGGCCGATAGATGACAGAGTTGAGATGTTTGATGCGGAACTTGCTGCACAATTCTACCATCATTTGATTATTTAGATTTTTGGCGTTGTCTGATACGATCACCTCTGGTTGTCCATATCGACAGACGACATTATTTTTGATGAAACTGATGATGACCTCTTTTGTGACTTTAGGAAAAGAGGATGCTTCAACCCATCTGGTGAAGTAGTCAATCATGGTGAAGATAAACCGATGACCGTTGTTGGCTTTGGGTTCAACTGGACCTATCATGTCCATTCCTCACATAGAAAAAGGCCATGGTGCACTTATGTTATGCAGCTCACTTGGAGGAGCGTGGATGGCATTTCCATGTGTTTGGCATTGAAAGCATCTCTTGACGTGATCATCACAATCAGCTTTGAGCGAGATCCAGTAATGTCCTATTCTAATTATCTTCTTGGCCAGCAGATGGCCGCTCATGTGTGGACCACAAACTCCTCTATGGACTTCATCCATTAGTCTTTGGGCTTGCTCCTTGTCGAGGCATCTTAACAGGCCTATTCCAGCATCTCTTTTGTAGAGTGCATCTCCACTTAGATAGAACTTCATGGCCATTCTGAGAATCCGTTTTCGCTCTGATTGTCTTGCACCAGCAGGTATAGATCCATCACGAAGATATTCCTTGATGTCTTAAAACCAAGGTTGCTTGACAGGAGGTATTTCGTCTGATAATTCTCCAATGTAATTACCGTATGTTGGGGCTTTTTGATTTGTGAACTGGATGTTGGGAAACCTTCTCCCGTTGGATATGCGAATTAATAAAGCCAATGTTGCCAGTGCATCGGCAAAGTCATTTTGACCCCGAGGAATGTGGACGAAGGTTATTACTTCAAACTCCTGGGACATTTTGAAGACCTGCCTATGATATGGCAGCAGATGCAGTTCTTTTGTGAGATACTTTCCGGTGGTTTATCTTATGACCAACTCAGAATCTCCAAAAACCAATAAGTGTTTGATACCCATGGATTGGGCTAGTTTCAACCCCAGTATACAGCCTTCGTACTCGGTCGTGTTGTTGGTGTTGCCAAATTACAGTTTGGTTGCCACAGGATATTGATCACCTGTACCAGAGATAAGGACTGCCCCAGCTCCAGAACCTTCCATGTTTACCGCTCCGTCGAAATACATTTTCCATGATTGGACTGTATTCCCTGACTGTAGTTTTTAAATTGTCATGATCCCATCATCTGGGAAATGTCTCCAAGGGCTCAAACCCTCCTAAAGGTGCTTCTGCTAATTGATCTGCAATGCCTTGGCCTTTGATAGACTTCTGAGTCACGTAGACAATGTCGAACTGCTGTAGAATCAACTGCCATTTGGACAGTCAGCAATTTAACATTAGTTTGTTGAAGACGTATTTTAGTGGATCCATGCAGGATATAAAATACGTCGTGTGCCCATGCAAGTAGTGCTGCAACCTCATGGCGGCCCATGCTAATGCACAGCATGTCTTCTCGATCAGGGTATACTTCTGTTCCCCACTGCTGAATCTTTTGCTGATGTAGTAGATAGCTCTTTCTTTGCTACTATCATCCTTCTGTCCCAGCATACAGCCCATGGCATTGGCATTGACGGACAGGTACATGAATAAGGGGACTCCATCCCTTGGAGGTACCAAAATAGGTGCTTCAACAAGCTGCTTTTTGATGGCAAGGAAGGCTTGTTGACAATCCTCATTCCATTTGATAGAGGAATTCATCCTTAATAGCTTGAAGATGGGCTCACAGGTTGCTGTGAGCTGGGAAATGAATCGACTTATGAAGTTGATCCTTCCTAGGAATCCTCGTATCTCCTTCTCTGTACGAGGCACGGGCATTTCAGAAATGGCTTTGATCTTAGCAGGGTCTAACTCAATGCCCCGATTGTTCACCAGGAATCCTAGCAGTTTGCCTTCCTTGACTCCAAAAGCGTATTTGGCGGGATTTAGCTTGAGGTTGTACTTGTGTAACCTATTGAACAGCTTCCTGAGATGGTCTATGTGATCATCCTCCCTCCGGGACTTGATGATGATGTCGTCAACATAGACTTCTATTTCTTTGTGCATTATATCATGAAAAAGAGTCATCATGGCTCGCTGATTCGTTGCTCCGACATTGATGAGGCCGAAGGATAGTCGTCGATAGCAAAAAGTTCCCCAGGGAGTGATAAAAGCTATTTTCTTCATCTTCTTCAGCAACCATAATTTGATGGTAACCAGCAAAGCAGTCTACGAAGGAATACATGTCGTACTGCGCAGTATTGTCAATCAGGATGTGGATAAAAGGTACCAGGAAATTATCCTTGAGGCAGGCTTTGTTTAGATCCCGGTAATCCACGCATACTCGTACCTTCCCTCCAAATTTAGGTACGGGGATTATGTTTGATACCCATTCGGGATATGTTGATACCATGATGATCCCGGCTTTGAATTGCTTAACGATTTCTTCTTTGACTTTGGGACTCAACTCTGGTTTCAATCGTCTGAGCTTTTGTTTGACTGGTTTGAACCCTTCTTTGATGGGCATTCGATGGATGACAATGTTTATGGATAGACCGATCATGTCTTCATGCGACCATGCAAATATATCCTGGTACTGTGTCAGGAGCGCGATCAGGTCGGTTTTTTGATCTAATGTGAGGTCTAAACCTATTTGGATTTCTTTGATGGTTTTGGAGGTTCCTATGTTGATGGTGGAGGTTTGGTCAATGTTTGGTTTGGGTTTGTCTTCGACCCATTCCTTGATCTCCTCTAGCACCTCATAGTCATCTTCCTCCTCTTGATCAAGATCCGTCAAGTTGAAGCTCAATCTTTCATCATAGTTGGAGTTATGTTGATAGGTTGGCATCTCATCAGCAGAGACACACACATCCAATGCTTGGGTCCTGAAAACAAAAATGCTTTCATTAATATACACCACTGCTTAAATACATATAGCATTCGTAAAGCATGACAAAAGTGATTGCTCCAGTTGTGTAATCAAAAGTAAGCAGTAAATGAAAGCATAATTAAGGGCAGATTGACTGTCTGCCCCTTTACCCTTTTCAAATGAGGCAAGGGACACTGCTCCAATTATCCAGGGTTAGATCCTCATGGATAGGGAGGATGCTGGAAGTGTGCTCGTCTGTCTCGTCTTGAATGACAACTGAGACATCATTTAGGACATGGCCGAGGCTTTTCTGGGGATTATTCCTCTGTTTTCTGCGAGGAAAATGAGCACGATCTTCGTCATCACTATCTGGGAGTTCATCATTCATCCCTTCATAGTTGATAATGACTTTCATGTTAGCGAATGGGTATCCTTCTTCATACAGGATCTTTTCTTTTCCCTTTTCGTTATCTGCCTCAGGCTTGAGGGCTTTCCTTTTATGTACAGGTATGATTGAAGGAAATAGTATGGTTGATGCCCCCGTAGGGATCTTTCTTGTAGGTTTCACCCATCCGTTATTTGTGAGGTTTGGGAGCAGAATCGTGGAAGCTTGAGCCTTGGGATGTTTGTGTGGATTCCGGTGGTTTAACCCGGATGAAAATCCCAATCTTGCTCTTCCCATCTGACTTGGGATTTGGATTGGCATCTTAATGACATGCTTGTTTTTTCCTAACCCTTCTCCAGGCTGGAAACCCGCAGCTACCATTTCTTGGCCCACTGTCATTACTTCAGTTAAAATTTTAGGCTTCAGGGTTGGTGCCCTAATCGATAGATATTGAATATCGCTCACCTCGAGAGCTTGAAAACTTGCAGGCTCAACCCCCGCGTCCAGGCTAATCACTAGCATGTCCCCATGTATGTGGGTAGGGTATTTCGATTCAGCATTCACTGTGATGAGGCTGTTATTGATAATATACTTGAGTTACTGATGGAGGGTGGATGGAACAGCCCAGACCATATGGATCCATGGCCTGCCTAACAACAAGTTATATCAGGTGGCTATGTTGAGCACCTGGAAAGATACGTAGAAGGTGTGTGGACCAATTTCTAGAGGAAGCTCGATTTCCCCCATAGCCTGCCGGCGAGATCCATCGAAAGCCCGGATAACCATGTGACTGGCTTTGATCCGGTTTGGAATGATCTTCATCCTTTCCAACGTGTCGTATGGACAAATGTTGAGGGAAGATCCTCCATCAATAAGCACTCCTCCGATCACGTATTCGGAGCACATAACAGCTATATGCAGGGACTTGTGGTGGCCCCTTCCCTCAGCCGGGATATCATCGTCTGTGAAGGAAATCACATTGTTGTTGAAAATGTGTTCTATCACATGATGGAATTTCTCTGTGTCTACTGTGTGTTGCAGATGGGTTTCTTCTAGTACCTTCACTAGGATGTTACGGTGATCCTCTGATGATAGGACCAAGTCCAGGATGGATATTTTCTTGGGTGCGTCTTTCAAGCTTTGCACTATCTTAATTTCATTGTGTCCCATCTTTTTGAGGAACTCTCTTATCTTTTCTTCAACCACCCTTTATTTTGCTTTGGTAACTGGTTTAATCACCCGTTGAGGCAGGTACAATGGATTATCCTTTGACAGGATGGAAATGTTGTTTGAAGTAGAGCTTTCAATGTCCCCGTAGTTCTATGGGACCTTCTTTAGACTGAGGATTGGATACTGAGGCTTGAAGGGAAAAATTAGAGTCTGAGGTGCAGCCACCTTCACAGGATTTTGTTTGTCTTGGACCCCTTTACCTGTTAGTACCAGGGGTGTGATGATTAATTCTTTATCGCAAGATATGATAGCCACTGTATCTTGATACCATGCATCAGGGATCCAGAGGCTATCTTTATCTGTTATGTCGAGGATTTAATTTCCTCTGATTAGGTCACCTTTCTCAATCAGGTTTTGAATTAGGTTACAAAGTGCCCAGCATTCTTTTGTATCATAGCCGGGAGAGTTGGAAATGTACTGACATATTTGGTCAGGTTTGAATTTTATGGATTGAGGGTTCAGCGGAGGTAGCAAGTTTTCAACCATTCCCTCGTTGATCATCATTACAGGATTTCTTCCATTGACTAGTTCAAATTGGTGAAATTCCTTTGAAATAGGAACTTCCTACCTGTTTAGACACTTGCTTCTTCGATCCCCATGTCAGTCCAGGGGGTAAGCTCACAAGTCCGGCTATGATCTTGATTGGAATTGACTTCCGCTAGAGGAGAGCGACTGCCAATAGATTGATGGATTTGCTTCAACATCTTTCTGGTGAGTTGATGTTGGTAGACGACCAGTTCAGCCAACTGCTTAATTTGTTCCTTGATAGACTTTATTTCTTGCTCTATCAGGAATTATTTTTCAAAAGCTTCCCAACTCATTGGGCTGATGTTGTTGGATTGAGTTGGTTTTTCAACATAATGGAGGTATTTGGATCCTTCTCCACCTAAAGTGTTGATCATGTTAACACTCTCCTCCTGTTGTTGTGGGAGAGGTTTATCTTGGACATGTGGTAGATCGGGCTTGTGACCACAATTTCTCCATTATCAATAAAATCTTGGATTTTTTTCTTGAGGGACCAACAATCTTGGGTGTCATGGCCCGGTGATCCGGAATTATATGAACATTTCTTGCTAAGGTCGAAGTTCCTTGAATTAGTGTTAGTTGGCGGAAGGAGTTGGTCAATCTTCTTCTGAGCTATCAAAAGTTTGAAGATGTTCTCGAGTGAATCCCCTAGTGGGGTGAAAGTCCTTCTACGTCTGACCTCCATGTTTTTCTGGAATGAAGGATTTAACGGCTGTGTTGCAGCTTGGAAAGGGGTATAGTTCCTCCTTTGAATGGGTGTATTGTTTGAATTACCGCTTGAATTTTGTCTTTGTAACACTAAGGAAACTTCTTCATCTTTCTTTTTGTGGACCCTCTGGGGATTACTCCGATAATTTTTGGATTAGATATGCTCAGCAACAACTTCAAGTGCCGTTAGGTCTTTTATTTTTTGGGACTTGAGTCCTATTTCGGCCATTTCACTGTGTCTGATCATTTCAGAGAAAGGTTTTCCTATGCCTGCTAGGACCCTTTCATAATAAGGAGCTTCTTAAATATCGATGAAAGTCATGACTATTTCAGATTCAGTCATGGCTGGGGTGACTTGTGCTGCGACCCGTCTCCATCGCTGGGCATATTCTCTGAATGATTCAGTGTTATTCTTCTTGATTTTGGTAATTTTATACCGATATGGAGCTAGTTGAGATTGGAAACTGTACTGGATGGGGAAGGCATGGGCCAATTCTTCCCACCTGTGGATTTTGGAATTGTCCAGACGGGCATACCAGGCTCTGGCTTCTCCAGTTAAACTTTTCTGAAATAGCTGCATTCGAAGTTTCTCGTCCTCATCATAGGATTCGAGTTCTCCAATGAAAACTTTCAGGTGTGTATAAGGATCCCCTAATCTGTCATATTTCTCGAAATCAGGGACTTAAAATTTTTTGGGATACCGAGCCCCGGGAAATATGCATAGATCTAAGTAGTTGACACTGCCAAATGCCCAAGTTCCTTTGATGGACAGGAGGGTTTCTTCCGTTTGTTGTATTTTCTTGAGAATATCACCAGCTTCCTGTTCTTTACTTAGGATGGTGACTTCTGGAGTTTTGTTGATTGTATCTTGGTTCTGGGGTCCAGGGATCTGAGTTTTGGCCTTTTCTGTATCTTGACTGCCAGCACCACTACCAGATGCTCCTGGTTCTGGATGAGTTTGAGATTGTTTCTCTTGGAAGGCCTTGCTTTGGTCTCAAAGGAAACCGGCTAGCTCGGCTATCTGATTTTTCAATCCTTCGAGTTCTTTCCTAGACACAGGGGTGGATTCTGGTGGAGCACTTGAAGCCATGTCCGTAGATGGACTGGGTGCTTTTCTGGCCTTTGATCTAGTGATAGGACCAATTTTTCCCTACATACACCAAAACGTATACATGTCAATTCCCTGTGGTAGGTAATGACTGGATGTATTTATGATATATGTTTTTTAAGTTTATCCTGCAAAACCGAGGTTAGTTGTTTTGATGGCAGGATGACAGGATATTTGACAGGAAAGTAAATCTTTCATTATTGTCATTTACAGTATGTTCCTCAGTAATTGGAGACTTGACATAGACTTGAAAGAGGAAGGCATGAAGAAGCATCCCATTGGATTCGGTTAATCAGAAGCTGACCTATCCTAGGTTACTCTCGCAGCTTTTGTTTCAGCATGAAGGTTCCCAGATCATCGCAATCTACTAGAAGGGAAGGTAATCCGATCGTTCAACCTGAGCGAATTTGGGTGGTGCATTTTTAGGAGGCAGCCCCGGAGACATAGTCGTCCCCAGAGTCCTTACTTATCACCGACGGTGTTAGCCTCCTGGTGGAGGGACTCACAACATACATTCACATACATCGGCCTTACCGCTTATGCATGCAATGACAGTTCGTGCGAAGCACTAATGTGGGTGCGAAGCACTAAAGCATTCATTCTCATTTATTCAATGTAAAGGCATATCATTCATACATTCAATGAAAGACGCAGCATTCACTCATCCATTGACTATGGAGAAGCAGGATTTCACGCATTTAATAGTTTTGAAAGGGAAATGTTTAAAAAGATTGAAAGCAGCCTAAGCCCTCTACTGTCCCAGCAGAGTCACCACCTGTCGACGTTGGAAAATTTAAGAAATATCGCGGTTTGGTTTATAACCCAGTTTTCCTCAAATCGATCTTCCTAAGTTATCTCTACCCTTATTCTTTTTATTGCAAAAAATGTTTTAAAGGGTTTTTAGGAAAGAGGCCAACATGTGTATATGTCGACGATTTGATTTGATTCAAACAGAGTCGACAGTTGGTAATTTTGAAAATGATTGTCCCAACTCAACCGAATTTAATTTGAAAAGAGGCCCAATTGCTGGACACTTTCGAAACATGATCTTTGAAATCAGAGTTTTGAGTTCGGGGGCTTGGTTAAGTGTGGGGAAGGTGTTAGGCACCCCACGACTCCCGTGTAAACACGGTACTGCAATCTTTTCAATATTTCCCTTAAAACTGGAATGCGTGAGTGAATGCTGATTTGAAAATTGGGCTTTTTGATTGATTGAAAGCTTTGACAGGCTTCGGTGAGCCTATATACGAAGGGTTTGATTTGATTTGAAAATCAATCTTTGATTTGATTTGCAAAAAGCATCATTTAGTTTGATTTGCAAAAGCTTTTGAATTGAATTGACAATGATATTTTGAAAGCTGGTTTTATCAAACCCTTACGCTGACATAGGAATTGAAGCATATCGCTACTCTCAATTTTATCTTTATAGCCTTAAGGCTGCATGCAAATGGTGATTTGTCGGGCTGCGAAGCATCCTCGACCACAGAAATATAAAGTGTCGGTCTCCTCATGGGTATGAAAACCATCGGAGGGACGCTGACAAGACAATCCATATTTTCACTATGTTGAGACCTTAAATCCGGATAACCGTTTTAAGGTCTATGCATGTACATTTTATAGAAAAAAACTGGCAGGGTACATCTGGAAACTGGAGTTTGTCCAACGTGGGAATCAGATTCTGATCAGTTTGATTATGAATCCCACGATTCCTAGGCTCACATATGAATAGCTAGAAAACCTGCACAGTTCAAATTTATACAGAAGCAGATAAATATCCCAAGATAGCCAGAACCAGGGATTCATTCAGTAAATCCCGGTCTGCACGGCCGAAGCATCTCGTTCCCACTAGATAGCTATCTAAGGGACGCGAGGTTGCTTTTGAAGCTGAAACTATAAAAATAACTAGTTTTAAAGAAATCTCAGCCATTATAGACTTTAGGTTCTGTTGGGACCTGTTTGATCCGTTGAAAGATAGAAGTGGCGAGATTTGGATAAATCTAGTTTGCCCGCAGAAATGTCAGTGCAAATTCATATACAAATGAATGTTAAATGTAACAGTTGAATAAATTGAACAAAGCAATATATATAGTTAGATATATATATATATATATATATATATATATATATATATATATAAGACGTAAAGGGCGATGGGTTTTCACTCGCAAGCCCGGACTGGAATTGAAATATATATATATATAAATATATATATATATATATATATTGATAGAAACATAGTCAACCAAGACTGGAAAGATGACCAGTGATGATGAAGGCTGCTTATATATGCATAAATATATATATATATAAGTAGTAAAAAAGGCCACGGAATGATCCAGGCCGAACTGAAATGTAAATTGCAAAAAAATAGTCAACCAGTGATTGGGGAGAGCACCCAGTATGGCGAAGTGTGCAAAAATAGTAAAAAGGGCGATGGTTTTCATGCCTGTGCCCGGACTGAATTAAAATATATATTGACAGGAATGTAGTCAACCAATACTGGTACGAAGACCAGTTATGGTGAAAATCATTTAGATATGCGTAAATATATATAAAAGCGGTAAACTACCTCGAATTTGAAATCCGGGCTTGACAAAATTCAAATGTTAGTACATAAACAATTAAATATATACAGAAAAAGGCCAAACCCGGACTGGGAAGACAACCCAGTCAGGCGAAGTTGCCAAAACAGTGTGTGCTAGTGCATTGAAGCTACTGGAGCTGACGGATCATCAATCCGAGTTGTAAAACTGTTGAAAATAGAGTTTATGTACAAAAATATATCAATTTTAGACGAAAACGACCACGGAACTAAGTTCCGGACATAATTAGAAGATAGAACTTGATGTGCAGGTGTAAAATTGTGAGAAAACGAATTTTCAAGAATCATTTTTAATAATAATTTAATAAATAAAATTCTTAAAGCATTAGATGGGTTCGAATATGAATATATTTGTGATATGAGGTTTGTAGTATTGAATTACATAGAATAATATGAGCTATGTAATAGGTGATTTTTGGTGTTTAATAAATATATATATATATATATATATATATATATATCATTATTATATATTTGTTATGCATGGTAGAGATGAATTAGTAAGAGAGATGGATAATATTTATCTATCGATAATAAATAATTTATAGAATTTTTATCATAGTAAGTTGGTGACATTAAATATCTTTAATAATCACCATTTTCTGGAGTATATCTACGTTGTTAGAGAGAGAAAGAAAATCAATATATCGTTAGATATATATTGGTTAGAGAATTATTAATTAATTGGGTGCACGGCAAGAAAGTGTAGATTAAAGGAATGTATATATGTGTTATATATATATATATATATATATATATATATATATATATCTTGAATTATGTGGATTGGTGGAAAGAGAAATAATTATTAGGTATTTCCAATAAAGAATATTAAAATAATTTCTTATATTAAATTATTTTAATAAAAAGGGGGAGTATTATATTAAAAAATAATAATAATAATACCTTGTATATTTTTGAATGAGGTATTATGAAGGAGGGTAGATATATTGAAACATATTTGCTATATGTAGTATACTGATAGGAAATAACTTATGGTCTATTTTCTATATAGAAGGTGTACAGGTGTTGTACATATAACTATTTTATCAATACTTAGATATTATATTTAAATAATATCTTGAGGAAATGAGTAAGTCCTTTTTTTTTATTAATGCCCTATTGGAGATTATATAAAATAATAAAACTTATTATATCATGTTATGAAGGAATGTTTAAACAGGAATAGTTAATATTATTATAAGAATTATTGCTATGTGCAAGTATACATGTTATGCGAGTTTGAGCCTATGCAAATGAATCCTAGGATTATATTAAAGGGAGTCACTAATGGTCTAATTAAATTAGTGGACTAGCCCTAAGTTTTATATCAAAAGAATTGATAAGGTGATTAGTAATTAAATATTCAATTTGCTTGAATATAGTGAAAGGATTAATTGTGATTACAAAGGATAAACGATTAACGAGTAATTAATTGATAATATATTGATTAACTATTATTGTGAATAAACAATATATTATTGAGCAAAGGATTAATAAATATAATGAGATTATATTTACTCGATTTCTTGTTTTGTGCAAGCATGCGATAATTAAACCTATAGTATATAGTATTTACCTCTATATATTATAAAGTGCAATAAGACGTATTATTGTGGCTACACATGGTATATATAGACTATATAGTAAGATTAGAAAATAAATACATGAGGTAATGTGAGTACAGGTGTGGGTGAACCTTATTAAGTACCACATGAATATTATAAGGAGTAAGCGATTATTAATTGATGATTACTTCAATAAATTATTATAATTAAAATAATAGCCGTTATGATGATGAGCAATAATAATAACTAATTGAATTATATTTGGTGTTAATAAAATATACATGGATTATATGATGATATATATGTACCTTACTTGATACATTGTATTACTTAGTTGCTCATTGGTAATGTCATTGTGACTCTAGTTCAATTATAACCTAAGTGAATATATAATATAACCTAAGTGTTTATATTATTACTCTTGCTAGTTGCTATGTTGCTGAGTTTCTAACATTGTCCCAAAGTGAGTGCCCATTTCATTCTTCACGTGAACTCTCAAAGCCTAAGTCTACTCCTATGTTCATCAAACTCAGCATTCTAGCCATAATCATTATAAGGGCAGTGGGATTCATGATTGAATTCACCAACTCCTCACCAACTTCTTCTTATCCATTATACATTCTTGCAATCCTTTGAATTGATTTGGGAGTTAAGAGCTTTGTCTGGATAAACATTTGCCTATAAATTGGCTCCTCTTCTTCTCATTCCAATTGCTGAGAGTTTATATTGATTTGAGGGAGAGTACCATAACAGCATTGTAGGAATTGTTTAGCAGCAAGTCCATTTCTTAACAGATGTGTATTCCTATTCTGGCTCTTCAATGTCAATTACTTGATTTCACATTTTAGATGGTAATTGAATTGTGAAGTATGATTATTAAGTGTTATATGAAGTTATAAGCATGATAGAATTGCATTATGGCTGGTACAGAATCGATTGGTTAAGAAAGTTATGTGTTTGGGTTGTTAAACTGTCGAAGAAGCCTGTGTCTGTTTCTGGCCGGAGCACTGCGCAACTGAGCCAGTTTTGTACTGGCTAGCGGCGCAGCTGTGCCGGTACCAGTTTCTGACTTTTGTTTTCTGTTCAGCTATTGTGATGTACTAACATACGGTACTTTATTAGAGCAAGCATGTGAACTAGATTAACACACATATATGAGTGCATTCATGTAGTATGAACATGTAAAACGATGTTAGTACACACGATTGACGAAAAACTTATGGGTTGAAATAAAACTTATAGTTTTGGATTTGAACTTTGACATATATGTATGACGTGTATTTGCTGACTTTTGAGCATGATTGTATGGTTTAGATATACATGTAATGTGAGTCTAAAGTATTGAGCATACACTAGAACACATGGTTTACGTTTAAACTAATTCAAAGGCCAAACTTAGACGTTTTGGAAAACTAAAGTGCATGAACATGGTAGGGTAACATCCTAATATTGCTAGACATATATAATAATGTCTTTAGCATTCCTTAGTTAGACTACATATATTCATACTATGTTAAAAATCATGAAAGTTAGTAAGCATGAACGAGGTATGAGTTAAGCTTGTTTAAAGCAATTAATAATGCTAGTTATGCATATATGATGAAAGAATTTGTGAGCATGCGTCTTAACATTATTTTGATACCTCACATGTATACATGATGAACATAGTAGCCTTGCATGACTAGTTTAAGTGTGACAAGGATTTTGGAAGGTAAACTTAGAAAGTTTAAATGTAATCGTTATATAAAACCCGAGAATTATAATTTCGATAAGTTTGAGAAATGTAAGAGTAATATAAATCATGTATCTATGAGTTTTAAATATATGTTGAACACCTTTAGTTAAGTGTGTGATACATGTATATGAAAGATGATAGTAAGTATGTATGGTTAAGGTATACCTATACGTATATAGTTATTCTAAGAATGCGATAAGAAAGTTGTAAGAACCCGAATTTTCAAATATTATTAAATAAGGATTTAATAAATAAAATTCTTAAACCCTGAGATGGGTTCGAATAATAATATATATATGTGATATGAGGTATGTGGTATTATATTACATAGGATAATATGGACTATGTAATATGTGTTTTTGTGATTTATAAATATATTATTAATATATATTTGTTACTTATCGTAGAGACGATCCAGTTGAGATAAAGGAGGTGGATAAATTCCTATCGATATTAAATAATTTATAGAATTATTTTATCATAGCAAGTTGGTGACATTAAATATCCTTAATGTATAATCACCATATTCTTGAGTATGTGTATTAATAACTAGTATGTTTATAATATAGGTTATTAATAGCACTTAAGCTATCCGTGAATATGTTTGGATAGTGAAGCATGAGTTAGTTAAGGAATTAACTAATAAGAATAAATATTAGTTAATATAAGTTGTGAGTTATATTATGGAATAATATAATGAGAGTATTGAACCTTAATTAACTATGATGATATAGTACAGTGTTTAATTTACTTAAGTAAAGGAGTGAATTAATATGTGTGTTGAATATGTAATTATAGTTGATACTTTTTATATATATTACTTAGAGTGGTAATATGTGAGAAAGTCTAATGTGCGAATAACGTTAAATATATATACGTTATTAAAGGGAGATGGAAATCATTATATCTTTAAATGTATATTGAAGAAATTATTTTGGGGAACAATTTATAGAAAAGAAAGAGAAATAGTTATTATATATTTCTAATAAAGGATATTAAAATAATTTCTAATATTGAATTATTTTAATAGAAGGAGGAAATGTTATTTTTGAATAATAATATTACCTTATATATTTTTTTGTATGAGGTAATAGGTATGATTAATTAATATGGTAAATATATTAAAACGTATTTGCTATATATAATTAAATTGATGGAAATAATTTATTATAATAGAAAATAAACTTATTATCTATTTTCTATATATAATGTATGTACATGTGTCATACATATAGTTATTTGATATTATATTAAGAATAATATCATGAGACAATAAGTAAATTATTTTCTAATAACGAATGTGCTTATTTGGAGAAAACATAATATTTTATGATATGGCTAAATACATAATTTTAAATGTATTTTCAAGGGAGTTTAATTAATGAAAGGAAACTAAGTTATTTTAATATATTAAATAACTTAAGTTATTATTTGATCGTGAATATTATTATTGGAATAATTAATAGAGTATATATTAATTATTATAAGCGTAAAGGTTATACTTATTATAAGTGTAATTAATTGAAGTAATTTAACATTTTAATAGCTTGAGTTATTATATTTCCGTAAAGGTTATATATAATATTTGAATATTCGATTTGTAAACTATTTATATGTAGACCTTGGATTTAATAGTTCTAATTTAATTGAACAGGTTATAAGTAGTAATGTGGTGAGAAATGAGTAAGTGATGAGAATAATGATAAGCTTAAGTTTGAGCTTGTGAGAGATGCCTTGTGTGGCACAATAATAGATTCAGTAATGAATTGACTAATTTAATGATGGAGGAATTATTAATTAAACAATTAATCTAAATTAATTGTTAATTGTTATTATGATAGTATGTTAAATTATTATGGCTAGTGATAGTATAATAATAAGGAAATCGATTATAAGTATAATCGGATTTGTGATGAGATAAATTGTCTTCTAATATTAATTATTGTTATGAACAATATACTATTATCAAGTAATTATTTGATAATATGATTAATGAGTAAATGATTTATAAATATAAAAAGATTTATATTTATTTAACGTGATAATAAATCATATAAAGTGTTAGTCAATTAGCGTGGGAATTATAATTCCATGGATTAATGAGAAATGGATTAATTAATATTATTATTAATTAATTGATAAGATAAGTAATTTATTAATTTCTATGTGCAACCATGCGATATTAAAGTATAACGTATGATAGTTAACTATATGTTATGCGAAGTATAAAGTGCAATGCGACTATGTTATATATGAATATAAACTATATAGTAAAGTTTATTGAGTTGTAAGAGGTACATGAAATGTGGGTGTGACAATGTGTATATTAAGTATACAATAAAATAATATATCATAGATATATTGTAAACAATTATTGAATTTACTAATAGAGGAGATAATACACTGTGATGGTACCCGATAGAATTATATTCGGCATTAATAAGATGTACATGGATTATATGTATGTACACTACTTGATACATTATATTATTATTTGCTCATTATGAGTGATATTGTGTACCCTCTAATTCATTATAACCTAAGTGTTTATGAAATGAATTATGATATAGTCTTAGTAAGCATGATAGGCTATATATATAACCTTAGTGTATTGAATAGCCAGTTGCTGAGTTATTTATTGTCCCACATTATGTGCCCATCTCATTTCTCCTTCACGTGATATGCTCCAAGATAGTCTACTTCCTACTCCTCAAACTCAGCAACAAAACTAGCTAATGATTGCAAGGGGTGAGGAGTTCATGATGGATTTCACCCACTCTCAACCACTATCCATGAACCATCATGTAATCCTTTATTCCATTTGTTTGATTTGGGAGGCAATAACATTGTCTGTGTATTCAAGACTCTATAAATAAGGCTTCCTCCTCCTTCATTTCATTTGCTGAGAAATTCTAATAAGTATAAAATATAGAGGTAATGCATTATATTATTAAGGAGTCTGTGAATAGAGGAAGTTTGATATAGCAGTAAACTCATTTCAAGATTTACGGAGGTATAACACTTAATTTCTTGTTCTTCATCTTTGTTTTCTGAGAATTTCTAATTCTTGAATTTAGTATGAAATTCATGATAATGTGATCAAGAATTGTTTGTTAGTTGATAAGTGGGCTGATATATATGTTAGTATGGCTAGTAGCTTGTCTGGAATGAATTTCGTAGGAAATTTCTGAGATGGGTCTGTAGAATTGCCGAGCAGAAGGCTGCTCTGTTTCTGGCCGACCAACTGCGCAGCTGAGCTAGTTTTGTACTGGCCAGCGGCGCAGCTGCGCCGGTACCAGACGTTAAGTTGGCAAGGCCCTGCGCAGCTGCGCCGGTTCCTGATCCCAGTTTCTGCAGATTTTGTTCCTGCTTGATGTCTGCTAAGTGATAGATATTGAAAGAAATTAGAACAAGCATGTGGACATAGATAACATACATATATGATTACCTTGATATGAAATGAGCATGTGTAACGATATTAGTACACACGATTGAAGAAAAACTTATAGTTTTGAAATGAAACTTATAGTTTCGATTGTGAACTTGGACACATATGTAATATGTATATAATCTGATATTTTAAACATGATAGTATGGTTTATATTGACATGAAATGCATGCTTAAAGTATTAACCGTACACTAGTATTAGAAGTTAAGACAATTTCTGAAATGATAAACTTAAGACTTTCGAAAACGAACTTAACCAAGACTAATGTCTTTTAGATTCTGACCATTTGAGAATATTTATGTGGTTTAAATATGAGTTTCTAGTGTATATGAAATACATATAGATGCCATGCATGTACTATGATTCCTTGTTGACTTAGTGTGATTTCCAATGAAAAGCTAAGGACAGCAATTACCATATGAATTATGTTGTGATCATGCAAGCATATGCATTAGGATGTCATTATGCCTATAGACATGTTGACATGAGCATCATTTGATGGAGCATGGATATCACCTATGCCAACGTATTCAAGAAATAAAATTCTAAAGCATAAACTATGTGATTAAAGTGTACATGAGTAGTATACGCACGAGCATGCTTACTACATATTGTTTAGCCTCTTTATGTAGTAATATGACATTAGTGGTTTACCCTTGAGGCATGAACTTAATTTACTTAAGGTATATGAAAGTCCGGCATGAATGCCATATGATTTTGACTTATAATGAGCATGCTAGGTTTTAAAACTTGAGTAAATGCCCTTATATACATGTATACATGATGAACATAGTAGCCTTGCATGACTAGTTAAGTATGACAAGGATTTTGAAAGGTGAAACTTAGAAAGTTTGAATGTAATGGTTTCGATAAGATTTGAGAAACGTAAGAGCAATATGGATTATAGATTTATGAGTTTGCAATATGTGTCGAACACTTAAATAGTTAAGTGGTTAATATTGATATTGAGTATGGTTAAGATATCACTATACGTACCTAACGATACTAAGCGTATGATATGAAAGTGAAACAAGGTTCTAAGAACCAAGTTAGACAACAATGTAACCTTTGTTATTACATTGAGAATGTGTGGATGCATATAACTGATGAGTGTGATCTCTATGGTTAATATAACTATGTAGGATTACACAAAGTGCAGAGATTCTTAAGCAGTTAAGTCGTAGTTATTAAACTACAAATCAGGCAAGTCTTTCAGTTCCTATTTGATATATGAATTCAATAACTGTTAGTTGAATTATATTATGCTGTGATAATGTGAACTTATATATGAATTGTATATGAGATATAAATGAGATTGAAAGTTGATCTTTGATGATATACTTGTTATGTGAAAAGTAACATGCGTAGTAAATATAAACTGTTTATAAATGTATGAACTGAGTATGATGTTATATGCTATGTGATGCATGAGGACTATTAGAATTGCTAAGCTGTCGAGCTCACTCTTGCAAATAACCACTTTTGCAGGTTAAGGATTCACGGTAAAGATTTCGTGCTTCTTGATTGATAAAGATAGATAGTATCGCATTGAAGAATATTACTTAGATTATTGTCTGGACCATATTTAGATTCTAGATGATGTACTCGATAGTTGCTTACACTGTTTAATACTTGTTGTATTGTAAGAATGTATTAATTAATACATAGAGGATATCGAGTTGAGTTGTAAATGTTTATACGATAACTCAGATAAGAAGGAATCATATTATATAGTTGATTCAAGATTTGTAATCGGTATCAAAGTTATGGAATCAATAAAAAGATTTTTATTCAAAGGATATTGAAAAGTTTAAATTATTCCGTATTTTAGTAACATCGAATATGATGTAAAGACGAGATCTTGGATATAAATAGAAATTATATTCTAAATTGTAATAAAGCAAGTTATATTCTTTTAGTAATGAATAAAAGATGTAATAGTTTGGCGATAGTAGTATCGTGACTGCACCGAATCAGAGGTTTCGAAGGAACGTGGATTTGGGGGCGTCACAAAAGTAAAACGAAGGTTCTAAGAACTAAGTTAGACAATAATGTAATCAATTGTTATTATATTGAGAATGTATGGTTGCGTATAACTGATATGTATGAATCCATAATTGTATAATTGTGTAGGAATACACGAAGCGCATATATCTTTAAGCAGTTAAGTCGTAGTTGTTAAACTACGCACCAGGCAAGTCTTTCATTTCTTATTTGATATATGAATTCAATAACTGTTAATTGAATTGTATTATGCCATGAGAATGTTAACTTATATATGAACTGTATATGAGATATATATGAGATTGAAAGTTGATCTTTGATGATATGCTTGTTATGTGAGAAGTAACATATGTAGTAGATATTAATTAATTATGAATGCATGACTGAGTATGAAATTATATGCTTTGTGATGCATGAAAACTGTTAGAATTGCTGAGCAGTCGAGCTCACTCTTGCAAATAACCACTTTTGCAGGTTAAGGAGTCATGATAAAAGTTACGTGCTACGTGATAGAGTTCGAAGATTTTAGTTTATTTAAATATATGTTCTTGAACCATGCTTAGGTTCTAGAAAATGTATACGATAGTAGATTACAATGTTTTATACATATTAAAATTGTAAGTTGTGTTATAAAAATACATAGGGATTTTGAAATGAGATGTATACGTTTATACGATAATTCGAACATAGTGAATCATATTTTATAATTGATTCAAGGTTATATAATTGATTCAAAATTTTGAATTCAATGAAAGATGTTGTTCAAAGGATATAGAAAAGTTTAAGTTATTTCGCATTTTTGTAACATCAGTTATGATGTATAGACAGGGATGGTATATGACTAAGATTTGAAAACTTATTAAGGTTTAGGGTCATCATACAAGATCTTGGATATGAAGAGAAATTATATTTCTATATTGTAATAAGTGATCTTTTTCATTAAGTTTTGAATAAAAGATGTATTAGTTCCGCGTTAGATGTATCGTGGCGGACCAGATTCGAGGTAATCGAGAGACTCGGATTTGGGGTCGTCACAAGTTGGTATCAAAGCTGTAGGTTATAAACCTTAGGTAAGAGTACCTTAGACTATAACCTGAGAAAGAGAAAGATAAAGATTAAAATAAATACATGAAGATTCAAAGAAGAATCTTGAAGTATCTAGAGAATGAGAATCAGGAGTTTCCTAACTCCGGTGATAAAAATCTTAAGACAATGTCTATAAGACGAATATGACAGAGATAATGAGAATGAACTCGAATGGAGTTTAGTTGATAATAAGGAAAGAACCCTAAGTTAAGTCAATGATCACGACGTGATCAGATTGAATAATGAAATGATAGATAGTCTGTATCGACTAAGTAATTATAGCATGATGCTTTGCGAGAAGGTACTATGAAATAGTACGAGATGAACTCTTGAGGAGTTGTATATGACAAAATGTAGAAATTTTGCAATGAGCAAAGAGAAAGCTAAGAATAAGATAGAGTTAAGTGTGGAATTTCAATTGAGGACTCATGTTAGCAGCTAAGTTGTATGATTCCTTGTATGGGCGAGGAATTTATGCTTGGGTTTAGAACCACTTAGCTTCCTATATTGATTAGTGGCTGAGTTGACCAGTTCCTTGTATGGGCAGGGAATTGTGTTTGGTTCAACAACCACTTAGCTTCTTACATTGATAATCATTGGAATATTGGTGTCGCGCTATCATTATACATATGACGAAAAGGTGATTATTTTCTCATGTTTATTCTGATAGATAGATATTACTAAGATTAGGTGCGAGTTCTTTAAACTCATACGTATGGTAAACTCGTGACTCATAATCATATGATGGAACCCTTCAGCGAATGGACGACTTTGGTCTGATTAGGATAAGTTCCTAAACCCATATGATTGTGGAAAGTTCCTGAACTCCTAACGTGTGGCATGTTTGATGAACTGTACTGGGGTATAGAAAAGTTATGAATGAAGAATTGAGGATTTTAATAGATAAAATTATTAAGCAATTGATCATTAGAGCAATTGATGTTGATGATGGGAGCATAGGTATTCCAAATCGTCTAGCTGTGCTAGACTTCGAAATTTTGACATCAAGCTAAATTCGCACTGATGTGCCTTTCGAACAAAATGAATTTTGTTATCCTCAAAACAAGTTGACAAGGGTGTGGAAATGGACTCTGGGTCATTAACACATCGTTACCTAGTGCGACATGATAACATCAAAAATTATTTGCAATAATTTTTGAACGATTTAAAGAAGAGTCTACGCTAATTATTTCGACTAGGCAAAAATAATTGAGATATCAAAATGTATTTTGTATATCATCGATGCATCATGAACCCTGATGCAGAAATAATAAAAGTGATGGAGTTATCAATGCAGAATTACCTGATGTGTGATTTGATTTAAGCCCACTATGGTACGATGTAGTATAACAAAGTCATAAAATGATTTACAGAACTTTAAAGAAAAGTTAGGTGCTAAGTAATTTGGCCAGATACATGTTTCAATTGATATTCGAATTATTGGTATACGTCTAAGCTAATTGATTCAGCTAGACAAATGTTTATAAAGATTCAAGTATCTCTTTGAGAATTTATCCCGAACCAAATTATTTTGGAACGGACTTTGATAGTAAGACTGAGGTGAACAACCCTGAAAAATGGGGATATACTGGTTGGATGATATATTCCAATTTAAGAACTAAGGTACAATTGACTGACCACCTAACGTACCAATATTGGAAGTTTACCTTCTTCGTAATTGTAAGCATACCAAGTTCAGTATGGTTAGCAAATTTGGTTATGGTGAATACCGTAAGACCTAGAGTTCATGGTCTATCCAGATATGAAAAGTTTTAACTCCTTAGAGAGAAGTTATATGATGATAGCAGAGCTCCTCATGGAAGGAAGCAGTATGTACTCATTAAATTGAGCATGAAATCAGTAAAGGTTAACGTGAAAAACTAGTTTTGTTGAATAAAAGGAGTAGAGATTAGTAAGTTGTAATTTCGAGGATGAAATATTTAGAAGAAGGGGTGATTGTGAGAACCCGAATTTTCAAGAATCATTTTTAATAAGAAATTAATAAATAAAATTCTTAAAGCATTAGATGGGTTCGAATATGAATATATCTGTGATATGAGGTTTGTAGTATTGAATTACATAGAATAATATGAGCTATGTAATAGGTGATTTTTGGTGTTTAATAAATATATATACCATTATTATATATTTGTTATGCATGGTAGAGATGAATTAGTAAGGGAGATGGATAATATTTATCTATCGATATTAAATGATTTATAGAATTTTTATCATAGTAAGTTGGTAACATTAAATATCTTTTATAATCACTATTTTTTGGAGTATATCTACGTTGTTAGAGAGAGAAAGAAAATCAATATATCGTTAGATATATATTGGTTAGAGAATTATTAATTAATTGTGTGCACGGCAAGAAAGTGAAGATTAAAGGAATGTATATATATGTGTTATATATATATATATATCTTGAATTATGTGGATTGGTGGAAAGAGAAATAATTATTAGGTATTTCCAATAAAGAATATTAAAATAATTTCTTATATTGAATTATTTTAATAAAAAAAAGGGGAGTATTATATTAAATAATAATAATAATAATACCTTGTATGTTTTTGAATTAGGTATTATGAAGGAGGGTAGATATATTGAAACATATTTGCTATATGTAGTATACTGATAGGAAATAACTTATGGTCTATTTTCTATATAGAAAGTTTAAATGTAATGGTTATATAAAACCCAGGAATTATAATTTCGATAAGGTTTGAGAAATGTAAGAGTAATATAGATCATGTATCTATGAGTTTTAAATATATGTTGAACACCTTTAGTTAAGTGTGTGATACATGTATATGGAAGATGATAGTAGGTATGTACGGTTAAGGTATACCTATACGTATATAGTTATTCTAAGAATGCGATAAGAAAGTAAAACGAAGGTTCTGAGAACCAAGTTAGACAACAATGTAATCAATTGTAATTATATTGAGAATGTATGGATGCGTATAACTGATATGTATGAATTCATAATTGTATGATTGTGTTGGAATACACGAAGCGCAGATATCTTTAAGCAGTTAAGTCGTAGTTGTTAAACTACGCACCAGGCAAGTCTATCTTTTCTTATTTGATATATGAATTCAATAACTATTAATTGAATTGTATTATGCCATGAGAATGTTAACTTATATATGAACTGTATATGAGATATGTATGAGATTGAAAGTTGATCTTTGATGATATGCTTGTTATGTGAGAAGTAACATGTGTAGTAGATATTAATTGATTATGAATGCATGACTGAGTATGAAATTATATGCTTTGTGATGCATGAAAACTGTTAGAATTGCTGAGCTGTCGAGCTCACTCTTGCAAATAACCACTTTTGCAGGTTAAGGAGTCATGATAAAAGTTACGTGCTACGTGATAGAGTTCGAAGATTTTAGTTTATTTAAATATATGTTCTTGAACCATGCTTATGTTCTAGAAAATGTATACGATAGTAGATTACAATGTTTTATACATGTTGAAATTGTAAGTTGTGTTATGAAAACACATAGGGATTTTGAAATGAGATGTATACGTTTATACGGTAATTCGAACATAGTGAATCATATTTTATAATTGATTCAAGGTTATGTAATTGATTCAAAATTTTGAATTCAATGAAAGATGTTGTTCAAAGGATATAGAAAAGTTTAAGTTATTCCGCATTTTTGTAACATCAGTTATGATGTATAGACAAGGATGGTATATGACCGAGATTTAAAAACTTATTAAGGTTTAGGGTCATCATACAAGATCTTGGATATGAAGAGAAATTATATTTCTATATTGTAATAAGTGATCATTTTCATTAAGTTTTGAATAAAAGATATATTAGTTCCGTGATAGATGTATCGTTGCAGACCGGATCCGAGGTAATCGAGAGACTCGGATTTGGGGTCGTCACTAAAATAGTGCAAAGTAGTAGTATTGACTTGCTGATCATTAAAGTATTTACAATGGGCTGCACTACGGGCTTTTTGCCAAATCGTAGGCCTTAAACGTCTAAATCTACCGGTGGTTTTTTGATATGTGGTAGTATATGGGTATATCTATGTGTTGGAGTGAAAATATTTGGGTTTGGAAGAGGTGTAAAAGTCAAAAAATCAGTCGGGTAGGGCTTTGATGCGCTTCTTGTTTATACAAATAAGAGGGGGCTGCCCCTCTATTTATAGAGGGGGGAGCCACACCTCTACATGCGACTACCGCAGGTAGAGGTGCGGCCACTCGAGGTGGGTCCCGCATGCCCGGCTTGGTCATCTCAAAGTACGTGCACTCCGAGCAATGCGATGTCTAGTCGAAAACTTTTTAACTTTTGATCGGAACGTCCGTTTGAGGCGTGCGATACCTTTCCAAAAAGCTCTGACCAAGAGTGTTGCAATGACATGGGAAAAAACATTTTTTGGGTCCAGGAAGATGGGTTCATAACCAGGTCTTCGATTCTTCGCTGTTTGTCAGTTGAACTGTCTTGCGTTGTTGCCACTCGGGATCTTCGTTAGGGTTTATTCTGACTTTGGCGACATCAATTTGGCTTAAGTTTGACCAATTCGGTTGAAAGTTTATAAAAATAACCGTTGTACCCCTCCCGGGGCTGCCTGTAGTTTTTGCATGGTCGCTGGTTGACTTTCGGGAGCTGATTCCAAGACTTGGATCACAGTCCAGTCTTTTAACCTCAGGGTTGTCTCTGAGGCTGATGTGGTCATTTTAGGTTTTTCTATGGAGTTGTTATGATGCTTTAGGCTGATGTTTGAAGTTGGCCTGACGTCCCTGGTTGAGATCGGGGATGACCTGCACTTCCCGGGTTGAGACCGGGGTTGATTGGTACCTCCCGGGTTGCTAGTGGGGTAGATTGATACCTCTCGGGTTGATACCGGGGTTGAGCTTGATGATCCGATTGACTATCGGAGCTTGATTGATGGTCCGATTGACAGTCGAAACTTAATTGATGGTCCGATTGACTGTCGAAACTTGATTGATGGTTCGATTGACTGTCAGAATTTGATTATCAATATTGGGAATCAGATTTGACTGGAGCACCGATATTGTGGATCGAATTTGGGGTTGATTGACGGTTTACCCTTCTACTGGATGAGTATAGGGGCAAGGAAAATCTCGAGTGTCTACAACCCTTCCTAAAAATAGCAAGGACTATGATCGATGTGCACAATGGGACCTTGACAATGGAGTTTGATGGCGAAGAGATCCAATTTAACATCTATGTTGCCATGAGGTACCCTAGTGATATTTGTCAAGTTTTTGCAATTGATGTGTGCGACTCTTTAGTGCAGCAAACTTTTGAACAAATTCAAAGAGACAACTTGGAGGTTGCTATTTCTAGCAGTTTGGACATGGATGGGACATATGAACTTGAGCACAGTCTGGAATTGAAGGAAATTATGGCTGCACTACAGTCATTGCCTAAACTCTCAGATAAGCATGCAGTTCAGTTAATTCAATTACATGTGTCTCACCAAAAATTATTACCATCTGTGGAGCAAGTTCCAACACTTGAATTGAAACAATTACCTGCACACTTGAAATATGCATATTTAGGGACTAATGAAACTTTACCTGTGATAATTGCTTATAATCTAACCAAAGTGCAGGAAGAAAAATTGTTGAGAGTCCTTAGGGTCCACATCATAGTGTTTGGTTGGACCATAGCAGATATCAAAGGTATTAGTCCCGCGATGTGCATGCATCGAATTTTGCTGGAAGAATGAGCTAAACCTACGAGAGATGCACTAAGATGGTTGAACCCACCGATGATGGAGGTAGTGAAGAAAGAGGTAATTAAACTACTTGATGCAGGAATCATCTACCCCATCTCCGACAGTCAATGGGTAAGTTATGTGCTGGTAGTTCCTAAGAAATCCAGAATCACAGTTGTCAAGAATGACAATAATGAATTAGTGCCCACACGGATGCAAACAAGGTGGAGAGTGTGTATTGACTATAGGAGATTAAATGTTGTAACTAGAAAAGACCACTTTCCTCTGCCTTTTATTGATCAAATGTTAGAACGATTAGCTGGGCATTCATATTATTGCTTTCTAGATGGTTTTTTAGGTTATAACCAGATTGTGATTGCACCCGAAGACCAGGAAAATACTACATTCACATGTCCCTTTCGAACCTTTGCCTACCGAAAAATGTCCTTTGGACTTTGCAATGCCCCAGGTACTTTTCAGAGATGCATAGTGAGTATTTTTTCCAATCTTTTAGAAGAATGCATCGAAGTCTTTATGGATGATTTCACAGTTTATGGTGATTCGTTAGATGCCTGCTTAGATAATCTAACACGTGTATTGGATAGATGTTTAGAAACAAGCCTTGTGCTAAATTGGGAAAAATGTTACTTTATGGTAGAATAAGGAATTGTACTTGGTTATGTAGTGTAAATTAATGGTTTAGAAGTCGATAAAACTAAGATTGATATTATATCTGCATTGCCTTACCCCGTCAGTGTGCGGGAGATAAGTTCTTTTCTTGGCCATGCAGGATTTTATCGCAGGTTTATCAAAGATTTTGCCAAGATAGAATTACCCTTATGCAAGTTGCTTCAGAAAGATAAGGAATTCTAGTTTCATGATGAATGCAAGAAGGCTTTTGATACCTTGAAGAAATTATTGACGTCAACCCCTATCATTCAACCACAAAATTAGAAGCTCCCGTTCGAGATAATGTGTGTGATGCAAGCAACTATGCTATCGGCGCCGTCTTGAGCCAAAAGATTGACAAAGCTGTCCATACCATCTACTATGCTTCTAGAACGTTGAATGCAGCTCAGATAAACTATTCCACAATTGAAAAAGAACTTTTATCTGTTGTATTTGCTTTAGATAAGTATAGATCATACTTACTTGGTACTAAAGTGATAGTTTATTCTGACCATGCTGCTCTCAGATACTTGCTTACTAAGAAGGAGTCCAAACCTCGAATCATATGGTGGATCTTGCTGCTGCAAGAATTCGACTTGGAAATTAAAGATAAAAAGGGTGCGAACAACTTGGTAGCGGATCACTTGAGCAGAATTCTTAAGGCGGAGGAAGCACTACCATTACAAGACATGTTTTTGGACGAGCAACTACTCTCTATTGGAAATACAACTCCCTTGTATGCTGATATGGTGAATTATTTGGTAAGTACGTATTTACCGAGTGAGTTTTCAAAATTCCAGAAAGAAAAGCTTAGGAGTGTTGCAAAACATTATGTGTGGGATGACCCATACCTGTGGAAATTTTGTGATGATCAGATAGTTAGACGTTGTGTACCTGATAGTGAGTTCCAATCTATTCTAGCTTTTTGTCATTCCTATGCTTATGGAGGTCATTTTGAACCTAAAAGAACATCCCATAAGGTGTTAGAGAGTGGTTTCTTTTGGCCCTCAATTTTCAAAGACTCTTATTTATTTTGTAAATCATGTGCAAATTGTCAAAGAACTGGTAATATATCTAATAGAAATCAAATGCCACAAAACCCTATTCTAATTATTAAAATCTTTGATGTTTGGGGAATTAATTTTATGGGACCTTTTCTTGTTTCCATTGGTAATGTTTACATCTTACTGGCAGTTGACTATGTTTCAAAGTAGGTGGAAGCTAAAGCCACCAGGACGGACGATTCTAAATTTGTTGTAGATTTTGTCAGGACTAATATATTTGTAAGGTTTGGAGCACCACGGGCCATCATCAGTGATCGCGAAAGTCATTTTTATAATAGGGTGTTAACAGCTCTGTTGAAGAAGTACAACGTTTTTCACAGGGTCTCTACATCCTATCATCCACAAAGCAATGGCCAAGCTGAGGTATCCAACCGAGAGATCAAATCCATTTTAGAGAAAGTCGTCAACCCGAACAGGAAGGATTGGAGTCTTAGATTAGACGATGTACTATGGGCATATAGGATGGCATACAAAACACCGATAGGTATGTCGCCTTATAGGCTTGTGTTCGGGAAACCATGCCACCTACTTGTGGAGCTAGAGCATAAGATTTCTGGGAGATCAAGCAATGCAATATAAACATGGACCAAGCTGGCGTCAATAGGAAGTTGCAGTTTCAAGAACTCGAGGAGTTGCGTAGCGAAGCATATGAAAGTTCTAAATTGTACAAGACTAAGACAAAAGTTTTCCATGATAAGCAGATCTTGAGGAAAAATTTCACTGTGGGAGAAAAAGTCCTTTTCAATTCACGATTGAAATTATTTCCAGGTAAGTTGCACTCTCGCTGGGAGGGACCATTTGTTATCACTTGTCTTTCCTCATGGTGCAGTAGATATCCAAAATCCGAAGACAGGAAATGTGTTCAAAGTGAACAACCATAAGTTGAAGCCGTTTCTGGATAGCAGTCAAGTTGAAGAGGTTGAAGTAGTGACGCTGATGGATCCGGCTTCTGGATGATTGAGTGGTCTACCATCAAGCTAACGACGTTAAACACGGGCAACTAATTGGGAGGCAACCCAATTTCTTAACTTTTAGTAGTATTAGTATTTAATTAAATAAATATATATAGATGTCTATCATATCCTCATACACTTCATTTTCATTGTGGGCAGGAGACAAAGAAAGGAAAATTAAAAAGCCAAAAACTTCACAAAAGAGCTAAGTGGCGCGGGCCGCGCCCACATACAAAGCCTCCACGCTCGAGGCAAGCTCCCTATACAGCAACTTAAGTTTGAAATTCACTAGGATGGGGCGGGGAGCGCTCGAAGAAGCGCAGGGCGTGCTAATATCCCGGCAACTTTAACTCACAACAACAGGCCAGCGCGGGCCGCGTGGCAACATGACTAGACCGGGCGCGGGGTTCGCCGGTCGACGGAATCCAATTTCAAAAAAGGTTAAGTCGTGTGTTTTTCTCCCTCCTAACCCAATTCAACCCAAATTCTCTCTAACCCTATTCTTAAACAAACTCTTTCCCAATCCAACTCTTCTCCAAATCCTATTCTACGTCTAATCTCTCTTTAAACCTAACCCCATTCAACCCATCATCAAATTCGTCACTCCCAATTCCAACCAACATTAAATTCGTCCAACCCACTCCCTCACTCCCGAATTTCATACACACATACAATATCCTCCACATACAACAACAATATTCATTAAGAAGTGGAAGCAAGAGGAATTCGAAGCAAAAGGAACAAAGGTATTTCCATCCACAACATCAAATTGAATCAACCATCACAAGGTAACACAAATAATTCATTGATTTTGGGATTGTATTGCCTAAAGGACCATAAGTTTATTGAATTGATTGATACTTGTTTTGGGAATCCTTGGGTTACTGATGACCCAAGGTTGATTTGAATTGTCTATATTTGGGATATTGGATATTACAAATTGTACTAAGTTTGGGGGAGAGACATTGTCGCCCACCACGTGTTTGATAAATTTCTTAAACAGGGTTCAACAAGCTATTTTCAATTCGTTGGGAGCAATTCGACACGAGAGCATCATCATGACATCCAAAAGGCCACGGTCTTCATCCTCTAGTGCTCCTCCCCATTTTGATGCCACTAGATTTATGAGTGAGGGAGCGTCATCACGTTACTCCAAAGTCATCGACGAGAAAACTTTGGTACTGGAAAGAGGTCTAAGACCGGATGCTAATCGAGAAGGCGACATGGCGCTTATGATTGTGGAGCGCAACTGGTTCCAGTTGGTAGAGCAACCCAAGCGGCAGTGATCAACATTGTCAAAGAATTCTACTCCAACGCCATCGAGCAAGTTGATTTTGTGGTCTTGGTTCGGGGCAAGCCAGTGTCATTCAGTGCGGCTACGATCAATGACTACTTTGGGGTGGAGACACCACAGACAGATCTATATGAGAATCGTTTGCCCAATTTGGATGATATCATGGCTCGCCTTTGCAAACCGGGTACTCAATAAATGACAAAATCGGACACCGATGAAAAATTCCATTTCCCTCATGCTGCTTTGAGTCAATATGGGAAAGTCTGGTACGCTTTTTTATGTGCTCGACTCATGCCTACGCGTCACCAAAATGACGTAACGAAAGAACGAGCACAGCTTCTCTACGGCATAGTCACTCAAGAGGCCAGTCCAAACAATGAGGTTGAGATTATGAATGTCGACATCGGCCTCTGCATTCAATAGTCCATTGACCGATCCCTGCGAGGAGGTACCACAGGCAGATTACTGCATGGATTTCTAATCACTGACCTATGCCACCAAGTAGGAGTTTAATAGCACACCTCGAAGCCGATCCAACAACCAATGGCGGTCATTGACCATCCGACAATTAAAAAGTACAAACCATAGACAGGTGCTCGGTCACATCTGCGGGCAGAAGGGTTCATTATGATTCCACCATCCACACCACCCTCACCGCCACAAGCTGACGAGCCAATGGATGAAGAGGACGAAGCAGAGTCGACAGCCACTTTTTAGCGACGCAGTCAACAGAGGAGTATGCGACTTGCCCAACGCCAAGCTATAATGCATATATACAACGTTGTGGCCTTTACAACATTGGCCGATGCATTCTCGCGCTTCTCGCTAAATTTTGACCCAATCCAGTTGCCCATTCCTCCAGTTCTACCTAGATACCTCCCATCCGAAGATGACGATTCCGACGAGCCTTGACTCGTCGCTCAGGGAAGTCTTCGTTTTTATTATTTCATATGCCAAGTAATGAGGACATTACCTGATTTAAGTTTGGGAGAAACAAATTCAAATTTTTGTGTTTTAGCGTAGAGATTAGGTTGCATGTAGAATAGATTTAATTCATTTAGTTCATATGCATTTTATTAAAATAAAAATATATAAAAATATTGCATTCATTTAGGAATTTTGTCAGTAGAAGCATGCGAGTAGTATATAGAGATTGAGCATTAAGTCATGGTATTGAAATACATGGTTAATAATTTTGATTTTCAATTATCTTGCATAAAATTGAGTTTCATAATCTGATTAGGCTCGACCATAGTAACCTCATTGCATGATTTTGGTTTTCTCTCAAATTTCAAGCACACCGATTGATTGTCAGTAGTGATTAAGAATTCATGTGTATTAAGAACACGGACACTTATTTGATCACAAATTAAAAATAGAACATTGGCTGAAACATAAGTTTGGGGGAATTATGATTCAGAAAAGAAAAAAAAGAAGAAAAAATTGAAAAAAAAGTACTTATAAAATAAAAAACTGATTTAGTTTGACCTCGTAGCCTTTGTTACTCGAACAAGTAAACCCTAGGGTATGTCTTAACACCTAGCGCCCTAAAGCCTTCGGGTTTGGGAGTCGTTGGCCGAAAGTCCAATATATGGGTAACATTGGAAAGCCTAAGGGGGTTGAACATTGCACAAGTTAGATATATGAAATAATTGGTGGGATGGAGCGTTAAAATGCACCCACGAAGCATGAGCTTTGATGTTTATCCGTTTATTGCTTATTTAGCCTAATTTCTGTAATTCTTATGTGGATGCCATGTTTGTGTAGTTATCTGTGTAAAAGGTAAGATGTTTGTTTGAATAATCATATGAATCACTTTGAACTGTTGATATGTGATAGGTCTCCAAAACTGGGTATTTAATTTTGATGATAACAAATTAGGATTAAAGGTCAAAAAGGGTAGGATCCTCTTCATAAGATTTAGTGCTAAAATGACTTATTAATTACCTTGAATATTTTGACCAAAAATATTTATTTTCTTACTTTATTTGAATTTATTTTATGACCTTGATAATTTATTATCAAGTGTTAATAAAATGAGTTCATATAGTAACATTTTCTAAGGCAAGGAGATTCCTATTTTATTCTTCAAAATTCTTCTATGGGCAAAAGTTATTTCCAAATATATATATATATATATATATATATATATATACATCTGAGTGTGTCTGCATGGTATAAACCGTGTGTGTGCATGGAGGTGTGTGCATATGTGTGCCTAGAAATATATGTGTGCCAAATGAAAATGTGAGGGCATATGTGTATACCGAATGTTTATTTGCTGGCATGCTAAGACTTATGCCTTAAAAATTAAATGAGTTGGCATTGATGTTTGAGCTGTGAGTGGTGAGTTGCTGCAAGGAACAAACTTCTAAAAATAACTAAGGCTTATGCCTTTGTTACCGTTGGGCACCAACTAAAAATCAAATGATTGCAAGCATGTTGTGACTCACAATCTTGGGCCATTTCAAAATCAAATATCCAGCCAAGCTCAAAATGATCTGAACCTCTCATTTTCTTATTATGCAATCCGGACCTTCCAATTCAAAAATATTTTTCAAAAATTACGATTTTGCCCGAACCTTAAAATTTTTATAAATAGGAGGCTTTTCTATTCATTTCAATTAACCAATTTTACAAACCAAAATGCTTACTCTCCTTGCCTACAGATTATACAAACAAGCTTTTACTCTCTTCGCTCAATCAAAGTTATAATTTCCTTTGGAAGAGAAAAATTGGTCCAAGTATTTGAGATAAGTTGTCAAATTATAATTGTTCATATCATCTCATACTTGCTCATTCATATATATATCTGTAATAAATTATCATACATATTCATATATCTATATATTCATATTAGTAAAGAGTCAGTACTTGGACACCGAAACGCGTAATGCAAATTCGGATTATATTTCTTTGAAATACTCTGAACGGTCTTTAAAATTCCAAGTGGCCCTTTATTGGTATAATCAATATATAGATTTAGATAATCAGATATAACCTGTGATAAATATTTATATACATATCTTATATATGATCTATCATATCTAGTAAAAAGTCAGTACTTGGACACCGAAACACGATATGCAAATTCAGATGATATTTCTTTGAAATACTCTGAGCTGTCTTTAAAATCCCAAGTGGCCCTTTACTGATATAAATAATCGATATAAATATTCTTTAATATTCTATATCCGATTATCAAGTTGTGAATCGAAAAATTTAGTCAGTACTTGGATACCGATACGCGTTAAGCAAATTCGAATATTTCACTTGAAATACTCTGGACGGTCTTTAAAATCCCAAGTGGCCAAATTATTTTCAACGTAGATCAAGTATAATATAATATATATATATAAGTGGGTAGAACGAGTTTGTTCAAGTATTATCTCAAGTGAATCATATTGTCATACTTGATAAACTGTCATTGTTCATAAATTATTGATGCATTATATAAGTGTGTGTAGTTGTTTAAATTCAAAGTTATATTTATTCAACAACAAAGAAACACACTCTTTGTAATGAAAAACCTTTTTCTTAATCAACTGAAAAAATATTCTTTAAAGAAAAAGAAGATCTTTATTACAAGTGCTTAAATATTATATCTGCTTTCACAGAAGCACATCACATAAAAGTCTTTGAACTTTTATCATACACTTGAAATTCTATATCTGCTTATCTAAGAAGTATTTGTGCTACAATTATATCTGCTTATTATTAGAAGCTAACATTCAAACAAACTTTTGTAAAAGGAAAAATGGGTGAGTTAGTTTATTTTATATTTGTGAGAAAGACAAGAATTCTTTGACTAAGACCAGAGTCTTAAAGAGGTCAGCTGGGAGTTGGGTCTCTAGTGTACTTGTGAGGTAAGGAAGAGATTGTTGTTTCAAAACTAAAGTATAAAATAGTACTAAGCTCAAAAGAAGATTCAACTAAGCTTGAGGAAGAAGCTGGGAGTTTGCTGTCCGAGAAAGTTAGTTGAGGATAGTTGTAAGTTTATCTTTAAAACTTTGTATAGGCTTCTCCGCCTATTGAAGGAGTATTTATTACAGGGAGTAATAGGATCTCAAGTCTTGGAGAGGAGCTTGAGACTGGACGTAGCAACATACCCGGGCTGTATGTTGTGAACCAGATAAATATCTGTGCATTGTGAGATTGAATTTTAAACTGTCTATTAATTTGATAAAATCAATCGACTAAAATTTAAAAAGGCCAAAGATAATTTTTAAATTGTAATAATATATTCAACCCCCCCCCCCTTCTAGATTATTATTGGACTTTCAGTTGGTATCAGAGCGGTGCTCTTTAACTTGTTTGTTAAGTGAGTATAGGCATATCTAAGAGTAGATCCATTTATGGCCTACACAAATGCTACCGGTTGAGAAGAAGGACTATCAATGTCCAGACCTCCACTATTTGATGGCACAAACTTTGCCACCTGGAAAAATAGGTTCAAAATCTACACCAAATCACAAGGAATCAAACTTTGGCTAGCAATTGAACGTGGTGTAAAGATTCCCACAAAAATCAAAAATGAAAAGCTCGTTGAAAAAGATGCTGGGGAATTCACCACCGAGGATGAGGAGATTATGAATATCGCCTCCAAAGCCGAACAGGTGCTAACCAGTGCTCTTATAAAAAAAGAATACAAAAGAGTTAGCAACTGCAAGAATGCAAAAGAAATCTGAAAAAAATTGATTGTAACCTATGAAGGAACCAGTCATATCAAAGAAACCAGAAAAGATACTCTAATCCAAGAGTATGAAAGCTTCAAGCTGGAAGAAGGTGAAAAGATCATTGATATGGAAACACATTTTTCCAGAATCATTGATAAGCGAGAACAATTGGGAAAAGCTTACACAACAAATGAGAAGAACAGAAGGATACTCAAAGCCCTTCCCTCTGTGTGGAAAATGAAAGTTACAGCCATCAAGGAAATATAGGATCTAACTACTTATCCCCTTGATAGCCTCATTGAAAATCTTCGCGCCCACGAAGTCGACATGCTAGTCGAAAAAGCAGGATCAAACACAGACATCAAAAAGAAAGGAATCGTTTTCAAAGCCTTACTTGTTGATCAAGAAAGCGATGATGATGAACTAAATGAAGAACTCTTGAGTCTAGATAATAATGAAGTTACATTATTATCAAGACAACTCAGAAGAGTAATTCAAAGCAAAGCAAAGAGATATGGCAAAGGCTTCATGAAAACAAATAACAACTTCAACAATTTCCGAAACAAGCAAGCCTTCAAGCTAAAAGTTCTAGGAGGGAATTTCAAAGCTACCAACAACAACTTCAGAAATGCTGGCACCAATGAAAATTCAAATAACTATTTTGAATGCAACCAGCCAGGAAACTTCAAGAATGATTGTCCAAAACTAGCCAACAACAAAGTTCTAGTAGCTGAAAAAGGCTGGGATCTAAGTGATGAAGAAGAACCTACTAAGCCAACCGAAGAAACAGCAAATCTATGTTTTATGGCGGACAATGACTCATCACCAAAATCTAAGAAAAATTCGAAACATCAAGCTTATAATGATAATGAAATTATTAAAAAAGAGTTTATTAAATTAAAAACATCATTTAAAAAATTAATTGAGGCAAATAAAAATCTTTAAATAGAAAATTTTAATTTAATCATGGATAATGAAGTCTTAAAACATGAAAATGAGAAATTAGAAAATAACTCTTCAGAAAATCTTGTAGTAAAAGAAGAACTAGAAAAGTTAAGAAAAACATGAAAATCTTGAAAAGGAAAATTCTACACTTGCTACTTCTATTGAAAATCTTAAAACTAAAAATTTAGCTCTCACTGAAATTATAAAAGATTCTCAAAAACAAGAAGTACGTAAAAAGGAAAATTCATTAGAAAAACAAAATGAAAAATCTATTCTAATGAATCAAATTAAAATGTTGACTCTAGAACGGGATGACTTAAACTCTACAGTTATTAAGTTTATAAAAGGAAAAGAACATCTTGACGTTATGCTCGGTCAACAAAGATGTAGTTCTAATAAAGAAGGATTAGGATATACCGAAAAATCCAGTAAGATAAAATATAAGAAACTCTATCATAGTAAAAGTAAAGAAAAAGATCATACATCTCCTTTTGATAAATGCTCTTACTGTAATAGAAATGGTCATTCAATTTACTCATGTAATGCCAAGAATGGAAATTATTCAGGAAAAATGATTTGGGTACCAAAAGGAAGTTACACTGCACCTATTATCACAAAAAGAGAATTTCTTTATCATGAAAGACCATTTAGAAACTCTTATCAAAATCCTTCATTCAAAAGAATTAGTCATGCATATTATAAATCTGCTACTCATATAACTTGTGTGTCTACGAGTGATTATTATCCTGTACCAAAGTTTGTAAAGGAAAACACTTACAATCCTTATACAAATTGGAAAACTTACCCAAAGGACCCTTCTCATTAAAGGGTACCAGTTTGTGAATTTAATATATGTTGCAGGTATGTCTCACAGCTGATTCTAGTAAAAATAAATGGTACCTTGATAGCGGTTGTTCAAGACACATGACAGGCGACAAAACTAAATTGAGCAATCTACAAGCTACATACTGTAACGAGGTAACATTCGGAGATAGCAACAAAGGTAAAGTTGTTGGAATTGGAAATGTGTACAGTAAACACATAACAATCTCTAACGTTCAATTGGTCACTGGAGTCAACTATGTGATAGTGGTTTTAAAATAACATTCAGTCCTCATAACTGTTCAATTTTTGACCAAACTGGAAAATTAATCTTACTTTGTCCTAGAAGTCAAAATATGTACACGTGTGATTTAGATGCATACTCACACATGGATAATGTGTGTCTTGTGTCTGTAAATGACGACCCTTGGCTTTGGCATAGTAGATTAGGACACATTAACATGAAATTGATTAATAACATATCTTCTAAAGAACATGTTCGTGGCCTACCTAAACTTAAATTTCTTAAAGACCATATTTGTGAAACCTGTGAATTAGAAAAATAAATTCATGCATCTCATAAACCTAAACTCACAGTTTCAACCTCTCGGCCACTTGAACTCTTGCATATGGACTTAGTTGGACCTATCCCTAAACATAGTATGGGTGGTGCTGTTTATATTTTAGTCCTAGTTGGTGATTATTCAAGATTCACTTGGGTTGATTTTCTAAAGTTCAAAAATGAAGCGATAAACTCCTTTTCTGCTCTATGTAATAAAATTCAGAATCAACAGGGAAGCTCTATTATTTATATTCGGTCTGATCACGGAAGAGAATTTGACAATTCTGATTTTATAATGTTCTGTGATGATCACGGTATAAGTCATAACTTTTCTGCACCTTACACACCTCAATCAAAAGGTGTGGTTGAAAGGAAAAATCGTACTCTACAAGAAAAGGCCAATACCTTGCTTAATGAATATTGACTTCCTAAATATTTTTGGGCCCAAGCAATTGCAACTTCTTGTTATATTTTGAATCGTGTCTTGCTGAGACCAATTCTTTTCAAAACTCCCTATGAACTCTTTTATCAAAGAACTCCAAAAATAAACTACTTTCGTGTCTTTGGGAGTAAATGCTTTATTCTAAATACTAAACAATATCTAGTGAAATTTGATCCCAAATCCGATGAAGGAATATTCCTGGGATATTCACTAAACAGTAAAGCATATAGAGTCTTTAATAAAAGAACTCTAGTCGTGGAAGAGTCAATGAACGTGACTTTTGATGAATCTAAACCTCCTCCAAAATATAAAGAATTGGTAGAAAATGATACAGTTATTGAAGATATTCTCAGAAATATGGAAGAACTAAAAATTGATGATATTTCTCCTTCTGTTAATATTAATCCTCTTGAAAATCCTAATCCCCAGCTAAATGACTTGCCCAAGGAATCACATGCTATAAGAAATCATCCAATAGAAAATGTCATTGGTGATATTGATAAAGGGATTCTTACAAGATCACAAGCACAAAATATAGCCAGTCGTCTATCCTTTCTGTCACAAATTGAGCCTAAAAATATAAAAGATGCTTTGATTGATGAAGACTGGATAACAGCCATGCAAGAAGAACTTGAACAGTTCACAAGAAAAAAATATGGGAATTAGTTCCAACTCCCAAAGAGACCTCCATTATTGGTACTCGATGGGTGTTTCATAACAAATTAGATGAAAATGGAACTGTTATACATAATAAGGCACGATTAGTTGCACAAGGGTATAATCAACTTGAAGGAATTAACTATGATGAAACATATGCTCCAGTTGCTAGAATTGAGTCTATACGTATGTTATTAGCCTTTGCATGCCATAAAGATTTTAAATTATTTCAAATGGATGTGAAATCTGCTTTTCTAAATGGTGTTATTAAAGAAGAAGTCTTTGTTAAACAACCCCCTGGCTTTGAAGACTTTGAGCATTCTGATTATGTGTATAAACTACACAAAGCTTTATACTGTCTAAAACAAGCTCCTAGGGCATGGTATGAAAGACTGAGTAAGTTTTTATTAGAAAATGGTTATAAAAGAGGCACAATAGATACTACTCTTTTTACAAAATATAAAAATGATGATATTCTTATTTTATAAATCTATATTGATGGCATCATTTTTGGATCTACTAACATAAATATGTGCAATGAGTTTTCTGAAAGCATGAGTAAGGAATTTGAAATGAGCATGATGGGAGAATTGAATTTCTTCCTAGGACTACAAATCAAGCAAGGAGAAAAAGGTATTCACATCTCTCAATCCAAATATTGCAAAGAAATGATTAAGAAATTTGATTTAGAGTCTGTAAAACCTCTTAATACTCCTATGTCAACTACTGATAAACTAACTGCTGATGAAAATGGAAAAAGTGTTGACACAAAGAAATATCGAGGAATGATTTGCAGTCTCCTCTACATCACAACTAATAGACCTGACATTATGTTCAGTGTCTGTAAATGTGCCAGATTCCAAGCAAATCCTAAAGAATCTCACTTGTTTGCAGTAAAAAGAATATTTCGATACCTTAAAGGAACTACAGACTTAGGTCTATAGTATCCTAAAGGTCAACCATTTGACCTTGTGTGTTTCTCTGACTCTGACTATGCCGGTCATCATGTTGATCGAAAAAGCACAAGTGGCACTTGTCAGTTCTTAGATGGATGTTTAGTTTCATAATTTTCTAAGAAACAAAACTTGGTATCTATTTCAACCATCGAAGCCGAATATATAACTGCTGTATGATGTTGTGCACAGATATTGTGGATGAAACAGACCCTTGCCGATTACAATATAAAATTTAACTATGTGTCAATATTATGTGATAATACAAGCACTATCAATTTAAGTAAAAATACCGTATTACATGCTAGATCAAAACACATTGATGTTAGACACCATTTCTCACGAGATCATGTCAACAATGGTATTATTAAATTAGAACACATAGACACAGAATTAAATATTGCTAACATATTCACTAAACCACTAAGTTCTAATAGATTTTGCAAACGACGTTTAGATTTGGGAATGTTAGATATTATTTCATAATATATTAAGTTGTTTGAAATCTATATTTTTAAATAAAAATTTTTTATTAATTCATAATTTTTTATTAATTTATATACATATATACAGATACTCACAATAATACATATTTGTTTCACTTATATGTCAATACACTTATATTATGTAACTAAGTATATATTTTTATATAAAAGATTTTATATTTATAATCTTTCTCAAATTTCACATTATATATATCAAAATTATATTAATATAATTTATTTATTTATATATGTTAAAATATGCATTTTATATATTGAAATTTCATATTTATACTCTCTCTTAATTATCTGAAAATTATACTATTATAAATTTATTTTTAAAAAAAATTCAAAAAGATTAATTTATAGATTTCAATATAAATTTTTTTTGGATTTTTATTATTAAAAATTACATTTTATAACATTTATTATATAAATATATATATAATTTGATCTGAGCCGCTAATCAAAAGCAATCCAACGGTCAACTACAAACACAATCCACGCCCATCAGATCTAACCAATCAGAAACCGAAAAATCGAAGCACACGGATCACGCTCAATTACCGTTCGATCAACACAGGAAAACACAAACCAATCACAAACGTCCGATCAGAAGTCAAAAAGTCAATCGATAGTTTAAACGTGCGATCTCTTTCCAACCGTTGATCAAATCTCAGGTTTGTTTTCAGCAGCACGATCAAGTCAATTAAGCTAAATATAAAAACTAAAAAAAATCAAAACCTAATTCATTTTTTTTACCCTTTCTCTCTCTCACATTCGTCGGTTCTCTCCGTCTTCTCCCTCTCTCTCTACTCTCAATCCTCTACATCTCAAACCCTAACCCTAAACTCTATAAGCCTAAAACAGTCAATCCTTGTAAGTTTTCTGTGTTCTTCTTTTAGTAATATGAATCTTCGATGTTTTTTAACTCTTCTGTCAGTTTGAGGAATCTTTCTTCGTGTTTATAGGTTCAATTTTGTTTCAAACAAAAATATTTCTTATTTCTGTTCATGCTCTTAAAATCTTCAAAACCCTAGATCTAAATATTTTTTTGTGTTTTTTTGTTCTCTTCTGTCTTCCTCTTCTTCTTCTGTTCGTCTTCTCTGTAAAAATTTTTTAAAAAAAAACTAGATCCATACAAAATATATTTTTCGACAAAATTTCTTAACAATTTTTATATATATTTCATGTGTTTCAAACGTTCTGTGTGTTCTTAAAACCCTAATTTCTGTTAAAAGTTTTGTAAACAAATTTTTCTTCATCTGTGTATTTTTAAAATATATATATATATATTTTTAAATCTTTTATTTTAAAACCCTTAATATAAATGTGTTCTCCTTCTATTTATTTTTAACTATACTTGTGTTTAAAATACTAAATCTTTTCTATGTGTTTAAACCCTAATTTTTTTAAAATGTTTCTGTTAAAATATAAACTCTAGATTTTATTTTTCTGTCAAAACCCTATTTTTTTTTAAAAAAATCTATCTACTTTTTCTAACAAATTTTTTGCATATATATATATATATATATATATATATATAGTTTTTGAAACCCTAAAATTTCACAAATTTGTCAAAAATGTTATATATCTTCTTATGTCTACTTATCAGAATATACATGTGTAATGACTGTTGTGTATTATATTTATATATATACCTGATTTGTGCGGGTCTGAGATTTCTGGTATATGTGTCATGAATATGGTTCTCCTACTGATACACTTATTCTGGAACAATTTGAAAGCTGCTAAGTTTTGTGAATAGCTATGCGAAGGTAATCACTTCACCCTATCTGTCAGGTTGCGGGAGATACGTTCTTTTCTTGGACATGCAGGATTTTATTGCAGGTTTATCAAAGATTTTACCAAGATAGAATTACCCTTATGCAAGTTGCTTCAGAAAGATAAGGAATTCTAGTTTCATGATGAATGCAAGAAGGCTTTTGATACCTTGAGAAAATTATTGACGTCAACCCCTATCATTCAACCACCAAATTAGAAGATCCCGTTCGAGATAATGTATGATGCAAGCAACTATGCTGTCGGCGCCGTCTTGAGCCAAAAGATTGACAAAGCTGTCCATACCATCTACTATGCTTCTAGAACGTTAAATGCGGCTCAGATAAACTATTCCACAACTAAAAAAGAACTTTTATCTGTTGTATTTGCTTTAGATAAGTTTAGATCATACTTACTTGGTACTAAAGTGATAGTTTATTCTGACCATGCTGCTCTCAAATACTTGCTTACTAAGAATGAGTCCAAACCTCGAATCATATGGTGGATCTTGCTGCTGCAAGAATTCGACTTGAAAATTAAAGATAAAAAGGGTGCGGACAACTTGGTAGCAGATCATTTGAGCAGAATTCTTAGGGCAGAGGAAGCACTACCATTACAAGACATATTTTCGGACGAGCATCTACTCTCCATTGGAAATATAACTCCCTTATATTCTGATATTGTGAATTATTTGGTAAGTGCGTATTTACCGAGTGAGTTTTCAAAATTCCAGAAAGAAAAGCTTAGGAGTGATGCAAAACATTATGCGTGGGATGACCCATACTTATGGAAATTTTGTGCTGATCAGATAGTTAGACGTTGTGTACCTGATAGTGAGTTCCAATCTATTCTAGCTTTCTGTCATTCCTATGCTTGTGGAGGTCATTTTGGACTTAAAAGAACATCCCATAAGGTGTTAGAGAGTGGTTTCTTTTGGCCCTCAATTTTCAAAGACTCTTATTTATTTTGTAAATCATGTGCAAATTGTCAAAGAACTGGTAATATATCTAATAGAAATCAAATGCCACAAAACCCTATTCTAATTATTAAAATCTTTGATGTTTGGGGAATTGATTTTATGGGACCTTTTCTTGTTTCCTTTGGTAATGTTTACATCTTACTGGCAGTTGACTATGTTTCAAAGTTGGTGAAAGCTAAAACCACCAGGACTGACGATTCTAAAGTTGTTGCAGATTTTGTCAGGACTAACATATTTGTCAGGTTTGGAGCACCACGTGACATCATCAGTGATCGCAAAACTCATTTCTATAATAGTGTGTTAGCAGCTCTGTTGAAGAAGTACAACGTTCTTCACAGGGTTTCTACATCCTATCATCCACAAAGCAATGGCCAAGCTGAGGTATCCAACCGAGAGATCAAATCCATTTTGGAGAAAGTCGTCAACCCGAACAGGAAGGATTGGAGTCTTAGATTGGACGATGTACTATAGGCATATAGGATGGCATACAAAACTCCGATGGGTATGTCGCCTTTTAGGCTTGTGTTCGGCAAACCATGTCACCTACCTGTGGAGCTAGAGCATAAACATGGACCAAGCTGGGAGATCAAGCAATGCAATATAAACATGGACCAAGCTGGCATCAATAGGAAGTTGCAGTTTCAAGAACTCGAGGAGTTGCGTAGCGAAGCATATGAAAGTTCTAAATTGTACAAGACTAAGACAAAAATTTCCATGATAAGCAGATCTTGAGGAAAAATTTCACTGTGAGATAAAAAGTTCTTTTCAATTCACTATTGAAATTATTTCAGGTAAGTTGCGCTCTCGCTAGGAGGGACCATTTGTTATCACTAATATCTTTCCTCATGGTGCCGTAGATATCCAAAATTAGAAGACAGGAAATGTGTTCAAAGTGAACGACCATAAGTTGAAGCCGTTTCTGGATAGTAGTCAAGTTGAAGAGGTTGAAATTATGACGCTGATGGATCAAGCTTCCGAATGATTGAGTGGTCTACCATCGAGCTAACGACATTAAACACGGGCAGCTAATTGGGAGGCAACCCAATTTCTTGACTTTTAGTAGTATTAGTATTTAATTTAATAAATATATATAGATGTCTACCATATCCTCATACACTTCATTTTCATTGTGGGCAGGAGACAAAGAAAGGAAAATTAAAAAGCCAAAAACTTTACAAAAGAGCTAAGTGGCGCGGGCCGCGCCCACATACAAAGCCTCCATGCGCGGGGCGAGCTCCCTATACAACAACTTAAGTTTGAAATTCACTAGGATGGCACGGGGAGCGCTCGAAGAAGCGCGGGGCGCGATAATATGCCAGCAACTTTCACTCACAAGAGCAGGCCAGTGCGGGTCGCGCGGCAACATGACTAGACCAGGCGCGGGGTGCGCCGGTCGAGGAAATCCAATTTCAAAAAAGGTTAAGTCATGTGTTTTTCTCCCTCCTAACCTAATTCAACCTAAATTCTCTCTAAACCTATTCTTAAACAAACTCTTTCCCAATCCAACTCTTCTCCAAATCCTTTTCTACTTCTAATCTCTCTCTTTAAATCTCACCCCATTTAACCCATCATCAAATTCGTCACTCCCAATTCCAACCAACATTAAATTCGTCCAACCCACTCCCTCACTCTCAAATTTTATACACACATACAATATCCTCCATACACAACAACAATCTTCATCAAGAATTGGAAGCAAGAGGAATTTAAAGCAAAAGGAACAAAGGTATTTCCATCCACAACATCAAATTGAATCAACCATCACAAGGTAACACAAATAATTCATTGATTTTGGGATTTTATTGCCTAAAGGACCATAAGTTTTATTGAATTGATTAATACTTGTATTGGGAATCCTTGGGTTACTGATGACCCAAGGTTAATTTGAATTGTTTATATTTGGGGTATTGGATATTACAAATTGTACTAAGTTTGGGGGAGAGACATTGTCGCCCACCACGTGTTCGATAAATTTCTTAAACAGGGTTCAACAAGCTATTTTCAATTCGTTGGGGGCAATTCGACACAAGAGCATCATCATGACATCCAAAAGGTCACGGTCTTCATCCTCTAGTGCTCTTCCCCCATTTTGATGCCACTAGATTTGTGAGTGAGGGAGCGTCATCACGCTACTCCAAAGTCATCGACAAGAAGACTTTGGTACTGGAAAAAGAGGTCTGAGACCGGATGCTAATCGAGACGACGACATGGCGCTTATGATTGTGGAGCACAACTGGTTCCAGTTGGTAGAGCAACCCAAGCGGCAGTGATCAACATTGTCAAAGAATTCTACTCCAACGCCATCGAGCAAGTTGATTATGTGGTCTTGGTTCGAGGCAAGCCAGTGTCATTCAGTTCGGCTGCGATCAATGACTACTTTGGGGTGGAGACACCACAGATAGATCTATATGAGAATCGTTTGCCCAATTTGGATGATATCATAGCTCGCCTTTGCAAACCTAGTACTCAATGTATGACAAAATCAGACACCGATGAAAAAGTCCATTTCCCTCATACTGCTTTAAGTCAATATGGGAAAGCCTGGTATGCTTTTTTATGTGCTCGACTCATGCCTATGTGTCACCAAAATGACGTAACGAAAGAACGAGCACAGCTTCTCTACGGCATAGTCACTCATGAGGCCGGTCCAAACAATGAGGTCGAGATTTTGAATGTCGACATCGGCCTCTACATTCAATAGTCCATTGATCGATCCCTGCGAGGAGGTACCACAGAAAGATTACTGCATGGATTTTTGATCACTGACCTATGCCGCCAAGCAGGAGTTTAATGGCACACCTTGGAGCCGATCCAACAACCAATGGCCGTCATTGACCATCCGACAATTAAAAAGTACAAACCATGGACAGGAGCTCGGTCACATCTGCGGGGAGAAGGGTTCATTATGATTCCACCATCCACACCACCCTCACCGCCACAAGTTGACGAACCAATGGATGAAGAGGACGAAGTAGAGTCGCCGGCCACTTTTTAGCGACGCAGTCAACAGAGGAGTATGCGACTTACCCAACGCCAAGCTATAATGCATATATACAACGTTGGGGCCTTTACAGCATTGGCCGAAAATTCTTACGCTTCTCGCTAAATTCTGACCCAGTCTAGTTGCCCATTCCTCCAGTTCTGCCTAGATACCCCCCATCCGAAGATGACAATTCCGACGAGCCTTGACTCGTCGCTCAGGGAAGTCTTCATTTTTATTATTTCATATGCCAAGTAATGAGGACATTACCTGATTTAAGTTTGGGGGAAACTAATTCAAATTTTTGTGTTTTAGCGTAGAGATTAGGTTGTATGTAGAATAGATTTAATTCATTTAGTTCATATGCATTTTATTAAAATAAAAAATATATAAAAATATTGCATTCATTTAGGAATTTTGTAAGTAGAAGCATGCGAGTAGTATCTAGAGATTGAGCAGTAAGTCATGGTAATGAAATACATGGTTAATAATTTCCATTTTTAATTATCTTGCATAAAATTGAGTTTCATGATCTGACCTCATTGCATGATTTTGGTTTTCTCTCAAATTTCAAGCACACCGATTGATTGTCAGTAGTGATTAGGAATTCATGTGTATTAAGAACACGGGCACTTATTTGATCACAGATTAAAAATAGAACATTGGCTGAAACATATGTTTGGGGGAATTACAGTTCAGAAAAGAAACAAAAAGAAAAAAATTAAAAAAAAAGTACTTATAAAATAAAAAACTGATTTAGTTTGACCTCGTAGCCTTTATTACTCGGACAAGTAAACCCTAGAGGATGTCTTAACACCTAGCGCCCTAAAGCCTTCGGGTTTGGGAGTCGTTGGCCGAAAGTCCTTACATGGGTAACATTGGAAAGCCTAAGGGGGTTGAACATTGCACAAGTCAAATATATGAAATAATTGGTGGGATGGAGCGTTAAAATGCACCCACGAAGCATGAGCTTTGATGTTTTATCGTTTATTGCTTATTTAGCCTAATTTCTGTAATGCTTATGTGGATGCTATGTTTGTGTAGTTATCTGTGTAAAAGGTAAGATGTTTGTTTGAATAATCATATGAATCACTTTGAATTGCTGATATGAAATTGGACACAAAAGCATGGGAGAAAATTAGAGCCATGGAAGTGATGTGATGATGAGCGAGGCTATGATTGGTCATGAGTCAAGATGGATTGTAAGCTGAAGTGTTAATTCGTAAGGATTATACAACCTGCGTTTTGTTACTAAAGATTTCTGCTCAATTTTGTAGGTTGTATTCATTCTGTATATTGCATTCATTGTGTTTGTTTGCTTGAGGACAAGCAATTGTCTAAGTTTGGGGGTATTTGATAAATAGGTTTTTAACCTACTTAATAGGTATTTCTTATCCTGATATATTGTTATTACTTAAGTGTGCATGTTACTTTTCATGTAGTTATATGCATTTGCAGGATTGTAGTGAAGTTGAGCTTAAAGGAATAAAAGCAGAAGAATTGGGCGGAATTACACCTGGCGCGGGGCGCGCTAGGTTTGTACTAGCATGGGCGCGAGCCGCTTTGCTTCGAGGAAAGGTCACTGCATACCAGGTGCGGGGCACGCCAGTTTATGAAGGAGTCAAGCACGGGTCGTGCTAGACGGACGGGATTGACCAGAATTAGTTATTTAAATTACAAAGTTGATAAGGAAAAGGATTGCAGACTTGTCTTATTATACTAGGGTTTTGATATACTATTTATATGAGTTATTTTCTTAGGTTTTATGCACCTTGGATCTTATATTTCATCTTTCATCTTTCATCTTTCATCTTGGAATTCTTGGAGGCTAACAAACCCTAGTTTTGAAGATCAAAGCATGTTAGGCTAAGTTCTTTTATTCAATTCTGAAGGGATGTTGAACCTTATTATCAATTAATGATTTGATTAAGTTTATATTATTTATTCTTTCATAATGAGATTTATTCTGATTATCTATATAAATTTTCATGTATGTTATTCAATTGACTAATTTGGTTACTATAGGATAAAATTGGTAAATTGATATCATCTACTAGATTAAGACATATTTTAAGCAAACGAAGTGTGTCTAATCATAAGTAGCATTTAATGATATTTGATTGTGGTAAAACTTTTGAATATTGTTAAGGTTTTCAGAAGACAAGTTAAATAATTCCTGATTGTGTAATTATTGCTTGGAATAATCTAATTCTCATTCTTCATGCTTCTGTCATATTAAATCTAGACTGATAGTTCTAGGTTGTATGATAGTTAGGATCTTTTATTGGCGATCGTCGCATTAGATTTACACTTAAGGAGAGTTTCGGGTAATTTGCGATTGGGGTTATCTAGGGTTATTAATCTCATTGGAAGATAAATAGTGTAAACATTTGGTTAAGTCATAATTGAGAAAAGGGGATACTGAACTGAAGAATTGAGCTTTTTACTTATTGATATTTTCTTAAATTCACTTTCGATAATTAAACTGTTCACACTAAAAACCCCTAATTCATTGGAAATACTTGGATAACTAATAAAAAATTCACTCTCTGTGGGATCGATCCTTGCTTATTACTATACTAATTCTTGAGTTAGTTGAATAAAGAGTAAGGTAAATTTTATAGTGCTAGACGACAGCTACCACCGAGGTAAAGGGTTATTGTTGACATTCGACTACTCTGGCATTTTGACTTCAATCTCCCCACTGTCAATCAAGTTCTGAATCTTGTGTTTTAAAGTCCAACATTCCTGAGTGTCATGCCCCGGTGAGTTGGAATGGTAAGCAGATTTCTTGCTGGAATCAAATTGCCTTCCATTTGGATCAGAAGGTGGAACAAGCTCAACGATCTTTTCCTGGGCAATCAATAGTGCCAATATATTATCCAAAGAGTCCCCTAAAGGAGTAAATATCATTCTTCGCTTGTTCTCCCCAACCTTCAATGATGTAGGATTTCGGGAATTCACAGGATGAGTGTTCTATTTTTAGATGGGCAGACTGTGGCTCTTATTGGCTGCTTGTCCTTGCAATATCAAAGAGACATCTTCTTCCTTCTTTTTAGATACACTTTTGGGAGCGCTCGTATAGTCTTTGACTGTATATGCTCTGCTACGACCTCCAAAGCAGTGAGATCTTTGATTTTACCGAACTTCAAACCCATTTCAGCCATTTTTTCATGTTTGATCATATCAGAGAAGGATTTGCCTAACCCAACAATGACTCTCTCATAGAAAGGGGCTTCTTGTATGTCAATGAAAGTTGTCCCCATCCCACTTTCATCCATCGGTGGGTTAACTTGGGCTTCCATTCGCCTCCATCACTGCGCATATTCTCTGAACGACTCATTGCTCAGTTTTTTAACTTTGGTAACCTGGTAGCGATCAGGTGCCATCTGGGATTGGAAACTATACTGGTTGAGGAAATCGTGGGCCAAATTCTCCCAACCTCAAACTTTGGAACTATCTATTTGGGCATACCAAGTTCGGGCTTCACCGGTAAGGCTTTTCTAGAATAGCTGCATTCTGAGGTTCTCATCCTCGGCGTAAGTTCCAAGTTCACCTAAGTAGACCTTTAAGTGAGTATAGGGATCACCCAATCCATTGTATTTCTCGAACTCTAGGACTTGAAACTTATCCGGGTTGTCGACGTCGGGAAAAATCTTTAATCCCTTTTCCTATGTGTTTCTACCCTTGTTGTTTTCTATTTGATTTGTTTGATCTGAAGGGTGAATTTTCAGGAAAAGACCTACATATAATGTCGACGATTTGAAAAGTTTGATTTTACAGAGTCGCCAGTTGTTATGTTTGAAATGGTTGTACCAACTCAACCGAGTTTTATTTGAAAAGTTTTGCAAGTAGGCCCAATTACTGGACTCTGTTTAACTTGGCCTTAGAAACTGAGATTCATAGAGTTCGGGGGCTTGATTAAGCGGGGGGAAGGTGTTAGGCACCCCCCCCCCCCCCCCGACTTTCGTGAAACATGGTTACCGCGTCTTTTTAATTTCCCTAATTTATTTATAGTGTGTGTGCTTGCAGTAATTGGGCCTAAATTTCTTTATTTGAAAGTAGTGTTGTGCTTCGTTGGACCTATATACGAAGGGTTTGATTTAATGAAAAGTCCATTTTTAGACAAGATATGAAAATGATGTTTTAAAAGATGGTTTTCAAACCCTTTCGCTAACATAGAAATTGAAGCCTTTTGATACTTCCATTTTATTCTGCATTTGGGTGATTTTGATTTTATTGTCGGGATACGAAGCATCCTCGACCAAATAATATATATACAAGTGTCGGGCTCCTAATGGGCATGAAAGTCATCGAAGTGACCCGAGCACTACAAACCACAATTTACTATGCTGAGATCTTAAATTCGGATAACCGTTTTAAGGTCCCTCTTATTTACATTTACAAAATATTTGCAAGCTGTATTTACAGTGCAAATTTTTCCATCGTGGGAATCGGATCTAGATCCATATGATTAATCGTAGATCCCGTGATTCCTAGGCTCACAAAATATTATCAAAAAGCCTGCATAGAAGATATATTAAAATAAAATGCAAATTGAAATCTAGGCGTCGCAAGACAAAGGATTCATCAGTTAAATCCTTGCATGTGCGTAGCCAAAGCTTCTCGTTCCCTCTAGATACTGATCTAGGGTCGCGTAGCTGCTTTAATAATTACAAAACTAGAAAAAAAAAAGTAGATTTAAATAAATCTTAGCCATTCTATCTCAACGGTTCCAGTTTGACAACTTTTGAACCAGTTAAAAGTGAGATATGGCTAGATTTAGATAAATCTAATCAATAAACTTTTCATTAGAATAGATTTACAGCAAATGAATATTTAAAATAGATATTTAATCACATTGAATAAATAATATATATTACTTATATATATTTGTGACGCCCCCAAATTCTCTACCTTTCATGTAACAGATTTGGTGCTCACGTAAATATTCTATAAGACAATAACTTCTATAAATCCAAAATTCACAGTATCCCAATCAATTAAGAGTTCTCGTCAGAACATTTATCATATCTGGATACCCTCACTTGGATGTATAGATTTATGATCTTACAGATATTTCTTGCATATCAATAATTCTTATCTATCTGACATTCACAGTACAAATGATAAGATTGTTCTTAGAACTGAGGAGCGACCTCAGTGCTTACAGAGCTTCTAAGATCATTCAATACCCTCATTCAGATGTATAGTTCATATAGATACTGTACTTCTTCCTGTGTTCTAGAAAGGTAAAAACTAAGCAATTGATAAAAGATAATAATATATTACATATTCTTAAATTGGTTTACAATAAATCCAAACTTACTATTACATCAGAGTTCCCAAGGATATAACCAAAATTTATATTAACTGAGCTGTTCCGTCAATATGATTGAACTCTGGAACTTTGGATAGTTCAGCTAAAGCTGCAAAGGAAAAGAATAATTGCAAGGATGAGCTATATAAAGCTCAGCAGGTTTTAAACAAGTTATATATTTTACTCACACTGAATCTGAATTGAATGAACATATAGTTCAGAGATTTTCCACATATATATACTGAGGTTTAATTTGTCAAACGCCACACATTATGAGTTACTGTCAGTCATATAGACTTAGCCACCCGGGTTGATTTGGCTAACCACACCATCTAGGAGTATGCATATCATCCTACCACAACCACCCGGTCAATGTAAAACTGCCGGTCATTATTAACTACCCGGTCAGTGTAAACTGTCGGTCATTGATAGTATCAGTATATATAATTGTACCAAACAATATTGGTTTCACCACAGTCTATGCTTTGATATCAAATCAAAAATAATTTACGCAAGTAACGGTTCATATGTCTTGGTTATGCTTGAATAATAAGTCATAACCCTTTTTAAATCACCGATATAACGAATAATGTGTATAACAATTTCGTATGCCAATATACAAGACTTACATTTAATATTGAAATTAAATGAAATTAGAAAACTTGTCTACTCCGACGATTACTGCTAAGCAATCTAATTTAATCTCTTAGAGAAGACCTATCATTAATAAGATTGATCTTTCAATCAGTATAACATATCTTAACTCAACTAATCTTAAAATAAGTTATCTAACATTTAGTCACATAATCAAACATTAGATAATTCCTTAACTTATTAGTAATTTTATCATTCTTTGATAATATTTTAATTATTTAATAATTATACTTAGCATTAACCACATAACATTCAATATATAAAGTCATAAGTTCCTATTTATAACTTTGATTAATAATCAAAGCCTTATTCAAATTAAGGTTTTGATTAACTGTTCATTATTACCTCCTTTACTTTTCTTGGTTAGTCTGTTGAATTCATATCACGTATACTCAAAATAATTATAACAACAACAATGATAATAAAATAAATTATTCATAAAATATTTAATAATATAAAATTCCGGTCCTTACAATATTAAAGCTGGAAAGAGCCACGGATTTATAATCCAGGCGTGATTGATAAATGTAAATATATATATATATATATATGCTTATATATATTAAAGCTGAAATGGGCGTAATTTCATCTCTTTTTCTCTCTTTTTTCTCTTCTTTTTGGCTAATGGGGGGTATTATTTATAGACCAAAGTAGCCGCGGCTCTACCTGCGGCTCCCGGGTGGGCCCGGTCCCATTGTCTCGAAGTACTTGCACTCCGACCAACGCGATGTCTGCTTCGAACCATCATAACTTTTAATCTGGGAGTCCGATGGAGGCGTGCTATACCTTTTCGAAAAGCCCTTTCCGAGAGCTACACAATGACATAGGATTTGACCTCTTCCAAATTCGGGAAGATGGGTCCGTGACCAGATCTTCGAGTCTTCACAGTACGTCCGTTGAGCTGTCTTGTGTTATTTTCACACGGGATTGATGTTATGGTTCTGCATGACTTTTATTGTAGTGATTTGACTTGATTTGATGTTAAGTTAGTAAAATGACCATTTTGCCATTCTAGGGGTTGTCTCTATGATTAACAGGGTTTTCGACTGTTTCTTGGGGTTGTCTCCGAGGTTTGATCCCAGTCGACTCTTTTCTTCCTCAAGGTCATCTCCGAGGGTTGATTTGATATCCCAGGGTCATCTCTGGGGATTGATTTTGTGACGCCCCCAAATCCACGTTCCTTCGAAACCTCGGATTCGGTGCAGTCACGATACTTATCGCCAAATTATTATATCTTTTATTCATTACTAAAAGAATACATCTTTACTTATTACAATTTAGAATATAAATTCTATTTATATCCAAGATCTCATCTTTACATCATGTTCGATGTTACTAAAATGCGGAATAATTTAAACTTTTCAATATCCTTTGAATAAAAATCTTTTTATTGATTCCATAACTTTGATACCAATTAAAAATCTTGAATCAACTATATAATACGATTCCTTCTTATCTGAGTTATCGTATAAACATTTACAACTCAACTCGATATCCTCTATGTATTAATTAATACATTCTTACAATACAACAAGTATTAAACAGTGTAAGCAACTATCGAGTACATCATCTAGAATCTAAACATGGTCCAGACAATAATCTAAGTAGTATTCTTCAATGCGATACTATCTATCTTTATCAATCAAGAAGCACGAAATCTTTACCGTGAATCCTTAACCTGCAAAAGTGGTTATTTGCAAGAGTGAGCTCGACAGCTCAGCAATTCTAACAGTCCTCATGCATCACATAGCATATAACATCATACTCAGTTCATGCATTTATAAACAGTTTATATTTACTACGCATGTTACTTTTCACATAACAAGTATATCATCAAGGATCAACTTTCAATCACATTTATATCTCATATACAGTTCATATATAAGTTCACATTATCACAGCATAATATACTTCAACTAACAGTTATTGAATTCATATATCAAATAGGAACTGAAAGACTTGCCTGATTCGTAGTTTAACAACTACGACTTAACTGCTTAAGAATCTCTGCACTTTGTGTAATCCTACACAGTTATATTAACCATAGAGATCACACTCATTAGTTATGTGTATCCATACATTCTCAATGTAATAATAAAGGTTACATTGTTGTCTAACTTGGTTCTTAAAACCTTCGTTTCACTTTCTTATTGTGTTCTTAGAATAACTATGTAAGTATACGTATACTTTAACCATACGTACTTACTAACATTCTTCATATACACATACCCGTCTACCACTAATCTATTTATATATAGCTAGTGTAATCCATCTTTTGAGTTAATCATTCTCATATATCATTACTAACACATAAGACCATATCAAAGCAAATATACTCTATTAATTGTCGAAATCGAATTCAAGTATTATCATAAGGTCCTACATAGTATGTATACACATTAAAGGATACTTTCATGCTCGTTTAACCTTTTCACGTTCAATTTACATGATATAGGTTCTAAGTTAATACCCGTAAAAACTTAAGTCCATTCAAGGCTATAAAGTCATAAAGTCTAGCATGCTCGCTTTTAAACACATAAGGTAATCATATAACCTATGTTAGGCATGCTCATGAATATTCATATTTCATACATGTAGCTATCATTGTTATTAGTTTGAAAACATGCTTCGTTTATCACTTTAAAACATGCTTGAACTCATGCTTGGTTAGTTGTCAATATATCCAATCACATACGAATCATATTTAGAGACGTAACAAACACAAACATGGCATCTTAAATCTTTAGAATCTAGCTACTCATACTTAATGCAACTTGATTTGAAAACATATTCAAGTTCGCCTTTGAAATCATTTTAAACTTGAACGATACAATTCGACACATACAAGACAACTTTAAAGTTCTTATCATTTGTAGTTAAAGTATGTTAACATCTTCACAAGATCAGAATGTTCACGTCTCACGTATGTGTCAACGTTCATATTTAAAACTATAAGTTTTATTTTAAAACTATATGTTTTTCTATAAAACATACGCTTTCCATTTCATGATATACATTATAACATTGTTAAAATCATGCATGTTGTATCAAAGTTTGCATGTTGTTTATGTTCACATGTTTGCTCTAAGTGGTAACAACCAAGCTAGAAGAAACAGACTGCAACAGAAAACAAGATTCCAGAATCTGGAACCGGCGCAGCTCCCCAGTTCAAAACTGGCGCAGCTGCGCAGGGCCTTGGCCAACTTAACGTCTGGTACCGGCGCAGCTGCGCCGCTGGCCAGTATAAAACTGGCGCAGCTGCGCAGGTGGCTGGCCAGAAACAGAGCAGCCTTCTGCTCGGCAATTCTACAGACCCATCTCAGAAATTTCCTACGAAATTCATTCCAGACAAGCTACTAGCCATACTAACATATATATCAGCCCACATATCAACTAACAAACAATTCTTGATCACATTATCATGAATTTCATACTAAATTCAAGAATTAGAAATTCTTAGAAAACAAAGATGAAGAACAAGAAATTAAGTGTTATACCTCAGTAAATCTTGAAATTAGTTTACTGCTATATCAAACTTCCTCTATTCACAGACTCCTTGCTAATATAATGCATTACCTCTATATTTTATACTTATTAGAATTTCTCAGCAAATGAAATGAAGGAGGAGGAAGCCTTATTTATAGAGTCTTGAATACACAGACAATGTTACTGCCTCCCAAATCAAACAAATGGAATAAAGGATTACATGATGGTTCATGGATAGTGGTTGAGAGTGGGTGAAATCCATCATGAACTCCTCACCCCTTGCAATCATTAGCTAGTTTTGTTGCTGAGTTTGAGAGAAATAGGCATAGCTCCTAGCCATTCACGTGAAGGAGAAGTTGGGCACTAAAATTATGGGACAAGAAATTTATAACTCAGCATTACCAACATATAAATACCTAATATTAATACTTAGGCTATATATATTTATTCCATATATATTTAAGTTGTACACATTCTATTTTATATAACTTAAGTTATAAATTAATGTGTCACAATGTAGTCCCAATAATCCTATCGTGTAGTAAATTTTAACTTGCGCATATATAAATTCATGTACATTTTATCCTACCGGATATAATTCTATCGAGTATTACTTATTATTATAACGGTTATTACTACAGTTATAATATCCTATAGAAACCATTATCAATTAACAATTGCTATATGTTAATAGGGTATTCCTTAACGTCTACCCGCACCTATCATGTTACATAAGCAATAATATTATGTAACTCTCTTAATGCAACCAATCATACTATACAATATATACATATAATATAGCTATATTAAAGCGTCACACTACATTATATACATATTTCATATAACTCTATCACCTTACTATATAGCTTATATAGTCACGTCGCACTTTACACTTCGTATAACATATAGTTAACTATCATACGTTATATATTTTAATATCGCATGCTTGCACATTAATAAATTACTTATTTTATTAATTAATAATAATATTAATTAATCTATTTCTCATTAATCAATGGAATTATAATTTCCATAACAATTAATTAACATTTATATAGTTAATTTTCACAATAAATATAAATCTTATTATATTTATAACAAATATACTTATTATCATGCTATCACTCGCAATAATAATAATTCAACATATTATTATAATAACAATTAATATAGATTAATTGTTCAATTAATAATTCTTCCATCTTTGAATTAATCAATTCATTACCGAATCTATTATCGTGCCACACAAGGCATTTCTCACAAGCTTAATCTCAAGCTTATTATTATTCCCATCACTTACTACTTATAACATGTTCAATATAATTTGAACTATTAAGTCATAAGGTTCACATATATATATATCGTGAATGAAAATACTCTAATATTCTATATAACCTTTACGGTAATATAATAACTCAAGCTATTAAAATGCTAAACTACTTCAATTAATTATACTTATAATAAGTATAACTTTTACGCTTATAATAATTAATATATACTCTATTAATTATTCCAATAATAATATTCACGATCAAATAATAACTTAAGTTATTTAATATATTAAAAATAACTTAGTTTCCTTTCATTAATTAAACTCCCTTGAAAATACATTTAAAATTATGTATTTAGCCGTATCATAAAATATTATGTTTTCTCCAAATAAGCACATTCGTTATTAGAAAATAATTTACTTATTGTCTCATGATATTATTCTTAATATAATATCAAATAACTATATGTATGACATATGTACATATATTATATATAGAAAATAGATAATAAGTTTATTTTCTATTATAATAAATCGTTTCCATCAATTTAATTACATATAGCAAATACGTTTTAATATATTTACTATATTAACCAATCACACCTCATACAAAAACATATAAGGTAATATTATTATTCAAAAATAACATTTCCTCCTTTTATTAAAATAATTCAATATTAGAAATTATTTTAATATCCTTTATTACAAATATATAATAACTATTTCTCTTTCTTTTCTATAAATTGTTCCCCAAAATAATTTCTTCAATATACATTTAATCATATAATGATTTCCATCTCCCTTTAATAACGTATATATATTTAACGTTATTCGCACCTTAGACTTTCTCATATATTACCACTCTAAGTAATATATATAAAAAGTATCAACTATAATTACATATTCAACACACATATTAATTCACTCCTTTACTTAAGTAAATTAAACATTGTACTATATCATCATAGTTAATTAAGATTCAATACTGACATTATATTATTCCATAATATAACTCACAACTTATATTAACTAATATTTATTCTTATTAGTTAATTCCTTAACTAACTCATGCTTCACTATCCAAACCTATTCACGGATAGCTTAAGTGCTATTAATAACCTATATTATAAACATACTAGTTATTAATACACATACTCAAGAATATGGTGATTATACATTAAGGATATTTAATGTCACCAACTTACTATGATAAAATAATTCTATAAATTATTTAATATCGATAGGAATTTATCCACTTCCTTTATCTCAACTAAATCGTCTCTACGCTAAGTAACAAATATATATTAATAATATATTTATAAATCACAAAAACACATATTACATAGTTCATATTACCCTATGTAATATAATACCACATACCTCATATCACATATATATATTTTTATTCGAACCCATCTCACAATTTAAGAATTTTATTTATTAAATCCTTATTTAATAATATCTGAAAATTTGGGTTCTTACAGGTGGGAACCTGTAGACATGTTTTTGGGTAGTGAAATGAACATGGATTTGTAGTGTTACACAATATCTACAACTTCATTGCCTTAGATTGACCAAAAACCAAACAGGTTGTCAGAAAAATCGAGTCAAACAAGGGCCGAGCACATTGACCAACGTGTTCTTGGCTGAGCCAAGAACACCTTTAGCGACGAGCAATAAATAATTATTACAGCATAATATAATTCAACTAACAGTTATTGAATTCATATATCAAATAGGAACTGAAAGACTTGCCTGATTCGTAGTTTAACAACTACGACTTAACTGCTTAAGAATCTCTGCACTTTGTGTAATCCTACACAGTTATATTAACCATAGAGATCACACTCATTAGTTATGTGTATCCATACATTCTCAATGTAATAATAAAGGTTACATTGTTGTCTAACTTGGTTCTTAAAACCTTCGTTTCACTTTCTTATTGTGTTCTTAGAATAACTATGTAAGTATACGTATACTTTAACCATACGTACTTACTAACATTCTTCATATACACATACCCGTCTACCACTAATCTATTTACATATAGCTAGTGTAATCCATCTTTTGAGTTAATCATTCTCATATATCATTACTAACACATAAGACCATATCAAAGCAAATATACTCTATTAATTGTCGAAATCGAATTCAAGTATTATCATAAGGTCCTACATAGTATGTATACACATTAAAGGATACTTTCATGCTCGTTTAACCTTTTCACGTTCAATTTACATGATATAGGTTCTAAGTTAATACCCGTAAAAACTTAAGTCCATTCAAGGCTATAAAGTCATAAAGTCTAGCATGCTCGCTTTTAAACACATAAGGTAATCATATAACCTATGTTAGGCATGCTCATGAATATTCATATTTCATACATGTAGCTATCATTGTTATTAGTTTGAAAACATGCTTCGTTTATCACTTTAAAACATGCTTGAACTCATGCTTGGTTAGTTGTCAATATATCCAATCACATACGAATCATATTTAGAGACGTAATAAACACAAACATGGCATCTTAAATATTTAGAATCTAGCTACTCATACTTAATGCAACTTGATTTGAAAACATATTCAAGTTCGCCTTTGAAATCATTTTAAACTTGAACGATACAATTCGACACATACAAGACAACTTTAAAGTTCTTATCATTTGTAGTTAAAGTATGTTAACATCTTCACAAGATCAGAATGTTCACGTCTCCCGTATGTATTAACGTTCATATTTAAAACTATAAGTTTTATTTTAAAACTATAAGTTTTTCTTTAAAACATACGCTTTCCATTTCATGATATACATTATAACATTGTTAAAATCATGCATGTTGTATTAAAGTTTGCTTGTTGTTTATGTTCACATGTTTGCTCTAAGTGGTAACAACCAAGCTAGAAGAAATAGACTGCAACAGAAAACAAGATTCCAGAATCTGGAACCGGCGCAGCTCCCCAGTTCAAAACTAGCGCAGCTACGCAGGGCCTTGGCCAACTTAACGTCTGGTACCGGCGCAGCTGCGCCGCTGGCCAGTATAAAACTGGCGCAGCTGCGCAGGTGGCCGGCCAGAAACAGAGCAGCCTTCTGCTCGGCAATTCTACAAACCCATCTCAGAAATTTCCTACGAAATTCATTCCAGACAAGCTACTAGCCATACTAACATATATATCAGCCCACATATCAACTAACAAACAATTCTTGATCACATTATCATGAATTTCATACTAAATTCAAGAATTAGAAATTCTCAAAAAACAAAGATGAAGAACAAGAAATTAAGTGTTATACCTCAGTAAATCTTGAAATGAGTTTACTGCTATATCAAACTTCCTCTATTCACAGACTCCTTGCTAATATAATGCATTACCTCTATATTTTATACTTATTAGAATTTCTCAGCAAATGAAATGAAGGAGGAGGAAGCCTTATTTATAGAGTCTTGAATACACAGACAATGTTACTGCCTCCCAAATCAAACAAATGGAATAAAGGATTACATGATGGTTCATGGATAGTGGTTGAGAGTGGGTGAAATCCATCATGAACTCCTCACCCCTTGCATGCTGAGTTTGAGAGAAATAGGCATAGCTCCTAGCCATTCACGTGAAGGAGAAGTTGGGCACTAAAATTATGGGACAAGAAATTTATAACTCAGCATTACCAACATATAAATACCTAATATTAATACTTAGGCTATATATATTTATTCCATATATATTTAAGTTGTACACATTCTATTTTATATAACTTAAGTTATAAATTAATGTGTCACAATGTAGTCCCAATAATACTATCGTGTAGTAAATTTTAACTTGCGCATATATAAATTCATGTACATTTTATCCTACCGGATATAATTCTATCGAGTATTACTTATTATTATAACGGTTATTACTACAGTTATAATATCATATAGAAACCATTATCAATTAACAATTGCTATATGTTAATAGGGTATTCCTTAACGTCTACCCACACCTATCATGTTACATAAGCAATAATATTATGTAACTCTCTTAATGCAACCAATCATACGATATAATATATACATATAATATAGCTATATTAAAGCGTCACACTACATTATATACATATTTCATATAACTCTATCACCTTACTATATAGCTTATATAGTCACGTCGCACTTTACACTTCGTATAACATATAGTTAACTATCATACGTTATATATTTTAATATCGCATGCTTGCACATTAATAAATTACTTATTTTATTAATTAATAATAATATTAATTAATCTATTTCTCATTAATCAATGGAATTATAATTTCCATAACAATTAATTAACATTTATATAGTTAATTTTCACAATAAATATAAATCTTATTATATTTATAACAAATATACTTATTATCATGCTATCACTCGCAATAATAATAATTCAACATATTATTATAATAACAATTAATATAGATTAATTATTCAATTAATAATTCTTCCATCTTGGAATTAATCAATTCATTACCGAATCTATTATCGTGCCACACAAGGCATTTCTCACAAGCTTAATCTCAAGCTTATTATTATTCCCATCACTTACTACTTATAACATGTTCAATATAATTAGAACTATTAAGTCATAAGGTTCACATATATATATATATATATATATATATATATATATATATCGTGAATGAAAATACTCTAATATTCTATATAACCTTTACGGTAATATAATAACTCAAGCTATTAAAATGCTAAACTACTTCAATTAATTATACTTATAATAAGTATTACTTTTACGCTTATAATAATTAATATATACTCTATTAATTATTCTAATAATAATATTCACGATCAAATAATAACTTAAGTTATTTAATATATTAAAAATAACTTAGTTTCCTTTCATTAATTAAACTCCCTTGAAAATACATTTAACATTATGTATTTAGCCATATCATAAAACATTATGTTTTCTCCAAGTAAAGATATTCATTATTAAAAAAAATACTTTATTTATTTACTCAAGATATTATAATATAATATAATATCGAATAATTACATGTACAACACATGTACATATATTATATATAAAAAATAGATAGTGAGTTTATTTTCTATTATAATAAATTGTTTCTATCAATTTATTTACATATAGCAAATATGTTTGAATATATTTACCATATTAATTCATCATACCTATTACCTCATACAAAAACATATAAGGTAATATTATTATTCAAAAATAACATTTTCTCCTTTATTAAAATAATTTAATATTAGAATTTATTTTAATATCCTTTATTAGAATTATATATATAATAATCATTCTCTTTCTTTTCTATAAATTGTCCTCAAAACAATTTCTTCAAATATTAAATCTTCATTTAAAATATAATGATTTCCATCTCCCTTTAATAACGTATATATATATTTATTAACGTTATTCGCACGTCAAACTTTCTCACATATTACCACTCTAAGTAATATATATAAAAAGTATCAACTATAACTACATATTCAACACACATATTAATTTACTCCTTTACTTAAGTAAATTAAACACTGTACTATATCATCATAGTTAATTAATGTTCAATACTCTCATTATATTATTCCATAATATAACTCACAACTTATATTAACTAATATTTATTCTTATTAGTTAATTCCCTTAACTAACTCATGCTTCACTATCCAAACCTATTCACGGATAGCTTAAGTGCTATTAATAACCTATATTATAAACATACTAGTTATTAATACACATACACAAGAATATGGTGATTATACATTAAAGATATTTAATGTCACCAACTTACTATGATAAAATAATTCTATAAATTATTTAATATCGATAGGAATTTATCCACTTCCTTTATCTCAACTGAATCGTCTCTACGCTAAGTAACAAATATACATTAATAGTATATTTATAAATCACAAAACACATATTACATAGTCCATATTACCCTATGTAATATAATACCACATACCTCATATCTCGTATATATACTCTTATTCGAACCCATCTCACGGTTTAAGAATTTTATTTATTAAATCCTTATTTAATAATATCTAAAAATTCGGGTTCTTACAGATTTGATGCTTCGGGGTTGTCTCCGAAGGTTGACTGTATCTCCCGAGGTTGTTATCGCTCCCGGTGTTTTTGTTGGGGTTTGGCTTTGATCTCCCGGGGTTATCCCTGGGGTTGGACTTATCGTCGGGGTTTGGTTTGATCTCCTGGGGTTGTTGCCGGGGTTTGGATTGATCTTTCGGGGTTGTCGTCGGGGTTGGACTTGATCTCCCTGTGTTGTCGCCGGGGTTTGGCTTAAACTTTTGGGGTTATCACTGGGGTTGGACTTGATCTCCCGATGTTATCGACGGGGTTTGGCTTGATCTCCCAAGGTTATCGCAAGGGTTGGACTTTGATCTCCTGGGTTATCGCCGGGATTTAGCTTTATCCTTCAGGGTTATCGTCGGGGTTTTGCTTGATCTCTGGGGGTTGTCGTCGGGGTTTTGCTTGATATCCTGGGGTTGTCGCTAGGGTTGGACTTGATCTCCCGGTGTTGTCTTCGAGGTTTGTCTTAATCTCTCGGGGTTGTCGCCTGGGTTTGGCTTGATCTTCCGGGGTTGTCACTGGGGTTGGACTTGATCTCCTGGGGTTGTCGTCGGGGTTTGGCTTAATCTCCCGGGGTTGTTATTGGGGTTGGACTTAATCTCCCTGTGTTATCGTCGGGGTTTGGCTTGATCTCTCGGGGTTGTCGCTGGGGTTGGACTTGATCTCCCGGTGTTGTCGTCGGGGTTTGGCTTGATCTTCTAGGGTTGTCGCCTGGGTTTGGATTTATCTCCTGGGATTATCGCTGGGGTTGGATTTTATCTCCCAGGGTTGTCGTCGGGGTTTGATTTGATGATTTGGACTTCCAGGATTGTCTCTGGAAGGTAAAAGACGGTTTTCCCTCTTGCAGGGTTAGTAACATGGCTGCAAAATTTTAAGTGTCTACAAATGGTCCTCTTTATTATGTTTATGTAATGCAATGGAATGAACAGGATAAAGACTGCTAGACACTAGAAATATGATACATGCAAATGTAATGCAATGCATGATATAATATGTTGTGCTATGCATCTGCGGTGTTAGCTGCCACGGTATTCTATTACTGACCACTCCCGCCACTTCTGCTGGGGATGGAGTTGTCCATGATGGTTTTCACTAAACTCTTTTGATGCCTACTCGAACGGTAGTTTGCAAAGCTTTCATCATCGGATCTCTCCCGATGCTACATTTGGTTGAAGCTAATGGTTTACAATGTTCGTCGGTGCTACCAAGCCTAATTCTACGAAATGTTGTAGAGATGTTTTTAGGATCCCTGCTGGGGAGATTTCTCCATGGCTAATACTGTTGCACCTCTCTAAATTCGACATTGGGGCTGTCACCAACATTATTTATCTTTAGATACGCTTTCTGACTTTTCTTCCGCTAGGTATGTTCTTTTTATGATGAGTAACCTCATTGGGGATTCCTGATGATAGCTTACACCGGTTTACATCACCAGATCTTTCCCGACGTTATGTTGGGGTTGTCGCCAACGGTTGGATTGTTATCTTGTTGATGCCGACGTTTTTGTCGGGGATAGAATTCTCATTATCTACTAGAATAGTAGTTAACACTGATTTAACCATCATCGATTTTCTCAATGCCTACCCGAAAGGTAGTTCACAATGGTCGGTTGAACTGATTTGATGCCTACTCGAATGGTAGTTTGCAGAGTTTGACCATCACCGAACCTCCTCGGTGCCTACTCGAACGGTAGTTTACAGAGTTTGACCAACACCGAACCTCCTCGGTGCCTACTTGAATGGTAGTTTACAACGTTTGGTTCAACTGATTTGATTCCTACTCGAACGGTAGTTTGCAGAATTAACCATCACCTAACCTCCTCAGTGCCTACTTGAACGGTAGTTTACAACGGTAGGTTGAGCTGGTTTGATTCCTCGGCTGGGGACTTGTATAACAGATTCCATCATCGGTTCTCCATAAGAAGGATAGTTTTCCATGATTTTCATCATCAGATCTTTCCTGATGCTACGCTGGAGTTGTTGCCAACGGTTTACAATATCAGACATTCTGACCTTCGTTGAAGCAGTTTTCAACAGTTTTCATCACCGGATCTTTCCCGATGCTACGTTAGAGTTGTCGCCAACGGTTTGCAATATCAAACATATTGGGTTTGTACGTAACGCAATCATGCAATCAAATCACATAAATAGGGCGGAAGCGTAAAAACTAGGTTTTCAAAAATTTATACAAACCCATTACCATGATCATTCTTGTGCATCAATTATCAGTGAATGAAGAAGGAGAAAAACAGAATTATACCTTTGAAGATCCAAGCTTCCTCAGGTACAAGTTCTACTCCTTTGATTCCTTTGATTCCTCTGTAGTGGCTCCTTCCCTTGATCAATGTCAGCCACCCAAATGTTTGGCCTATAACGGTGATCCACCAAGGAAGATGAAGAACTCAGTAAGATGGGTTATTGGCTTACCCCTTGTTTCTATCTCTATAGAATATGTGTACTCCCAACTCTTGAAAAATTCACGTCCCTTATTTCTGATATAAGACTCTCTTATATAGATATTAGGTTAACCCTCCTAATCCAATTAGAATAGGATTTTATTTAATTAATTAATTAAATACTTTTAATTAATTTATATCCTAATCTTTATTAGAATTGAGAGAGAGTACTGATATTATATTAATTTCTAAACTCCTTTAGAATTAAAATAATAATAATAATAATAATATTAATAAGACTCCTCTTATTAATTTATATTTAATATTTCTAAAATATTAAATAATAAACATTAAGCTATTTAATTTATTCTATCATCATAGATTAAATTAATTATACTTAATGCATTATTACTATCATGCCATTTTCTTCTTAAATAATTCTTCTTTCTTTTATGGTGTGACCCTTTAGGTTCTCCATATTAAACCGGTTGTGAATAAATCAATTAGAACAATTCTAATCTTATTTAAATAAACAAATTAAACTAATAATCTATTTAAATAAATAGCATTTATTCTACAATAGGGATAAGCCTCCCTAGCGATCAACGACTTTCCAGATAATATAGATTTCAACATTAATCATAAAAGAACCTGTGAGTTAATAGTTACCGTACAATTCAATCCTTCCACCATACAATGTCCCAATTAAATATAAGACATGGATTTACTGTCAAGTCTTAATTTATTTAATCATATGTATTTCGATTAGAAAATACACAACTCCAAATAATGCAAATTAGAAACCTCTTTCTAATTTCATTCTACCTTGGCCAAGGATTCCTGGGTTGTCATTTAACGAATCACATAGGACATATCTCCTCTTTTAGTAGAGGTGGTAGATTCTTTATTGATCATTCATGATAGTAGTGTGCATACAAGCCAATCATGTATGATGATAAAGCACGTACTTTGTAAACAATCTTATTTATTTATTAATAAAATATTCATTTATTAAAGGCATTTAATTATCTACATGTTGCTGTTTTTATAATATGTAAATAACCCATAGTTTTAAGCAAAGCTTTTAGAATCATGATGATGATCATGCTAATGAGATCTAAATTCTTAGAAAGTTTTAAAACTAAAATAGTTCCCAATCGTGGGATTACTAAAAAGGGGATTAGTAAATCCGGATAGATTGGTACATATGTTGCTTGCTCATTGGATGAGGATGATTGATCTCATGATCATTTGTGTGGAGACACTAAAGCAAGTATGTAGGTGCTTATTGGAGAATAAGTTCACTGAACGTGATTCGCTATGGAATACCTAATGGAGTTTTACTCGCATGTCAATAGGAATTCCTAATGTGATAGTAGTACAAGTGATCCTTGGACTTGAGATCATCATAGTATCTTGTATGTAACAAATTATACTTTGACTTATTCCTTAAGACCTTTTAAGGCATATATAGGGTATGCTTGGGTATAATGAGTTACATATGGAGATAATGAATGATCAATAAAGAATCTACCACCTCTAGTAAAAGAGGAGATATGTCCTATGTGATTCGTTAAATGACAACCCAGGAATCCTTGGCCAAGGTGAAATGAAATTAGAAAGGAGTTTCTAATTTGCATTATTTGGAGTTGTGCATTTTCTAATCGAAATATATATAATTAAATAAAATAAGACTTGACAGTAAATCCATGTCTTATATTTAATTGGGCCATTGAATGGTGGAAGGATTGAATTGTACGGAACTATTAACTCACAGGTTCTTTTATGATTAATGTTGAAATCTATATTATCTGGAAAGTCGTTGATCGCTAGGGAGGCTTATCCCTATTGTAGAATAAATATTATTTATTTAAATAGATTATTAGTTTAATTTATTTATTTAAATAAGATTAAAATTGTTTTAATTGATTTATTCACAACCGGTTTAATATGGAGAACCTAAAGGGTCACACCATAAAAGGAAGAATAAATATTTAAGAAGGTAATGGCATAATCGTAATAATGCATTAAGTATAATTAAGTTAATCTATGGTGATAGAATAAATTAAATAGCTTAATGTTTATTATTTAATATTTTGGAAATATTAAATATAAATTAATAAGAGGAGTCATATTAATATTATTACAATTATTATTATTTTAATTTCTAAAGGAGTTTAGTAATTAATTTAATATTTAGTACTCTCATTTATTCCTAATAAGATTAGGAGACAAATTAATTAAATGAATTTAATTAATTATTCCCATGTGGTGGGAAGCCTAAATTAATTAAAGGAGTTTAATTAATTAAAAGAAATCCCATGTCTAATAGGATTAGAAGGGTTGACCAATGTCTATATAAGAGAAGTCTTATAATAGATATTTGATTGATGCAATTCCAATTGTTGGAGAGTACTCCTTTTCTATAGAGAATAGAAAACTAAGCCAAACACCCTCCTTCTTGATAATTCATCTTCCTTGGTGGATCACCTCTAGAGGCCAAACACTTGGGTGGCTAACGTTGATCAAAGAAAGGAATCTAACCCAGAAATTCAAGGAGATCACGAAGAACAAGGAGTTGAACTAGTACCTGTGGAAGCTTCGTTCTACAAGGGTATGATTCCATAACTTCTTATTTATCGTTTTAAATTAATAATTTGCATAAAGGATGATCCGGGTAATGGTTTTGTAGAATTTTTTTTAAACTCTGATATATCATGCTTCCGCTAATTTTTGCAATTTGATTGCGTCACGATTTCGTACAAACCCAACAGTGGCATCAGAGCCAAATCTTTATGCAATTATTAATTTATTTTGATTTCATATACATATGGGTATGTATTTAAAATAATTTATTGGGCATAATTTTATTGTATAAAATTATATTTTTTAAGAAAAAAAAAGACTTTTTTTGGGACGAATCACAATTTTTTTTTGGTGCTAATCTTGAATTCTGCAAAGAAAAGGTGTTGTCTCTTTCTTACTCCAAAAAGAAGGTGACCCATCAGGAAAGGACTTTTTTAATAAACCTGCAGGACTCTTTTAATAAAAGAAGGTGACTTCTTTTTAAAAAATAAATATGATATATTTATATATTATATTCTAAATAATTTTATAATTAAAATAAAGAGTTTATTTTAATCTTGAAATTGGATTTCATGCAATTTAAAATTACCCATTAAATGATACTCATATATATATGGAATGTTTTAATTCATGAGATGAATATTTATTTATTGATATATATGGTGATATGTATGAAAATAAATGGGGATTAATTATGGACTATTTGACCAATGTGATTGGATTTTATTTTAGTTGAATGCTTGAATGAATGGGTTTTATTAAATGGGGTCTGCGTACCTCGTCTTCTCTAATTTTTTTTTTCTTGATGTAAAATTCTATCTCCCTCCTATGTACTTCCCCTTGACTGTTGATCAAGGTTTCTATTTAAATTAAATAGTTTAATGTAATAAGAATAGTTAGAATTATCTTGAAGAAATTGGAGACCAAGGAGCAAGGAGCGCGTGAAGACCCGTTTGTATGGAGCCCGGGTTTAAATGTAATAGTTATATTTAAATTTAAATTCTTGCACTCCTAGGTTTGACCTTTTGGTTCACTTGGTGGCTCTAGTGAACCAAACTAGAATAAAAATCCATAATCAATCCGGGTAGAATATAATATTCTATATTGCATGCTAAATATTATATATATTATATTTTATGTAAACATGCTTCGCATGTTTAATAAAATGACGCGTATTTTATATATATATGTGCATGCGCGCTAAACAAGATGAGACAAATAATAACAAACCCCTCAAAGAAATAATATTAAGTCCGAAGCGTTCAAATGATATTTGGAATATCGAACGTCGCCTTCTAGCATGATAAATTAATAGAGTATTAAATATTTAATATGAGCTTGTTGTGCTATCCACAAGGCGAGTATTGCGTATTTAAGATGTTAATTAATCACATTTGATGTTTATCAAGAAAATTGAACGATCTAGTCTTGTTGTGCTATCCACAAGGACGAACATTTTTCTTTTTTGAATTTATGGAAGTGCTAGGCTGGACTTAACTTAAATCATTTTAGTTCGGATGTGCACACACTTGACCATTATGATTTAAGAGGCAAAATAAAAGGAGTTATATAGTGTTGTAATTGACAAGAGTTGTCTACCTATTTATTTGTATATCGCTTGTTGTGCTATCCACAAGGTTATATACATTTGAAATGGGATCCTTATTCTCACTAGCAAATCTTTAATTAGATGTTGCCGAACTATATAAGTGAGGGTAATATAGTTTGATAAAAATAGTGGGAGATACCAATTTAAAATAAAGACCTAAATTTATTTTAGTATGCAAAATTAATAAAATGAATGTTTGCTAAAATGTTGTTTTTCACATGCATAATTTTAAAAATGTCAAAATCACTAATTTCATTGCGAAGCATACTTGATGCTAATAAGCTTACCGGGCCGAATTATACGGACTGGCTAAGAAATCTGAGAATAGTTCTCACTGCTGAAAAGATTTCTTATGTCCTAAACTTACCTGTCCCTGGAACTGTTCCAGAAACAGCCTCTGAGGAAGAGATTGCCACCATTGTAAAGTGGCAAGATGATGCATTTGTGGCTCAATGCATCATGCTCGCATCCATGAATAACGAGCTTCAGCGTCAGCACGAAAACATGGATGCTCCTACTATGTTGATTCACCTCAAGGAGTTGTATGGTGAACAAAGTAGGACTGCTAGATATGAGATATCTAAGGAGCTCTTCCGATCTCGGATGACCAAGGGCAAAGTGAACATAAAGGAACAAAAGAAAACTGATCCAGCTAGCAAAGGAATGTGCTTCCATTGCAACGAGCCGGGTCATTGGAAGAGGAACTGCAAGAAGTTTCTGGCAAAGAAGAAGCTTGGAGAAGCTTCGACTTCCAATCAAGGTTTGTTCATGATTGAAATTAATTTTTCAGAAAGTCAAAATTCTACTTGGGTATTGGATACCGGCTGTGGTTCTCACATATGTAATAATGTGAAGGGACTGGTCAGAAGTAGAAAGCTGAACAATGATGAGGTGATCCTACGAGTGGAGAATGGAGCAAAGGTTGCTGCATTAGCTGTAGGAACTTATTATTTAGCAATGCCTTCGGGCAAGTTCATTTATCTTAATAATTGTTATTATGTTCCGAATATTATTAAAAACATTATTTCAATTTCTGTATTGGATATGGAAGGATTTAACGTTGTTATAAAGAACAATAGTTGTTCTATTTATAAAGACGATGTTTTATATGGTATTGGAAATTTACGAAATGGACTTTATACACTTGACTTACAAGAAAATATTTTTCAAATTGAACAAACTAAGAAAAGGAAAAGAGATGATATTAATTATACTTACATGTGGCACTGTAGACTCGGTCATATCAATGAAACAAGATTATCCAAGTTGCATAAAGATGGGCTCCTTGAGTTATCTGATTATGAATCATATCCAACTTGTGAATCTTATTTCATGGGTAAAATGACTAAATCTTCGTTTAGTGGAAAAGGAGAAAGAGTTACAGAGTTGTTGGCATTGATTCACACAGACGTTTGTGGACCTATGACAACAAGTGCACGGGGTGGGTATTCTTATTTTATTACTTTCACTGATGATCACTCAAGATTTGGATATGTGTATTTAATGAAATACAAGTCAGAATCATTTGAAAAGTTCAAAGAGTTCAGAAGTGAAGTAGAGAAACAAACGGGCAAGAGTATAAAGATACTTCGATCAGATCGAGGTGGAGAATACTTAAGCGGTGAGTTTCTCTATTGTCTCAAAGAAAATGGTATAATCTCACAATGGACTCCTCCAGGTACACCACAGTTAATTGGAGTATCTGAAAGGAGAAATCGAACACTGTTAGACATGGTTCGATCCATGATGAGTTTTACCGACCTTCCAATTTCCTTCTGGGGATATGCCCTAGAAACGGCTGCATACCTACTTAACAAGGTACCTACCAAATCCGCCCCAAAGACTCCATATGAGATGTGGAAGGGGAGGAAACCAAATCTTAAGCATGTTAAGACTTGGGGTTGTTCAGCTTATGTCAAAAAGTTTGAACATGATAAGCTACAGACTAAATCCGAAAAGTGTAGATTTGTGGGATACCCTAAAGAAACTGTAGGGTATTATTTCTATCATCCAACTGATCAAAAGGTGTTTGTTGCGAAACATGCTGCCTTCTTGGAAAAGGAGTTTATCCATGAAGGGGTCAGTGGGAGTAAGATATATCTTGAAGAAGTTCAAGAACCATAAATTACCACGGATCAAAGTCAGGTACCTGACCAAGTAGAAGAACCTACTATGCCACACCCTGTTCGTAAATCTGGGAGAGTACCGAAGATACCTGAGAGGTATGGATTCGTTATAGAGGATTACGATGAGGTACACATCATGAATGATGATGATCCATTGAATTACGAACAGGCTATGAGTAATAAAGACTCAGGGAAATGGCTAGAAGCCATGAAATCCGAAATGGACTCCATGTATGAAAACAAAGTATGGACTTTGGTTTCACCACCTGAAGGCATTAAGCCTATTGGGTGTAAATGGGTCTTTAAAAGAAAGACTGGAGCGGACGGCAAGGTAGAGACCTATAAGGCCCGACTGGTTGCAAAAGGTTTCAAACAAAGACAAGGAGTTGACTATGATGAAACCTTTTCACCAGTAGCTATGCTCAAGTCCATTCGGATTTTGCTTGCGATTGCAGCTTATAACGACTATGAGATCTGGCAGATGGACGTGAAAACGGCCTTCCTCAATGGAAAACTTGAGGAGGATGTGTATATGACACAACCAGAGGGATTTGTTTCAAAGGTTGGAATAAATCAAGTCTGTAAGCTGCAACGATCCATTTATGGATTGAAGCAAGCTTCTCGTAGATGGAACATTCGTTTTGATGAGACAATCAAAGAGTTTGATTTTATCAAAAATGACGATGAACCATGTGTGTACAAGAAGGTTAGTGGGAGCGCAGTTTCATTCCTTGTATTATATGTTGATGATATATTACTGATAGGGAATGAAATTTCTATGCTAAAATCGATCAAAATAAAGTTGTCTAAACATTCCTCCATGAATGATTTGGGTAGAACATCCCACATTGGGGATATAAATCGGTATTAATAGATTTAAAAGGATGTTCGGCTTAACCCATGGAAACGTATATTCATTAGATGCTAAAGGCGTTTAGCATGACAACTCCAAAAGGTGCCTCATGATGATGAGCCATGGAGTGTATCTCTCTAAAATTGTCCTCAGTAAAAGAGAGATCGCATAAGTAACTATTATGTATGCAATGAAATATACAAGACTTGATGTTGATCAGTCATATTCTGGAGAAGATCTCTGTGAGACAGTGATAAACATCTCAAAGTACTTAACTGACACTAAGGATGTCATCATGACACATGATGGGTCTGAATTAAACTAGAAGACTAAACAGACTCAAGTTTTCAGACTGACCAAGACGACAGCAAAATCCACTTTATGGTAAGTCGTTACCTTAAAAGGTGGTGCAGTAAATTGGAAAGGTTTCAAACAGCAAAAGTTGCTGGGTTAGTGACAAAGACAAAGTATATAACTGTAAGTGAAGCTGCAAGTTGATGTTTCGGATGAAAAGTTTATTACAGAACTAGGAATAGTTCCTAAGTCTCATCTTGAATCTAAACATGTGTTGCGGCACTTTGATTAAAAAAAAATCATTGAAAAAGGAGAGTGTAGACTCTCAAGACAACATTGCAGATTCATTTACTAAAGCTTTAACACAACAGCAGTTTGATCGTCACTTAGAGAAGATGGGTATGTGATACCATGGCGATTGGCTTTAGTGCAAGTGGGAGATTGATAGTAGTGTGCATACAAGCCAATCATGTATGATGATAAAGCACGTACTTTGTAAACAATCTTATTTATTTATTAATAAAATATTCATTTATTAAAGGCATTTAATTATCTACATGTTGCTGTTTTTATAATATGTAAATAACCCATAGTTTTAAGCAAAGCTTTTAGAATCATGATGATGATCATGCTAATGAGATCTAAATTCTTAGAAAGTTTTAAAACTAAAATAGTTCCCAATCGTGGGATTACTAAAAAGGGGATTAGTAAATCCGGATAGATTGGTACATATGTTGCTTGCTCATTGGATGAGGATGATTGATCTCATGATCATTTGTGTGGAGACACTAAAGCAAGTATGTAGGTGCTTATTGGAGAATAAGTTCACTGAACGTGATTCGCTATGGAATACCTAATGGAGTTTTACTCGCATGTCAATAGGAATTCCTAATGTGATAGTAGTACAAGTGATCCTTGGACTTGAGATCATCATAGTATCTTGTATGTAACAAATTATACTTTGACTTATTCCTTAAGACCTTTTAAGGCATATATAGGGTATGCTTGGGTATAATGAGTTACATATGGAGATAATGAATGATCAATAAAGAATCTGCCACCTCTAGTAAAAGAGGAGATATGTCCTATGTGATTCGTTAAATGACAACCCAGAAATCCTTGGCCAAGGTGAAATGAAATTAGAAAGGAGTTTCTAATTTGCATTATTTGGAGTTGTGCATTTTCTAATCGAAATATATATAATTAAATAAAATAAGACTTGACAGTAAATCCATGTCTTATATTTAATTGGGACATTGAATGGTGGAAGGATTGAATTGTACGGAACTATTAACTCACAGGTTCTTTTATGATTAATGTTGAAATCTATATTATCTGGAAAGTCGTTGATCGCTAGGGAGGCTTATCCCTATTGTAGAATAAATATTATTTATTTAAATAGATTATTAGTTTAATTTATTTATTTAAATAAGATTAAAATTGTTTTAATTGATTTATTCACAACCGGTTTAATATGGAGAACCTAAAGGGTCACACCATAAAAGGAAGAATAAATATTTAAGAAGGTAATGGCATAATCGTAATAATGCATTAAGTATAATTAATTTAATCTATGGTGATAGAATAAATTAAATAGCTTAATGTTTATTATTTAATATTTTGGAAATATTAAATATAAATTAATAAGAGGAGTCTTATTAATATTATTACAATTATTATTATTTTAATTTATAAAGGAGTTTAGTAATTAATTTAATATTTAGTACTCTCATTTATTCCTAATAAGATTAGGAGACAAATTAATTAAATGAATTTAATTAATTATTCCCATGTGGTGGGAAGCCTAAATTAATTAAAGGAGTTTAATTAATTAAAAGAAATCCCATGTCTAATAGGATTAGAAGGGTTGACCAATGTCTATATAAGAGAAGTCTTATAATAGATATTTGATTGATGCAATTCCAATTGTTGGAGAGTACTCCTTTTCTATAGAGAATAGAAAACTAAGCCAAACACCCTCCTTCTTGATAATTCATCTTCCTTGGTGGATCACCTCTAGAGGCCAAACACTTGGGTGGCTAACGTTGATCAAAGAAAGGAATCTAACCCAGAAATTCAAGGAGATCACGAAGAACAAGGAGTTGAACTAGTACCTGTGGAAGCTTCGTTCTACAAGGGTATGATTCCATAACTTCTTATTTATCGTTTTAAATTAATAATTTGCATAAAGGATGATCCGGGTAATGGTTTTGTAGAATTTTTTTTAAACTCTGATATATCATGCTTCCGCTAATTTTTTCAATTTGATTGCGTCACGATTTCGTACAAACCCAACAATTCATTATCTCCATATGTAACTCATTACACCCAAGCATACCCTATATATGCCTTAAAAGGCCTTAAGGAATTAGTCAAAGTATAATTTGTTACATACAAGATACTATGATGATCTCAAGTCCAAGGATCACATGTACTACTATCACATTAGGAATTCCTATTGACAGGCGAGTAAAACTCCATTAGGTATTCCATAACGAGTCACGTTCAGTGAACTTGTTCTCCAATAAGCACCTACATACTTGCTTTAGTGTCTCCACACAAATGACCATAAGATCAGTCATCCTCATCCAATGAGCAAGCAACATATGTACCAATCTATCCGGATTTACTAATTCCCATTTTAGTAATCCCACAATTAGGAACTATTTTAGTTTTTAAGCTTTCTAAGAATTTAGATCTCATTATCATGATCATATCATGATTCTAAAAGCATTGCTTAAAACTATGGGTTATTTACATATTATAAAAAACAGCACCATGTAGATAATTATATGCCTTAAATGAATATTTTATTAATAAATAAATAAGATTGTTTACAAAGTATGTGCTTTGTCATCATACATGATTGGCTTGTATGCACACTACTATCAATCTCCCACTTGCACTAAAGCCAATCGCCATGGTATCTCACACCCATCTTCTCTAAGTGACGATCAAACTGCTGTTGTGTTAAAGCTTTAGTAAATGGATCTGCAATGTTGTCTTGAGAGTCTACACTCTCCTCTTTCAATGATTTCTTTAATCAAAGTGCCGCAACACATGTTTAGATTCAAGATGAGACTTAGAAACTATTCCTAGTTCTGTAATGAACTTTTCATCCGAAACATCAACTTGCAGCTTCACTTACAGTTATATACTCTGCCTCTGTCACTGAATCAGCAACTGTTTGCTGCTTGGAACTCTTCCAACTCACTGCACCTCCGTTCAAGGTAAACACATACCCTGAAACAGATTTACTGTCATCTTGGTCTGTTTGAAAACTTGAGTCCGTGAATCCCTCGAGTTTTAATTCAGACCCACTGTAGACAAGAAAAATATCTTTAGTCCTTCTCAAGTACTTTAGGATATTTTTCACTGCCTTCCAGTGCTCTTCTCCTGGATTCGACTGGTATCTGCTTGTTACACTAAGTGCATGAGCAACATCCGGTCTAGTACATATCATACCGTACATGATAGATCCTATTGCAGAAGCATAAGGGATCTTACTCATACGGTCTCTCTCCTCAGGTGTCTTTGGGGCCTGTTTCTTGGAGAGATTTATTCCATGGCTCATCGGCATGAGACCTCTTTTGGAATCTTCCATGCTAAACCTCTTTAGTATCGTATCAATGTACGTTCCTTGGGATAAGCCGAGCATCCTTTTAGATCTATCTCTATAGATCTTTATCCCCAAAATATAGGATGCTTCACCCAAGTCCTTCATGGAGAAGTTTTTAGATAACCAGATTTTAATGGATTGTAACATAGGAATGTCATTCCCTATCAGTAATATATCATCAACATATAATACAAGGAATGATACTGCGCTCCCACTAACCTTCTTGTATACACATGGTTCATCCTCGTTTTTGATAAAATCAAACTCTTTGATTGTCTCATCAAAACGAATGTTCCATCTACGAGAAGCTTGCTTCAACCCATAAATGGATCGTTGTAGCTTACAGACTTGATTTGTTCCAACTTTTGAAATAAATCCCTCTGGCTGTGTCATATACACATCCTCCTCAAGTTTTCCATTGAGGAAGGCCGTTTTCACGTCCATCTGCCAGATCTCATAGTCATTGTAAGCTGCAATCGCAAGCAAAATCCGAATGGACTTGAGCATGGCTACTAGTGAGAAGGTTTCATCATAGTCAACTCCCTTGTCTTTGTTTGAAACCTTTTGCAACCAGTCGGGCCTTATAGGTCTCTACCTTTCCGTCTGCTCCAGTCTTTTTCTTAAAAACCCATTTACACCCAATTGGTTTAATACCTTCAGGTGGTGAAACCAAAGACCATACTTTGTTTTCATACATGGAGTCCATTTCGGATTTCATGGCTTCAAGCCATTTCCCTGAGTCTTTATTACTCATAGCCTGTTCGTAATTCAATGGATCATCATCATTCATGATGTGTACCTCATCGTTATCCTCTATAACGAATCCATACCTCTCAGGTATCTTCGGCACTCTTCCAGATTTACGAACAGGGTGTGGTACAGTAGGTTCTTCTACTTGGTTAGGTACCTGACTTTGGTCCGTGGTAACTTGTGGTTCTTGAACTTCTTCAAGATATATCTTGCTCCCACTGACCCCTTCATGGATAAACTCTTTCTCCAAGAAGGTAGCATGTTTCGCAACAAACACCTTTTGATCAGTTGGATGATAGAAATAATACCCTACGGTTTCTTTAGGGTATCCCACAAATCTACACTTATCGGATTTAGTCTGTAGCTTATCATTTTCAAACTTTTTGACATAAGCTGGACAACCCCAAGTCTTAACATGCTTAAGATTTGGTTTCCTCCCTTTCCACATCTCATATGGAGTCTTTGGGGCGGATTTGGTAGGTACCTTGTTAAGTAGGTATGCAGCCGTTTCTAGGGCATATCCCCAGAAGGAAATTAGAAGGTCGGTAAAACTCATCATGGATCGAACCATGTCCAACAGTGTTCGATTTCTCCTTTCAGATACTCCATTTAACTGTGGTGTACCTGGAGGAGTCCATTGTGAGATTATACCATTTTCTCTGAGACAATTGAGAAACTCACTGCTTAAGTATTCTCCACCTCGATCTGATCGAAGTATCTTAATACTCTTGCCCGTTTGTTTCTCTACTTCACTTCTGAACTCTTTGAACTTTTCAAATGATTCTGATTTATATTTCATTAAATACACATATCCAAATCTTGAGTGATCATCAGTGAAAGTAATAAAATAAGAATACCCACCCCGTGCACTTGTTGTCATAGGTCCACAAACGTCTGTGTGAATCAATGCCAACAACTCTGTAACTCTCTCTCCTTTTCCACTAAAAGGAGATTTAGTCATTTTACCCATGAAACAAGATTCACAAGTTGGATATGATTCATAATCAGATAGCTCGAGGAGCCCATCTTTATGCAACTTGGATAATCTTGTTTCATTGATATGACCGAGTCTACAGTGCCACATATAGGTATAATTAATATCATCTCTTTTCCTTTTCTTAATTTGTTCAATTTGAAATATATTCTCTTGTAAGTCAAGTGTATAAAGTCCATTTCGTAAATTTCCAATACCATATAAAACATCGTCTTTATAAATAGAACAACTATTGTTCTTTATAACAACGTTAAATCCTTCCATATCCAATACAGAAATTGAAATAATGTTTTTAATAATATTCGGAACATAATAACAATTATTAAGATAAATGGACTTGCCCGAAGGCATTGCTAAATAATAAGTTCCTACAGCTAATGCAGCAACCTTTGCTCCATTCCCCACTCGTAGGATCACCTCATCATTGTTCAGCTTTCTACTTCTGACCAGTCCCTGCAAAGTATTACATATGTGAGAACCACAGCCGGTATCCAATACCCAAGTAGAATTATGACTTTCAGAAAAATTAATTTCAATCATAAACAAACCTTGATTGGAAGTCGAAGCTTCTCCAATCTTCTTCTCTGCTAGAAACTTCTTGCAGTTCCTCTTCCAATGTCCCGGCTCATTGCAATGAAAGCACATTCCTTTAGCTGGTTCAGGTTTCTTTTGCTCCTTTTCTTTCCCTTTTCCCTTAGCCTTCTTAGATTTCTTCTTTTCAGAAGACACCTTGGGCCTCTTCCTTTTATTGGAAGAATCCACCATCAAGACATGGTTCTTCTTGGATGAGAAGTGACCTTCTGCAGTTTTCAGCATGTTAAGTAGCTCAGGTAAGCTGGCATCTAGCTTATTCATGTGAAAATTAACCACAAACTGCGAGAAGGTCTCAGGGAGTGACTGCAAGACCAAGTCTTGACTCAACTCCCCATCCATGACGAACCCAAGCTGTCCAAGGCGTTCAATCAAATTGATTACCTTCAGAACATGAGTCTCGACGACAGTGCCCTCGGTCATCCGAGATCGGAAGAGCTCCTTAGATATCTCATATCTAGCAGTCCTACTCTATTCACCATACAACTCCTTGAGGTGAAGCAGCATAGCAGGAGCATCCATTTTTTCGTGCTGACGCTGAAGCTCGTTATTCATGGATGCGAGCATGATGCATTGAGCCACAGATGCATCATCTTGCCATTTATTGAAAGTGGCAATCTCTTCCTCAGAGGCTGTTTCTTAAACAAATTCAGGGATAGTGGAATTTAGGACATAAGAAATCTTTTCAGCAGTGAGAACAATTCTCAGATTTCTTAGCCAGTCCTCATAATTCGGGCCGGTAAGCTTATTTGCATCAAGTATGCTTCGTAGTGAGATTAGTGATTTTGACATTTTTAAAATTCTGCATGTGAAAAGACAATATTTTAGCAAACATTCATTTTATTAACTTTGCATACCAAAATAAATTTAGGTCTTTATTTTAAATTGGTATCTCCCACTATTTTCATCAAACTATATTACCCTCACTCATATAGTTCGGCAACATCTAATTAAAGATTTGCTAGTCAGATTAAGGATCCCATTTCAAATGTATATAACCTTGCGGATAGCACAACAAGCGATATACAAATAAATAGGTAGACAACTCTTGTCAATTACATCACCATGTAACTCCTTTTATTTTGCCTCTTAAATCATAATGGTCATGTGTGTGCACATCTGAACTAAAATGATTTAAGTTAAGTCTAGCCTAGCACTTCCATAAATTCAAAAAAGAAAAATTTTCGTCCTTGGCACAACAAGACTAGATCATTCAATTTTCTTGATAAGCATCAAATGTGATTAATTAACATCTTAAATATGCAATACTCGCCTTGTGGATAGCACAACAAGCTCATATTAAATATTTAATACTCTATTAATTTATCATGCTAGAAGGCGACGTTCGATATTCCAAATATCATTTGAACGCTTCAGACTTAATAATATTTCTTTGAGGGGTTTGTTATTATTTGTCTCATCTTTTTAAGAGCGCATGCACATATATATATAAAATACTCGTCATTTTATTAAACATGCGAAGCATGTTTGTATAAAATATAATATATATAATATTTAGCATGCAATATAGAATACTATATTCTACCCGGATTGATTATGGACTTTTATTCTAGTTGGTTCACTAGAGCCACCAAGTGAACCAAAAGGTCAAACCTAGGAGTGCAAAAATTTAAATTTAAACGTAACTGTTACATTTAAACCCGAGCTCCATACAAACGGGTCTTCACGCGCTCCTTGCTCCTTGGTCTCCAGTTTCTTCAAGATAATTCTAACTATCTCTATTACATAAATTATTTTTAAATAGAAACCTTGATCAGCAGTCAAGGGGAAGTACATAGAAGGGAGATAGAATTTTACACCGAGAATAAAATCAGAGAAGACGAGGTACGCAGACCCCATTTTATAAAACCCATACATTTAAGCATTTATCCAAAATAAAATCCAATCACATTGGTCATAGTCCATAATCAATCCCTTTTATTACCATACATATCATCATACGTATCGATAAAACATATTCATCTCATGAAAGTAAATTCATTCTATATATGTATTAATATCAGTTAATGGGCAAAAATTTGCTAAACTTTGTTTTTTGGAAAAATAAACTCCTTTATTTCATTCAAAAAATAATTCCAAATTAAACTCTTTAATTTTAGCAATTCTGAAATCTCATTTCATATAAAATAAACATCTTTATTTTAAACCTTTATTAATTAAATAAATCATTCATTTAATTAAATAAAATAAAAAATTCAGATTCTGTTAGTGGCGCAGCTGCGCCAGGAATATAAAAAGAACCAGCGCAGCTGCGCAGCATGAAAAACCAGGCCAAGACACCGGCGCAGCTGCGCAGCATGAAAACCAGCACAGGACACTGGCGCAGCTGTGCAGCAAGAAGGGCCAGAAACCGGCGCAGCTGCGCAGCTTCGCAGAATCAGAAAAAATTTTGTTGCCCAGAACTCGATCCAATCGCATATCATACATGTATGGAATCACATAGACTGATAATTAGCACAAGATTGGCTCTGATACCACTGTTGGATTTGTACGTAACGCAATCATGAAATCAAATCACATAAATAGGGCGGAAGCGTAAAAATTAGGTTTTCAAAAATTTATACAAACCCATTACCATGATCATTCTTGTGCATCAATTATCAGTGAATAAAGAAGGAGAAAAATAGAATTATACCTTTGAAGATCCAAGCTTCCTCGGGTACAAGTTCTACTCCTTTGATTCCTTTGATTCCTCTGTAGTGGCTCCTTCCCTTGATCAATGTCAGCCACCCAAATGTTTGGCCTCTAACGGTGATCCACCAAGGAAGATGAAGAACTCAGTAAGATGGGTTATTGGCTTAACCCTTGTTTCTATCTCTATAGAATATGTGTAGTCCCAACTCTTGAAAAATTCACGTCCTTTATTTCTGATATAAGACTCTCTTATATAGATATTAGGTTAACCCTCCTAATCCAATTAGAATAGGGTTTTATTTAATTAATTAATTAATTACTTTTAATTAATTTATATCCTAATCTTTATTAGGATTGAGAGAGAGTACTGATATTATATTAATTCCTAAACTCCTTTAGAATTAAAATAATAATAATAATATTAATAAGACTCCTCTTATTAATTTATATTTAATATTTCTAAAATATTAAATAATAAACATTAAGCTATTTAATTTATTCTATCATCATAGATTAAATTAATTATACTTAATGCATTATTACTATCATGCCATTTTCTTCATAAATAATTCTTCTTCCTTTTATGGTGTGACCCTTTAGGTTCTCCATATTAAACTGGTTGTGAATAAATCAATTAGAACAATTCTAATCTTATTTAAATAAATAAATTAAACTAATAATATATTTAAATAAATAACATTTATTCTACAATAGGGATAAGCCTCCCTAGCGATCAACGACTTTCCAGATAATATAGATTTCAACATTAATCATAAAAGAACCTGTGAGTTAATAGTTATCGTACAATTCAATCCTTCCACCATACAATGTCCCAATTAAATATAAGATATGGATTTACTGTCAAGTCTTAATTTATTTAATCATATGTATTTCGATTAGAAAATGCACAACTCCAAATAATGCAAATTAGAAACCTCTTTCTAATTTCATTCTACCTTGGCCAAGGATTCCTGGGTTGTCATTTAACGAATCACATAGGACATATCTCCTCTTTTACTAGAGGTGGTAGACTCTTTATTGATCATTCATTATCTCCATATGTAACTCATTACACCCAAGCATACCCTATGTATGCCTTAAAAGGCCTTAAGGAATTAGTCAAAGTATAATTTGTTACATACAAGATACTATGATGATCTCAAGTCCAAGGATCACATGTACTACTATCACATTAGGAATTCCTATTGACAGGCGAGTAAAACTCCATTAGGTATTCCATTGCGAGTCACGTTCAGTGAACTTATTCTCCAATAAGCACCTACATACTTGCTTTAGTGTCTTCACACAAATGACCATGAGATCAGTCATCCTCATCCAATGAGCAAGCAACATATGTACCAATCTATCCGGATTTACTAATCCCCATTTTAGTAATCCCACAATTGGGAACTATTTTAGTTTTTAAGCTTTCTAAGAATTTAGATCTCATTATCATGATCTCATCATGATTCTAAAAGCATTACTTAAAACTATGGGTTATTTACATATTATAAAAAACAGCACCATGTAGATAATTATATGCCTTAAATGAATATTTTATTAATAAATAAATAAGATTATTTACAAAGTATGTGCTTTGTCATCATACATGATTGGCTTGTATGCACACTACTATCAAAACATATTTGATCTTGATGTTGGGGGTATCATTTTGATAAGTTATACCCTCGGATAAGTCTGGATACTTTGACAAATTTAAAATCCACTGTTCACAATGCCGGACCTTCCCGATGCTTTGACAAAGGCAGTTTTTAGTATTTCCATCATTGGCCTTCCAAAAACCACATTAGGGCTCATACCAATGGCTTACATGAAGATTTCATTTCATCAGAAGTCTGACACCCGAATTCAGGGTTTCAGGCCTTTTCTACTCAATCGCGTAGCATCTTTTTCCCTGATTTGACTTTTTAGCTTCTGGGAACTCTGCTGTAGCTTTAATTAGACCGAATCGAAGGGGGTGGGACCCACCTTGGGGTTTACCTGTGGCTGTCGTAGGTAGAGTCGCGGCTCCCTGCGAGTCTATTTTAGTCCCCCTGTAGCTTTCACAAGTCATTTTCAAGTTGAACTATATAGAAAATCCAAAAATTCCTCTTCAGATCTACTGAGTTCGGGCTGTTTTTTGCAAAACCCATCACCGTACAATCTTTTTGCACAACTCTGGTAATGTTTACATCCTTTCTTTTCAAGTTTTGACAGTTAGAACGTTAGATTTCATATAGAATGCTTCTAAACACAATATAGTGAATATGCATGCTTATATAACTCTACTGGGGATGTATGTTAACTAATGCATGCTTTAGAACTTAGAATATACATAAAATAATGATTTAATTTTAATAGGCAGTAAGTTTAAGCCCTTTCTGAGGTTATTTAGAGATTTTGTTCAGGTTATGGATTCAGATATACCAAGCAGCTCTCGCAGAGTCTCTACAGGTGTGAGGAGGAGGAGAGATTTTGATGTCCCTCAGCCTCGTCCAGCCCGATAGCCTCACCGATTGACTGAGTTTGTAATTCGTCCTATCCAGGTTTACAGGTCGGATGATACTTATATATAAATAAATTGAAGCCAGAAAGGCCACGGATTTGAAATCTAGGTAAAACTAGAAACTATAAATATATATATATATATATATGCTTATATATATGTTAAAGCAGTAAAAAGCTTCAGATCACAAAAAAATCTCACAGTGTATAACACTAGAGACTTTAATCCACTTGGTAGGCTTGAAAACTCTGTTTCCACTGGTGAAAACTTGATATATTAGTATATATATGTATGAGGTGTTTTGGAAGAGTAAAATTGAAGTTTGGAACACTGTAGGTAGAGTTAAGAGCTGAAATAGGCAGAATTTCCTCTCTTTTTCTCTTTTTTTCTCTTCTTTTTAGCTGATGGGGGGTTTTATTTATAGACCAAAGTAGCCGCGGCTCTACCTGCGGTAGCCGCGGCTCTACCTGCAGCTCCCGGGTATGCCCGGTCTTGCGGGTCCTGTTGTCACTCCGACCAACGCGTTGTCTTCTTTGAACCTTCATAACTTTCAATCCGGGAGTCCGATGGAGGCGTGCTATACCTTTCTGGAAAGCCCATTCCAAGAGATACACAATGACATGTGATTTGACCTTTTTTGAATTCGAGAAGATCAGTTCATGACCAAATCTTTGAGTCTTCGCAGTCCGTCCGTTGAGCTGTCTTGTGCTGTTTTCACTCAGGATTGATGTTATAGTTCTGCATGACCTTCATGGTAATGATTTGACTTGATTTGATGTTAAGTTAATAAAATGACCATTTTGCCCTTTCAGGGATTGTCTCTAGGATTGATACGATTTTTAACTGTTTCTTAGGGTTATCTCCGAGGTTTGATCCCAGCCGACTCTATTCTTCCTCAGGGTCATCTCCAAGGGGTTGATTTGATAACCTAGGGTTATCTCTAGGGATTAATTTAATGCTTCGGGGTCATCTCCGAAGGTTGACTGTATCTCCTGGGGTTGTTGTCGGGGTTGAACTTGATCTCTCGGTGTTGTCGTCGTGGTTTGGCTTTGATCACCCGGGGTTATCGCCGAGGTTGGACTTGATCTCCCGAGGTTGTCTCCGGGGTTTGTCTTGACCTCCCGGGGTTGTCATCGGGGTTTGTCTTGATCTCCCTGCATTATCACCAGGGTTGGACTTGATCTCCCTGTGTTGTCGCCGAGGGTTGGATTAATTTCCTAGGGTTGTCGTCGAGTGTTGGACTTGATCTCCCGGTGTTGTTGCCGGGGTTTGGTTTTATCTCCCGCGGTTATCGTCGGGGTTGGACTTTGATCTCCCGAGGTTGTCGTCGTGGTTTGGCTTTGATCTCTCGGGGTTATCGCCGAGGTTTGACTTGATCTCCTAGGGTTGTCGTATGGGTTTGGCTTGATCTCTTAGATTTGTCATCGGGGTTGGACTTGATCTCTCAGTGTTGTCGTTGGGGTTTGGTTTGATCTCTCGGGGTTGTCGCTGGGGTTTGGCTTGATCTCCCTGGGTTATCGCCGGGGTTGGACTTGATCTCCCGGTGTTATCATCGGGGTTTGGCTTAATCTTCCAAGGTTATCACCGGGGTTGGACTTGATCTCTCAGTGTTATCTCTAGGGTTTGGCTTGATCTCCCAAGGTTATCTTCTGGGTTTAGCTTGATCTCCCGGGATTATCGCCGGGGTTGAATTTTTTTCTCCCGTGGTTGTCGTCGGGGTTGTATTTTATCTCCCGGGGTTATCGCCAGGGTTTAATTTGATGATTTGGACTTTCAGGGTTGTCTCTGAAAGGTAAAAGATAGTTTTACCCTCCTGTAGGGTTTGTAATAGGAATGCAAAATTTTGAGTTTCTATATGGGTATCTCGCTTTTGGGAAAATACATAGATCTGAATAATTCACGCTCCCGTGGGATCCTGTCCCTTTCATAGACCCGATAGCGTCCTCCATTTGCCTAACTTTCTTCCTGATATCTCCAGTTTCTATGTCTTCTCGGAGGTCTATTATTTCCCGTGTCGTCTTTTGGACCGGGGCCTCCTTGGCTACTTCGACATCGTGGGGAGAGATAGGTGTGGACATCTGGGTATCATTATCCTTTCCTAGTGTTTGGACTTCTCCCTGAGCAGAAGATTCAGTTTGATTCTTCAATTTGGGTTCTTGAGACACTTTACACTATTCTCTTAACAGGGTGGTCATCTCGTCAATCTGTTTCTTAAACTCCTTGAATTCCTCTCGAGATACAGGGATGGGTTTTGATGAACTTCCTTCAGCCATTTTGACTAGTGATGAATGGGCCTTTTTGGCTCTAAATCGAGTTTTAGGACAAATATGCACAAAATCGATATCTAGTTTAGTCTTGATATTGGTAGGTGGTATGGATGCATGATATATTATGCATCGAGTTATGGGTTTTTTAATCTTTTCCTAGAAAACAAGGGGTTAATCGACTTGATGACAGTATAACAAGGATATACAAATGACAGTTCAAGATGATTGCCATTTACATACGCGAAAGAGTAAATAGGGCATGAAGAGACACACCGCGCTTTTGGTTTATCAGAGGCTGACCTATCTTAGGGTTACTCTCACGGGCTTTTTGAAATTGGTTCTCAGAACTTCGCAATTTACTTGATGAAAACATCCATCTTTCAATTGGAGCGGATCTGAGTGGTGCCTTTCCTGAGCCTCACAATGGAAACATCCATAGGAGTCCAGTAATAAACAACCGACGAGATTGCCTTCTAACTGAAGGACCACACAGCATACATTCACATACATTCACGTTCTTACCGCATGTAAAATGATGACATTGTGCGAAGCAATAATATATTGTGCGAGGCACTAATACAAAATGCTTAAAAATTTGAAACATTAATCACACACAAATCATTCACATAAAAAATGCACATGCAGAATGAAAATCAAAAAGATTGAACACAGCTTAGGCCCTCTTTAATCCCCAGCAGAGTCGCCACCTGTCGACGCAGGGAAAAATTTGAGGTGTACGTCTTTCCTAAGTTTGTGTTATTTGTTTTACCCTTTTGTGATTCTCCATATCTATGGATTTTATTAAAGGGTGAGTTTTTAGGAAAGCGGAACCGACATATGTGTCAACAACTTTGAAAAGATTGATTTGATTATTTTTATGATTGGACCGAATGAGAAAGAGCCGCCAGTTGGTATAATGTAAATGGACGTACCAACTCATCCGAGTTTTGAAGGTTTTCGCAATATGGTCCAATATGTGACTCCATAAGATTAGTCTGAAACCCAAGATTCGTGGAATTCGGGTGCTAGGTTAAGCGGGAGGAAGGTGTTAGTCACCCCCCGACTCCTGTGAAAACACGGTACCGCATCTTATTGATTTCCTATGCATAAAAGTGTGTGTGTGTGTAAGTATTTTTGAAAGTTTATTCTAAGCCTCCTTGTGAGTTATTTGGAAGTAGTGTCGTTCCTCTTTTGCACCTATGTACGAAGGGTTTGATTTAGCAAAAGTTCAATTTTAGACAAAATATACATTTCATATGATATTTTGGGGAAAAAACACAAGGTTTTCAAATCCTTCGCCCGAATAGTAATTGAGGACCTTTGATACTTCCATTATGGATTTTTAAGTCTATGTAATTATTACAAAAGTAGTGTATACCTCTTTAATCCTATGCACAAAGGATTTAATTTATATAAAAGTTCATTTTTAGAACACAATATATATCAATGATGTTTTGAAAATAAAGTTTTCAAATCCTTCGTCAAATAGGAATCGAGGTCTTTTGATATTTCCATTTATGATCTAATGTATATCCCCAAATCATTTTAGGATTATTATGAAAGCTCTTTGTTATTTTGATTTGGAAATCATTTTTTTGGTGAAAATGCATGCTAGAAAATGACAAAAAGGGTCGGACCATCATCAGGAATGTAAGCCATCTCGATGAATTCGAGCACCCTTAATCAAAGTTTTCACTATCACTGGATCTTGAATCCGACTTCTCGGGAATAACCCCTCGAGTTCATCTTCAAGATCCAAACATTACATATACAATGATTTTTGCGTTATTTAAACATTACATCACAAAAATCGGTCCATCGTGGGAATTAAGTCAGGATCCAATTGTGGGATCTCGACACCGGGATTCCTAGACTCACATTTTTATGCGCAAATATACATGTACAATGTCCTAGACTTAATATTAGATTATTTCATCAGTTGAAATCACCCTTTCTAGCCATTTCGGACCCCTTTCGCCTCTAGATATAGATCTAGGGCTATACGGGGTAATCAGGACCAATTAAAAGCAGTAAATACAAAGATCTACCACGGATCTAAGCCGATCTAGCATGCGGGTTAAAGCTTCATGCTTAATAACCACTCAAAAGGCTAGATCCGGCTTAGATCTAGGTAGATCTGGCTTAGATCTAGGTAGATCTAGCCTCTGAACTTAATTTACAACCAAATATGCGATAAATAACCGATGGGATCTATAAATCTACCACCTACACAATAATATACGTATAAAACAACAAGTCTAACAATGTTTACACAATATATCACATAAATCTTGTACATTAAACACTAGTTACAAAGAAAGTGGCTAAAATGAGCTTTTTTCACCTTGGGGGACGTGTGAACAAGCGTTTTATCACCTGGGATCAACTAAGAACACTCTCGAGACTCAAAGTATGTGTTAAACAAGATTAAACAACTCAAAATATGTGTAGAACGATCAAACCCAAGGGTTTCTCTCTCTAAAAACTATTTCTCTCTAAAACTCTTCTTCTTTTTTCTAAATGAGCTGATGTTGTTGATTTATGATTCAGGAGCCAGCCGCATACAAACCTGGGCTAGCCGTATGTATACCTGCTGCTGGGCCTCGTGTGTCCTGCCGTCTCGAAGTTCGTTCCTTCGGTCTCGGTTTGGAGAAAGTTGAGCTTCGCAGGCCAAACTCTCGGAAAGTCTTTGCAGAAGGCTGCGGAATAAGGTCGAGTCTGACTGAATCGGGGTCCGGGAAGATGATGCTGGTAGCTGAGAGGTATCTTCCTGTTCCAGAATGCAGTTAACTGGCTTATCTTTGATGGCATACAGTTTGAGGTTTGTTGAGGTGACTTCTAGCAGACACTTTCTTAGCTTTGCGATCCTCATTCAGTTTGCGTCTTATTCGGACATCATTGGCCCTTTAAATCATTCACAGGGTTATCTCCGGGGTGATCGGATGCTTTTCGCCTATCTCGGGGTTGTCTCCGAAGTAAAATTATGCTTTTACCCTTCTGCAAGGTTAGTATAAAGAAAACAAAATTTCGAGTGTCTACAGGTATGTCTCCCAATTATTCTCGGATTGAAAGTTACGGACGTTCCAGCACGAAAAACTGACATCACGACATGAGAGTCGAGCATATGAGACCCACCCTAGGCCAGCCGCAGGCAGCCTTATAAATAGGTGTTTTCATCTCATTTGGAAGGGAGAGAAGAATTTTTAGATAGAGAAAATCTTATCTTAGAGAGAGAAATAGGGGATAATTAGAGAGAATATTGTATATAGCCCATTTGAATCTAGATGTTTGTATAGGAATTAATCATAAAGTAGATATGATCTCATAAATTGAGGCTTGGGAAGCTTGTTCCTCCATTTTTAAGGTGAAAGATTCAAGCTTTCTTATTTTATTCAATGTAGATCTATTAGATCTCTTGTCTTTTGTTCATTATTTTGTTTAATGTTTGCTTATTTCTTAGTTTATTATATCAATCCATTGATTTCTCATAGATCCAAGTCATTTTACATGTTATTTTGCGTTTAATTTATTAAAGTTTGAATCTTTTACTACATCCATCCTAGATCTAGCTTGGATCTAGCATATTGATGGTTTCAAAGTTAAAAACTTTAACCTTTATGATAGATTTGGTCTAGATCTAGTATGGATCTAGGTATTTTCATTGTTTTTACTTATTTTTTTATTACTTCGCAAAACTGTAGATCTATATCTAGTGAGGAAGAGGTTCTAACTACTCGCGCTAGGATTCTAACAAGTGAATCACCTTATAGCGAGTTTATGATACATTTTTTATATTTATTTTAATCCTGATTGTGTTATTGTACAAATCTATGGTATCTTAGATCTATGGATTTATATCCTAGATTCTAAGTCCCTTATCATAGATCTTGTCAATACGCATAGTACCTCAAAAAGTTGGCTTCGATATTAAAATCTAAAAGATAGGGTTACGGGAGCCCGCTTTTAGATCACTTTTTGCTTATGTTTGAATATATTATAATGTGAGCCTAGGAATATTGGAGTCGAGATCCACGAATCGGATCTTGACTAGATTCTCATAATGGATAGTATTTCGATTCTAATAATGGAAGTTCAAATCATTGTACATGTAATTTTGGGCCTTAAAAAGACTTCGAAGGCCTCATCCCGAGAGATAGGATTTAAGGCCCATAATAGTGAAAATTAAGATTGCGAGTGCTCGGGATTGTCGAGATGACTTTCATGCCCACGGGCAGTCCCGACCCCTTTTCGATGCTTTATCTTGTTTACTATTACCAAAACAATTTTCAAATAAAATAACAAATATCTTATAAAATCCAAATCGTTTCGGGGATAGAAAAACTTAAGGCTAAAAATAAAATTGACCAAATAATAGGACCAGAACACCAAGTTTTCCAAATTATCATCTCAAAAAGCTTTTTATCAAAGTTCAAAGTAAAATCAAACAACTCTGCTACTAGGTTAAAATAAGGCTTAGAATGACTTGTAAAATCGACGTACAAAAGCATAATTTCGTTTCAAATTATTCAAGGCTTTCTCAAATCACACACACATGCACACTTCACACTTAGGAAAACAATAAGATGTGGTAACCGTTTTTCACAGAAGTCGGGAGGTGCCTAACACCTTCCCCTCACTTAAGCAAGCCCCCGAACTCTATGAATCTCGGTTTTGAGATAAATTTTGCGAAGTCACATATTGGGCCATATTGCTAAAACTCTAAAAATTAGATGAGTTAGTACATCCATTTGAACTTATACTAACTGGTGATTCTGTCTAATTTGTCCCATCACTAAAATCAACATGTTCAACTTCGTCAACATTTATGTCGGTCTCTTTTCCTAAAATCTCGCCCTTTAAATAAACTAATCGACATAAAGAAATATAAAGGGTAGAAAGCAAAATTTAGGAAAGGGAATCTTTTCCCCCGATGTCGACAACCAGCTAAAGGTGAAAAAGGAGGACGTACCTAAAACGACATTCAAGACTCGTTATGGCCATTCCAAGTTCCTGATGATGTCATTTGGTTTAACAAATGCTCTGGCATAATTTATGGATATGATGAACAGGATGTTTAAGAAATATTTAGATAAATTTTTAGTTGTGTTCATAGATGATATTATGGTCTGCTCTAAGACACAAGAAGATCATGTTGAACATTTGAGGGTGGTGTTAGAGACACTAAGAAAGGAGAAATCGTATGCAAAATTTATCGAGTGTAAATTTTGGTTACAAAGAGTTCAATTTTTATGACACGTGATCGATAAGGATGGAATATCAGTGGATCTGGCAAAGGTGGAGGCAGTGATTAATTGGGAGCAGCTGAAAACACCAACGGAGGTGCAGAGTTTCTTGGGATTGGCAGGTTATTATAGAAGATTCATTCAAGATTTTTTGAAAATAGCAGAAGCTCTAACTAATCTGACGAGGAAAACGGTAAAATTTGAATGGTTAAAAAAGTATGAAAAGAACTTTTAAAAGTTGAAGAAAAGGTTGAGTGAGGAGCCGGTGTTATCTTTGCCAGATAATGCAGATGGATTTGTGGTTCATAGTGATGTGTCTTATAAAGTCATCTCGTACGCGTCACAACAGTTGAAGGATTATGAGAAGGGATATCTTACCCATGACCTAGAATTAGTAGCAGTAGTTTTTTCCTTAAAGATTTGGAAACACTATTTATATGGTGAGAAATGTCAGATATACACGGGCCATAAAAGTCTAAAATATATATTCACACAGAAAGGCAGAGGAGATGGTTAGAGCTGATAAAATATTATGATTGTGAAATTTTGTATCACCCGGGGAAGGCTAAAGTGGTTGTTGATGCCTTAAGTAGAAAGGGTCGGGAGAAGTTGTTGATGTTAACGGCTCAGGAAAAGCTAATAAATGAGATGACTAGGATGAAAATAGGAATACGGTATCTGGGGGAGTCTGAGGAGAAGTTTTTCATAATGCAGGCTCGTCCAACTTAATTGGACAGAGTAAAATAAGCACAAAGCAAAGATGAAGAATATGAAAAGATAAGGCAGAGAGTTACAGAAGGGAAAGAGCTTAAATTTAGGGTAGATAATGAAGAATTATTGAGAATTGAAGAGAGAATATGGGTACCGTTAGCACCATAATTAAGAGAGGAAATTTTATAAGAGGCCCATAGTTCGAGATATTCGATTCATTCAGGAAGCACAAAGATGTATCAAGATCTTCGTCAACATTTTTGGTGGCCTAATATAAAGAAAGAAGTTGTAGAGTGCGTCAGTAGGTGCCTAACTTGTCAAAGAGTTAATGTGGAACATTAGAGACCAAGTGGTTTACTACAACCCCTAAAAATTCCAGAATAGAAGTAGGAACATATTACGATGGATTTCGTGGTAGGACTTCCTACTACTCAAAAAATATACAACACAATATGGTTATCGTAGATCGGTTGACCAAATCAGCGCATTTCTTGCCAATCAAGATTATATTCAACTTAGATTAGTTGGCCAAGTTGTATGTTAAAGAAATTGTTTCCAGGCATGGAGTGACGGTATCGATTGTATCGGATAAAGATCCGTAATTCACGGAGAATTTTTAGAGAAGTTTCCAAGAGCGCATAGGAACGCAATTGAGGTTGAGCACGGTGTATCATCCTCAAACAGATGGGCAAAGTGAGAGGATTATTTAGACATGAGAAGATATATTAAGAGCATTTGTTATGGATTTTAAGGGAAATTAGGACGACCACCTACCGTTAGTGGATTTTGCATATAACAACAGTTATCATGCGAGTATAGGCATGCCGCCTTATGAAGCTTTATATGGGAGAAAGTGCAAAACACCACTGTGTTGGGATGAGGTAGGAGAACGTCGACTGCTGAAACCAGAATTGGTTCAGCAGGCTGCAGAAATTGCCTGTTTGATAAGAGCGAGGCTAATAACGACTCATGATAGACAGAAGAAATATGCAGATCAACATAGGCAGAAGCGAGATTTTGACGTTGGAACCCATGTGTTTTTAACGGTATCTCCTTGGAAACGGAAGTTAAGATTTGGGAAGAAAGGAAAATTAAGTCCAAGATTTATAGGACCTTTTAAAGTATTAAAAAGAATAGGAGAAGTAGCTTATGAGGTAACTTTACCTCCTAAACTGGAACATATTCACAATATGTTACATGTGTCAGTAGTACGACCCTACAAGCCAGATTACAACCATATAATAGAATATGAACCTATTCAGGTTTAAAAAGACTTAACGTATGAAGAAATTTATATTCAAATAATTGATAGGAAAGAACAAGTTCTAAGAAATAAGGTAATACCTTCTGTAAAGGTAGTATGGAGGAACCACTGTGACGCCCCCAAATTCGGACCACTCGGGTCTCGAATTCGGTTCGTCACGTTCTAAATATCCAATGATACGTTCTAAATATCCAATGACTAAATATCATCTTGCGCAACAGAAAATAATAGAATAAATTATATTTATTTAATATAATTATTCGGGTTCCATGGTCTCGTAACTTAAACATCTCTTACATAGCTTAAACACACTTAAACATAGCTTAGACATACTTAATACATAATATAAATTAAGTCTTATTACATCATCATAATATTTTTAACTAAGTACAAAGCTACTCCGTAGCCTTACCCTTGCCCTTATTAGTGCTCTAGGGTCCGCCTTACTCTGCCTTAACTGAAATGTTTTTAGGGAAAGCAAGAATAAGCAACAAGTTTGCTCAGCAAGTAATATAGCAATAATGGATCAATATAGTTTTTAATCTCCCAAGGGCAAAATAATAGTTGATAGTTCAAGAGTAGCAAGAAGTATCGATAGTTCTCAATAATAGTCGCTAAGGACAAAAAGATTCAATAAGATTCAACGCTTAATCATTTCAAGATTTCAAAATAAGGAATACTGAGCAGTCACTAAGAACTATGAACTTCTACTAGAATTAACAGTAATATGCTGATAATCCATCAAAAATAAGTACAGCAGGTGATCAGCCTAAAGTACCCTACGTCATGCATAACATTTAATCGTACTCAAGTGCGCACGTCGGTCGCCCGATAATATATAGTTTTCCCTTCAAGGAGGGTTGTTCATCTCAGTCAATATAAGATTCCGCACCAATCAATTGGTTTGGATAGCTTTCAAACATAAGATATTAGTCTAGTCGAATCAAATGGCTTAGACACTTTTGTAATGCATTTAGGAACGATAACTTCAAATGCTTGCAACAACATCCAGATATAAAGTCGATGTTCGAATAATAACGAATATTAGTTGACATGGCGATAATTCGGATTTATACATTATGTAAAGTGAAAAGAGTTATAGAACTTGCTCAATAAAAGTAAGGTCCGAATACTTGCATAAAGTAAATGTGTCGGTTAGGATACTTGCACAATATTCAAAGTTGTGTAAAATAAAAAATTTGCCTTATGCGTAGTTTACCAATGTATAGCTTATCAACACTTTTCGAATCCTATTATAACATAGTTACATATATAGGATATTCATTAGTTACGTATATTGAATACATATACTTGATATGTAAGCTAAACACGCGCATATGATTCTGACTTAGTCGTATAATCCCGTACGTACGTCATTACGTACCTCACATACACAGAGCACAAAAATCAGTTTATAGGATACTATGAAATCAATAACATAGTTCGTAATCATTACTTGACTTAGCATTTTAAAAGTTTATAAATACTTATCACTATATGGTTTCATCATTCTCATTAACACTTCATACTACACTAAACATGTATTGTAGATTACGATAACAATGCTAGCATGCGTTAAATTTCAGATTTACAATAACATACTCTATCTATTCTGTAGGGTGGCGTGGCCGCGCATGGTTTGAACTAGGGAGTGGCGCAGCCGTTCTTCTCCTAGTTCAAACCAGGAAGGGCCTGCTCCTACAGAATCCAAACTCATCCCGATTTGCACTTTAAACGGTGATACATATGAAACACACATGTCATGAGGTCTACAACTAGGTTCGATCCTATACCTTGTCTTTAACATGGTTCGTTATCAATTCTCATCTAATCAAGGCTTTAAGTGTTCAATTAACAAAGTCCTTCACGTTTAGTCATTATACATAGGCAATGAGATCAATAAGCTTCAATTATACATGCTTAAGTTATTTTAGTCATGTATTTCAAGTTATATAGTTTCACTTCTTTAAAACTCGTTTTAAATAATGCTCAACTAGTTTACAACGCACGTGGCTAGTTAGACATACCTTTCAATCATATCTAGATGCATAATCATATCCTAACATGATAGTAAAAATTTTAGAATACTCTTAACGTAGCTATTGGTAAAACAAATTTTCAAACTCTTAAGTTTTCCTTGAAAATCTCATGTTAAACCATTCAAATATGCAAAGTAGTTTCACATACCATGTTTCATGCTCATGTACATATGTAATCAGACCATATAAGCATGCTTAAGGACATAAGTCAAAAGCTACTAAGTTCGTTAGCTTACGTTCTCTAAGGTAAGGTTCCTTTATAATGTTTAAACCAAGCTAGGGTAGGTGTTAACATGTAAGGCCACTTATGTCAGCATGTCGTGGTCAAAAATAGGCATAATGAAGTTATACTAGCATGCTCCATTAATCAGAAGGCATAAAAATTATCTTTTGGTTCTGCAGAAGGGCGCGGTCGCGCCCTGCTTGTACTAGGAAGTGGTGCAGTCGTGCCACTCTGGTTCCAGCCAGGAAGTTTTCTGCTATTGCAGAGCTTCAATTCCATTTCCTACATCACTCAGTTAACATGCTTGAATACTATCATATTTCATCTATCACATACATATAACTCTACTAACATGAATATACACTTATATAACTCATACATGCCAATTCACCATTCAATTATCAATGAATTCATGAAACTTGTCAAGCTTGAAATTAAGTATGTAGGTGTGACGACCCCAAATTCTCTACAATTCCTGTAGCAGATTCGGTGCTCACGTAAATATTCTATAAGATAACAATTTCTATAAATCCAAAATTCACAGTATCCCAATCATTTAAGAGTTCTCGTCAGAACAGTTACCACATCTGGATACCTTCACTTGGATGTATAGATTCATAATCTTACAGATATTTCTTGCATATCAATAATCCCTATCTATCTGGCATTCACAGTACAAATGATAAGATTGTTCTTGGAACTGAGGAGCGACCTCAGTGCTTATAGAGCTCTCAATATCATTTAATACCCTCATTCAGATGTATAGTGCTTATAAATACTGTACTTGTTACTATTCACTATGAATAAGGTAAAACCATTCAACTAATAGCTTAACAACATAATAATATCTGAATACCAATTGTTCAACTATTACATAAAAGAGATACCAAATTACATTCTTAATATAGTAAACATTTCATTTTTATAAACTCACTTCTAACCACAAGTATTATTTCCTGAACTTCCTGGGATATTTGATGCAGCTACAAAGGAAAAGAATATTTGCAAGAATGAGCTTTAAAATGCTCAACAAGTTTTAAACAATTACAGTTTATACTCACACAATATCTGAAATGAAGGAACATTAAGTCCAGAGTATTTTCCACATATATATACTGAGGTTTGATCTGCCAAACCCCACATATTACGAGTTTCTGTCAGTCATGTAGACTTAGCAACCCGGGTTGATTTGGCCAACCACACCAGCTAGGAGTATGCATATCATCCTACCACAACCACCCGGTCAATGTAAAATTGTCGGTCATTATTAAACACCCGGTCAGTGTAACACTGATGGTAATAGATAGTATCAGTATATATATTTGTACTAAATAATATTGGTTTCACCACAGTCTATACTTTGATATCAAATCAAAAATAATTTACCCAAATAATAATTCATATGTCTTGATTATGCTTAAACAATAAGTCATAATCTTTTTCAAATCACAAATATCACGAACAATGGCCATAACAATTTCGTATATCAATTTACAGGACTTACATTTAATATTAAAATTAAATGAAGTTAGAAAAACTTGCCTTTTATCAAGATCTGCTACTTAGGTTATTTGAAAGTATATTCACAACTTATATATATTATAACAGTTATTAGAAAGGATAGTAATTAATTTTTATTTAAACTAGTAGTGTCTGGGTTGATTTTGGAGTCCGTTCGGTATTTAATAGCTTCATTGAATAGCTATCGAATTAGTTTTTTAATAACTTTGTTTAAAAGTTTTAATATCTTATTTACATACTTTAGATATTATTTATCATAATTTTCAAATGCTCAAAATAATTTTTAAATGATTTAATATCATTTAAAATGACTTTTAAGTTATTAATATTATTTTTAAATATTAAATAACCATTTAAAATGATTTTTAAAATCATCAATATTATTTTTAAATAATTTATTTTATTTAATAATTATTTTTAAATCATTATTATCATTTTTAAATAATTTAATATTATTAAAAATGATTTTTAAACTAATAATATTATTTTTAAGTAATTTATTATTAATTACTTTAATTAATATTTAAATAAATTAAATATTAATAAAAATTTTATGTCAAAATATTAGAAATAATTTATTATAATTAAAAATGATTTTTCAAAATTTTTTATTAATTATTTAGTATTTAATTATATTTATTATAATTATTTTAATTAATAATTATTTATTGGACGTCGCTAAAGGTGTTCTTGGCTCAGCCAAGAACACGTTGGTCAATGTGCTCGGCCCTTGTTTGACTCGATTTTTCTTACAACCTGTTTGGTTTTTGGTCAATCTAAGGCAATGAAGTTGTAGATATTGTGTAACACTACAAATTCATGTTCATTTCACTACCCAAAAACATGTCTACAGGTTCCCACCTGTAAGAACCCGAATTTTCAGATATTATTAAATAAGGATTTAATAAATAAAATTCTTAAACTGTGAGATGGGTTCGAATAAAAATATATATATGTGATATGAGGTATGTGGTATTATATTACATAGGGTAATATGAACTATGTAATATGTGTTTTTGTGATTTATAAATATATTATTAATATATATTTGTTACTTAGCGTAGAGACGATTCAGTTGAAATAAAGGAAGTGGATAAATTCCTATCGATATTAAATAATTTATAGAATTATTTTATCATAGTAAGTTGGTGACATTAAATATCCTTAATGTATAATCACCATATTCTTGAGTATGTGTATTAATAACTAGTATGTTTATAATATAGGTTATTAATAGCACTTAAGCTATCCGTGAATAGGTTTGGATAGTGAAGCATGAGTTAGTTAAGGAATTAACTAATAAGAATAAATATTAGTTAATATAAGTTGTGAGTTATATTATGGAATAATATAATGTCAGTATTGAATCTTAATTAACTATGATGATATAGTACAATGTTTAATTTACTTAAGTAAAGGAGTGAATTAATATGTGTGTTGAATATGTAATTATAGTTGATACTTTTTATATATATTACTTAGAGTGGTAATATGTGAGAAAGTCTAAGGTGCGAATAACGTTAAATATATATACGTTATTAAAGGGAGATGGAAATCATTATATGATTAAATGTATATTGAAGAAATTATTTTGGGGAACAATTTATAGAAAAGAAAGAGAAATAGTTATTATATATTTCTAATAAAGGATATTAAAATAATTTTTAATATTGAATTATTTTAATAAAAGGAGGAAATATTATTTTTGAATAATAATATTACCTTATATGTTTTTGTATGAGGTGTGATTGGTTAATATAGTAAATATATTAAAACGTATTTGCTATATGTAATTAAATTGATGGAAACGATTTATTATAATAGAAAATAAACTTATTATCTATTTTCTATATATAATATATGTACATATGTCATACATATAGTTATTTGATATTATATTAAGAATAATATCATGAGACAATAAGTAAATTATTTTCTAATAACGAATGTGCTTATTTGGAGAAAACATAATATTTTATGATATGGCTAAATACATAATTTTAAATGTATTTTCAAGGGAGTTTAATTAATGAAAGGAAACTAAGTTATTTTTAATATATTAAATAACTTAAGTTATTATTTGATCGTGAATATTATTATTGGAATAATTAATAGAGTATATATTAATTATTATAAGCGTAAAAGTTATACTTATTATAAGTATAATTAATTGAAGTAGTTTAGCATTTTAATAGCTTGAGTTATTATATTACCGTAAAGGTTATATAGAATATTAGAGTATTTCCATTCACGATATATATATATATATATATATATATATATATATATATATATATATATATATATGTGTGAACCTTATGACTTAATAGTTCTAATTATATTGAACATGTTATAAGTAGTAAGTGATGGGAATAATAATAAGCTTGAGATTAAGCTTGTGAGAAATGCCTTGTGTGGCACGATAATAGATTCGGTAATGAATTGATTAATTCAAAGATGGAAGAATTATTAATTGAACAATTAATCTATATTAATTGTTATTATAATAATATGTTGAATTATTACTATTGCGAGTGATAGCATGATAATAAGTATATTTGTTATAAATATAATAAGATTTATATTTATTGTGAAAATTAACTATATAAATGTTAATTAATTGTTATGAAAATTATAATTCCATTGATTAATGAGAAATAGATTAATTAATATTATTATTAATTAATAAAATAAGTAATTTATTAATGTGCAAGCATGCGATATTAAAATATATAACGTATGATAGTTAACTATATGTTATACGAAGTGTAAAGTGCGACGTGACTATATAAGCTATATAGTAAGGTGATAGAGTTATATGAAATATGTATATAATGTAGTGTGACGTTTTAATATAGCTATATTATATGTATATATTATATAGTATGATTGGTTGCATTAAGAGAGTTACATAATATTATTGCTTATGTAACATGATAGGTGCGGGTAGACGTTAAGGAATACCCTATTAACATATAGCAATTGTTAATTGATAATGGTTTCTATAGGATATTATAACTGTAGTAATAACCGTTATAATAATAAGTAATACTCGATAGAATTATATCCGGTAGGATAAAATGTACATGAATTTATATATGCGCAAGTTAAAATTTACTACACGATAGTATTATTGGGACTACATTGTGACACATTAATTTATAACTTAAGTTATATAAAATAGAATGTGTACAACTTAAATATATATGGAATAAATATATATAGCCTAAGTATTAATATTAGGTATTTATATGTTGGTAATGCTGAGTTATAAATTTCTTGTCCCATAATTTTAGTGCCCAACTTCTCCTTCACGTGAATGGCTAGGAGCTATGCCTATTTCTCTCAAACTCAGCAACAAAACTAGCTAATGATTGCAAGGGGTGAGGAGTTCATGATGGATTTCACCCACTCTCAACCACTATCCATGAACCATCATGTAATCCTTTATTCCATTTGTTTGATTTGGGAGGCAGTAACATTGTCTGTGTATTCAAGACTCTATAAATAAGGCTTCCTCCTCCTTCATTTCATTTGCTGAGAAATTCTAATAAGTATAAAATATAGAGGTAATGCATTATATTAGCAAGGAGTCTGTGAATAGAGGAAGTTTGATATAGCAGTAAACTCATTTCAAGATTTACTGAGGTATAACACTTAATTTCTTGTTCTTCATCTTTGTTTTTTGAGAATTTCTAATTCTTGAATTTAGTATGAAATTCATGATAATGTGATCAAGAATTGTTTGTTAGTTGATATGTGGGCTGATATATATGTTAGTATGGCTAGTAGCTTGTCTGGAATGAATTTCGTAAAAACTTTCTGAGATGGGTCTGTAGAATTGCCGAGCAGAAGGCTGCTCTGTTTCTGGCCGGCCACCTGCGCAGCTTCGCCAGTTTTATACTGGCCAGCGACGCAGCTGCGCCGGTACCAGACGTTAAGTTGGCCAAGGCCCTGCGCAGCTGCGCCAGTTTTGAACTGGGGAGCTGCGCCGTTTCCAGATTCTGGAATCTTGTTTTCTGTTGCAGTCTGTTTCTTCTAGCTTGGTTGTTACCACTTAGAGCAAACATGTGAACATAAACAACATGCAAACTTTGATACAACATGCATGATTTTAACAATGTTATAATGTATATCATGAAATGGAAAGCGTATGTTTTAAAGAAAAACTTATAGTTTTAAAATAAAACTTATAGTTTTAAATATGAACGTTAATACATACGGGAGACGTGAACATTCTGATCTTGTGAAGATGTTAACATACTTTAACTACAAATGATAAGAACTTTAAAGTTGTCTTGTATGTGTCGAATTGTATCGTTCAAGTTTAAAATGATTTCAAAGGCGAACTTGAATATGTTTTCAAATCAAGTTGCATTAAGTATGAGTAGCTAGATTCTAAATATTTAAGATGCCATGTTTGTGTTTATTACGTCTCTAAATATGATTCGTATGTGATTGGATATATTGACAACTAACCAAGCATGAGTTCAAGCATGTTTTAAAGTGATAAACGAAGCATGTTTTCAAACTAATAACAATGATAGCTACATGTATGAAATATGAATATTGAGCATGCCTAACATAGGTTATATGATTACCTTATGTGTTTAAAAGCGAGCATGCTAGACTTTATGACTTTATAGTCTTGAATGGACTTAAGTTTTTACGGGTATTAACTTAGAACCTATATCATGTAAATTGAACGTGAAAAGGTTAAACGAGCATGAAAGTATCCTTTAATGTGTATACATACTATGTAGGACCTTATGATAATACTTGAAGTCGATTTTGACAATTAATAGAGTATATTTGCTTTGATATGGTCTTATGTGTTAGTAATGATATATGAGAATGATTAACTCAAAAGATGGATTACACTAGCTATATGTAAATAGATTAGTGGTAGACGGGTATGTGTATATGAAGAATGTTAGTAAGTACGTATGGTTAAAGTATACGTATACTTACATAGTTATTCTAAGAACACAATAAGAAAGTGAAACGAAGGTTTTAAGAACCAAGTTAGACAACAATGTAACCTTTATTATTACATTGAGAATGTATGGATACACATAACAAATGAGTGTGATCTCTATGGTTAATATAACTGTGTAGGATTACACAAAGTGCTTTGTGTAGAGATTCTTAAGCAGTTAAGTCGTAGTTGTTAAACTACGAATCAGACAAGTCTTTCAGTTCCTATTTGATATATGAATTCAATAACTGTTAGTTGAATTATAATATGCTGTGATAATGTGAACTTATATATGAATTGTATATGAGATATAAATGAGATTGAAAGTTGATCTTTGATGATATACTTGTTATGTGAAAAGTAACATGCGTAGTAAATATAAATTGTTTATAAATGCATGAACTGAGTATAATGTTGTATGCTATGTGATGCATGAAAACTGTTAGAATTGTTGAGCTGTCGAGCTCACTCTTGCAAATAACCACTTTTGCAAGTTAAGGACTTACGATAAAGACTTCGTGCTTCTTGATTGATAAAGATAGATAGTATCGAATTGAAGAAGTACTATTTAGATTATTGCTTGAACCCTGTTTAGATTCTAGAAGTTGTATTTGATAGTTGTTTACACTGTTTAATACATGTTGTGTTAAAAAGATGTATTAGTTAATACATAGAGGATATCAAGTCGAGTTGTAAACGTTATACGATAACTCAAATATAATGAATCATATTTTATAATTGATTCAAGGGTTGTAATTGATTCAAGTTATGAAATCAATAAAAGATTTTATTCAAGGAGGATTGAAAAAGTTTAAATTATTCCGCAATTTAGTAACATCGAATATGATGTAAAGATGAGATCTTGGATATAAATAGAATTTATATTCTAAATTGTAATTAGTAAAGTTGTATTCTTTTAGTAATGAATAAAAGATATAATAGTTTGGCGTTAGTAGTATCGTGACTGCACCGAATCCGAGGTTTCGAAGGAATGTGGATTTGGGGGCGTCACACCACCGCCTGTCAGACCACTTACCCTCGCCTGTTCTTGAAATTCTGGGTTATCCAGAATTAATGGTATCAATGGACTTATATGTTGTAATTTGTTCACCTAATAGGGACTACAGTGCTCGGGTGTTGTAGACCAACCATCAGGCTACTCCAAGGTAGCACTTACATAGCCTAGATATCATCATGCTGCAAGATCTAAGCATTCAAAAAGGTTGTCAGAGATTGGTTTTTTGGGTTTCTGGGTTACCCAGAAACAAAACCTTAACGGTCAATGCGTTTTGACCTTTTATAGCATTCGATCGGTTAATGTTTAGAGCTCTAGAGTGCTCTAGTACTATAGTACCCATGTCAAAGCATAATCTGATTAACAATTTACATCTGAAACGACTAACATGAGAGAGCTTTATCCGGTTAAACTAGGCTGTCAGGCTTGTTCTTAAGCTTTCTGGGTTGCCCAGAAAGCTAGCGATCATGGCCAGTCAACGACCTTTGACTACTAATAACTTCCGATTCTGTGTTCTGATTGCTATTTCATCACTTCCTGTCCAATAAAAACATTACATATTACAACTACCAACCTTAAACACACCTAAACAACAAACAGTTAGCGAGATAAGAGGGCTGACATTCGTTGTCAGACCCTATTTTGCATCTTTGACAGTTTTGCTTAAAACTCTATTTTGATGCTTTTAAATGTTATGGATTCGTGTTTTAGCAACCCAGATCACTTAATAACTTACTAATGAACATATCTAAACAATAACAACAACAATTAAAATATCAGAATTTAAAAATTAAACTAGGGTTTGGTTTTTTAACCTTTTTGAGTGCTTTTTGATTCTTTCCTTCTTGACTTTGTTTCTAGATTGCTGAGAGTTGTTTCAGAATTGTTTGGTAATATATATAAAGTGTAAATTTCGTGAACTTATGCTTACCTTACTTATCTTTGTGTCAAAAGCTCAAGTAGGGGTTAAAATCCCATTCCTCTCTTAGTTTAACAAGTAAGCCTACTTCATTTATGGATTTAGGGTGTGCTATCATGCTAAGGGTGTTGGATGCCATGTGACAAATCTTTTGCTTGCAAGCAAAAGATTTGTGCCTATCTTGTTTTAATAAGAGAACAAAATAAGGGTATTTGGGTCTTTTTGCATATACTAAGGGTAGTTTGGTAATTTTCCAATTAAAACCAAGAGTAATTTAGTCATTTCATATTATTCTTAAATAATTTTAAAACAATAATGAATAATTAGGGTTTATAACCTATAATTAGGGTTTATAATTTAAAATTAGATTTCATAATTAGGGTTAGGGTTTCCTTACAATCCTTTCCAATTAAATCTTTAATACGTCATATTAAATTAATATATGTATATATTCATAATAATATATAACATTATCAATGTTTTATGCTATAATTTCCATTTATTATAACAATTAGGGTTAGGATTCCTTATTAAAATAAAATCCTAAATTAGGGATTACCTATAAAACTTTTCATATATCAGTACATAGTCATATCTTATGTGTTGATATATAATTATATATATTCAAATAAAGTTAAATACACAGCACACAAGATATTAAACAAATTTATATTTACTGTTTATATTAATATTCCTATTTAAAGTTTGGAATATTACAATCACCCCTCCTTATAAGAATTTCCTCCCGAAATTGAAATTACAGCCTATAAGAACAAATGCGGAAAGTCTTCTCGCATCTTATCCTCCAACTCCTATGTAGCTTCTTCAATATCATGATTCTTCCAGATTACTTTAACTGATGATATAACCTTATTTCTCAACACCTGTTCTTTTCGATCAACAATCTGTACCGGAACTTCTACATACGATAAATCTTTCTCTATCTGAACAGGTTCATAGTTTATCATGTGCTTATAATCAGGTTTATACGGACGTAGCATGGACACATGAAACACATTATGGACGTGTCCTAACTCTGGGAGTAGGGCTACCTCGTAGGCTACTTCACCTATTCTGTAACGATTGAGATTTTATATTTAATTTTAAATATTTATTGAGTTAAATAAATATTTTATGTGATTTATTTATTGAGTTAAATAAATAAATTATATGATTTATGGAGTGATTTAATTAAGTGTTATATATTAATTAAATGAATGTGTAATATTTATTTAATTAGTGTATATTAATTTTATATTATAGTTCTAATTTAATTGAGATAATTAAATTAGATAAGATGTGTGTTAAGTGTTATGGGAATTATAATTAGCGAGTAATTATAATTATGTGGCAATTTCTGCCGATCAGGGTTAAGTACAACCTGGATAAGCTAGCGAAGCTATACGTGAAGGAACTTATTTCTGGACACGGTGTTCCGGTGTCAATTGTGTCAGACAGAAATTCGCATTTTACATCTAATATCTGGAAGCAATTGCAAGAATGTCTGGGAACGCAATTACGAATTAGTACAGTGTATCATCTTCAGACTGATGGACAGAGCGAAAGAACGATTCAGACGCTTGAGGATATGCTGAGAGCTTGTGTGATGGACTTCAAAGGAAGCTGGGAGGATCATCTACCGTTGGTGGAGTTCGCCTACAACAATAGTCATCATGCGAGTATTGGCATGCCGCCTTACGAAGCATTATACGGCAGAAAATGCATAACTCCTATGTGCTGGGATGAAGTCGCTGAACGTCAATTGTTGGGACCAGAATTCGTACAACAAACCGCTAAAATTGTGAAGCTGATCAGAACGAGATTAGTTGTTGCTAAAGACAGACAGAAGAAGTATGCCGATCTTCATCGACAAAACCAAGAATTCTTACCAGGAAGTTTCGTGTTCCTGAAAGTATCTCCCTGGAAGGGGAAGATTCGATTTGGTAAAAAGGGAAAGCTGAGTCCTAGATTTATTGGACCTTTTGAGGTGTTGCGAAAAGTTGGCGAGGTAGCTTACGAGATTGCATTACCTCCGGAGCTCGAGAATATATATAATGTCTTTCATATTTCTGTGTTAAGACCTTATAAGCATGATTATAAACATGTAATAGAATACGAACCTTTACTATTTGATAAGGACTTAACCTATGAAGAAGTGTATGTTCAAATAGTTGATAGAAAGGAACAAGTACTTAAGAATAAAGTGTACCTTCTGTTAAGGTAATCTGGAGGAACCACATTGCTGAAGAAGCTACGTGGGAACTCGAAGATGTTATGATAAAATCTTATCCGCATTTATTTGATTAGTTTTGTGTAACCCCTTATGTACTGATTCTGCGGACAGAATCCTTTTAAGGATGGAAGAATATAATAGACGAGAATTTTTTTTATATGTGATTCTGGGGACAGAATCCTTTTAAGGAGGAAAGATTGTAACGATTGAGATTTTATATTTAATTTTAAATATTTATTGAGTTAAATAAATATTTTATGTGATTTATTTACTGAGTTAAATAAATAAACTATGTGATTTATGGAGTGATTTAATTAAGTGTTATATATTAATTAAATAAATGTGTAATATTTATTTAATTAATGTATATTAATTTTATATTATAGTTCTAATTTAATTGAGATAATTAAATTAGATGAGATGTGTGTTAAGTGTTACGGGAATTATAATTAGCGAGTAATTATAATTATGTGGCAATTTTATGTGATTAATTGATGTTAGATTTTAATTGATTAAATTAGATGATTAATATTTAATTAATTAAAATGTGACATTTAAAATATGTGTTAAATGATTTGTTAAAGCAAAAGAAAAAGGATTTTAAATGATTTTAAATAAACAAGGCTTTGCATTTGTTTTTTTTAAATCTATTTTCCAAACAAGACCTTAGCTAATAATCTGTTTTTAAATAAAGGGTTTGCCAAACATGGCCTTATGGCTATTCAAATTCAAATTTTATAACTGTTAAATTAATTAAGTTATTAAGTATTAGTTAATACGTATATTATTGATACATCAGTTATATATCTATATACTACGTAAAGAAAAACTATGCTAGTTTTCTAAGCCTAAGTCTAAACTAAGAACAAAGAAAAGAAGAGTAGAAAATTTAGAGAGAGAAGGGAAGAAGAGAAGGAAGAGAAAGCTTGAGAAGGCTAGAGTTAATCTTCATATTCTTCTACAATCATCAAACAAAGGGTAATTACTATCTCATAATTTTAAAAATTTTAATTAGTTGTTCTTTCTTGTTTTGAGTTTCTGTAAATTTTGATTTACTATAAATTTCAAGAAAACGTATTAACATGAATTGTATATATATATGGTGTTCATGTATTGTCAATGGTTGATTGGTAGGCTATAAACGAGTTTTCAGAAATCAAATTATAGTAGAAACATGTTTTAATGAATAAAATATGTTCATATGGAATTTCAAGTAATTGGTTGATTTTAGAGAAAAATTGATGAATTAGTATATGCTAACATGCTTATTAGGAATTTGGTTTGATGTTATCTTCAATTTGGTATATAATGCATGTATATAAAGTTGAATTAGTTGAGAAATTTAATTACAGTGAATTGTTTTATGAAAATTATGAGTTTGGGAGAAAAATGATTTTCTCAAGTTTTTATTTAAAATTAAGTGTTTTAATATTGTAATTTGATGTCTTGGTATGTTAAAAGTGTGTTAGAAGCTTTATATGATGTTTCTGTAATGTTATATGAATCAATCTTTGGCTAAATTGAGAACTCGATGTGGAGAATTAAGCCAATTTGGTTTTCTCGGCACTGTTCGTAAGCTGCTCTGTTTCTGTCCGCGTGCTGGCGCAGCTGCACAGGCAGTAAGGGCAGAAGTGGCGCAGCTGCGCCGCTGGGTTTTTAGGATTGACACCAGCGCAGCTGCGCCGGTGTCAAGGCTAAAGGTGGTGCAGCTGCGCCGTGTCCTGGGCAGAGGCAGTGAGTTTTAATCCAGTGTGCACTTTATTTTTATGCCTAAGTTACATTGTTGCTAGAATAATGATCATGTATTTAAGTTGCAATAGCATGTTGATAACAAGAATTTGACAATTTGGTAATTGTAAAAGAAAAGAGGTTTTGTAAACCTTAAAGTATTATTTGAATTATTATTTAATTGTGAATTAGTTAATGTGATATGTAATTATAATTTGTATAATTATAATTAAGAGTAAAGGTTTAAATTATAATTTTTGTTAAATTATAATGTATAGAAGTTGATTTATTTTAATCAATTAGATGTTAATTTAAATTATAATTTATGTAATTATAATTTAATAAATGCATGATTTTTATAGATTATAATTGATAAATACATGATTAATTATAAATTGTGTAATTATAAATGCATGATGTAGTTTAATTGATTTTAAATTATAATTATTTATAATTTAAATGGTAATTATAATTAAAGTAATTATAATTTGATTAAGTGTTTGAATTATAATTACTTAATTATAATTTAGTTAAATACATAATTAATTTAATTATGTGAATATGTGTGTGATGTAATTAACTATGTGATAGTTGATTATTATTATTTATTTAATTAGAGTGAGTTAACCATGAGGGTTAACCACTTATGTGAATTAGTTATGTGTTAACTAATTTAGATTATTATAATTTAATGTGTATAGGAAGTGTTTAAGTACGTGAATTGTGTTAAGTAGCTTACGCTTGAGGCAAGTCTTCTAACCCTAAACTTGTTAATTCTATACAATTTCTTGAGTTCATATATTCATTGTTGAGAATGTCATTTCCATTTCTATATTGGACAATTATTTATTTAATTGAAATGATCTTGACTTATTATTCAAGTAAGATCCAGTTTATTATTTTAAATGCTTTAAGTTTACTTCTAAAGCATATGTTAATTCATAATTCTTTTATTTATGAATTATTGAAAGTCGATTCAACTAATCCTTAGTTGATGAACGTGAATTCTAAATTACCCTTGTAAGCTTATCCAAACCAAACTTTCTTTGGTGCGGACTTGAATTCAAATTACTGAGTTGAACAACCCTAATTATTAGGGGAGGTTACTACGCATAGCGTTAAGATGTTTGTGTACAATACATGGTACGAAGGGCTGATCCCCCTAAGTACGAGTTAAGGTCCATAGTCTTATTGACTGTTAAAGGTTTAAATAGACATATTTATAACCTAGGACAAGAGTTCAAAGGTCTTATAACCCTCAGACAAATTCTATATTCGAATCTTAATGTTGATAGAGAATTATTATTTAATTCTTTATGATTGAAGCAAGCTAAGTTATTCAGATTCTTTAAAAGATATTCTTTCATGTAATTATTATTGTTAAACTTCAGTGAGCTGTTGTTTGCTCACTCTTGCATTAAATAACAATTGCAGTTAAGGTTGATAACGTTGACGCCCCGTCTACGAGCAAAGGCAAGGGAAAGACGAACAAGTGAAGATTGTTTAATTATTTTGAAATGATTGTAATAAGACTTTTATGTCATGTTTTTATTCCGCACTTTATTGTTTATGTCAAGGTTAGAGTAACCCTGGGATTTATTTTTGAGAATGTTGTAACCCTTGTTTTAAGGGAGATTTTATATAAAGATTGTAATTTAGTTTGAGATATATTGGGTAGATGTTTGTTATAGTTAGAAAGTGAACACCAAATCATGTGGAAACGAAGTACCCGAATTTGGGGGTGTCACATGTTGGTATCAGAGCCGTAGGTTATGAAACCTTAGGTGGGGAAAAACCTTAGGTAGTAGCCTTATGGTAAGATCAAAAAAATAGCGATGCTAGGTAAAGATAATAAACTATCTTATGTGCCTATGTGTTTACATTTTAGTATTCGAAGAGTGACGATTCGTTATCACGTAATAATGAACTTTAAAATTCTTTTGTCAAGATGTCGAACGTTGAAGAACCTAGTCAGGCTAGAGAGGATGTACCTCAGATGTCTAGAGAGGAGGAGCCCCGTGATATACATATTGTCTGGGAGCAGCTGGTTAGGAGAGAGCCATCTCCAGTGATCACCGTAGCTGGTCGGGAGCGTGAGCTGACACCTATTCCAGAAGAAGAGGACGAGTCTGAAGAGGAGGAGGAAGAGGATCCCGAAGAGGAATTCCCACCTCTCTCTACTAGTGCTGATATGTACGAGGAAGTCTACGACAACAGCGTGGAGCTTTATGGTCGAGTCAGAGAGCTCCAAGAAACCATTCAGCAGCGAAACGAGACGATCGAGGAAATGGCAAGTGACCTAGGAGATGCATAGTGGAACCTGATACATATGGAGGTTGATAGAGATGCTGCTCGATTTGAACTGGCAAAGCTGAAGTAGGACATCCAGGAGGAGTCGAGGAAGCGTGCCAGAGCTAAAGAGTCAAGATTGAGGGCTAATCAACGAGCCGATCGAGCTAAAGGTGAAGCTGAAGCCAAGAGGGCCAAGCTGAGGGAAACAGAATATGCTTTTCATACTGCTATAGAAAGAGCTCAGGACCGTGTTTTCTACTACCCAGCTCAGTTCCAACGTTTATCATGGTATGTGGTGAACCGAAGAACGGCGTTTCGGGTAATGAAAGAGGAATGCAGAGAGGCTGTGCGACGTATTAATATGACTAGGCAGTAGCAATAGCAGCAATGGCAGTAGCAGTAGCAGTAGCAGTAGTAGTAGTAGCAGTAGCAGTAGTAGTAGAGCTTTTGTTTGTGTGTTGCTTTAAATAAAGTAAATCCCATAATTTGAGATAAGAATGGGATAAGTCAATAATGTAATCCTGCAACTTTTCCAGTTCAGGAAGGATGATGTAAATGGCAGAAATGCTATCTGATTGATGTTTTTAAACTACGACTAATGAATAAAAGAAGTTTATTGACGTGCTATGTGTTTTATGTGAACTGAATTGTTTAAAACATTTAAGTATGAACTTGAATATTTAAAAATTGAATAAAGGGTCTAATAATAATATTTTCTTAATAGAAAATGCCTCCTAGAAGAAGAATAACACGTCAAAACCCCGAGGGTTCGACGAACAACAACAATAATGGTGGGACGAATCCCAACTCGGTTCAGCAGTTGGTGAACCTGTTGACAGGAGCTCTTGCGAATCAGCCGCAAGTGCAGGGTACTACGTTCAAGGAATTCAAGGCAGTAGGACCGCCTGAATTCAAAGGATCGACCAACCCTATTGAGGCTCAGATGTGGGTTATGGAAATGGAGAAGGTATTCGACGTAGCCAGAGTAGGTGAAGACCAGAAGATAGCATTCGCGGCTTTCATATTGAAGTCGGATGCTAGTTTTTGGTGGCAGGCTAACAAGACCCGAGAGGGAGAGGGAGTCATCATGTGGGAACGTTTCAAGGAAATGTTCTACGAGGTGTACTTTCCAGCGAGTTCGCAGGACCAGATGGAGGTCCAGTTCCTAGAGCTTAAGCAGGGAGGGATGACGGTGTCTGAGTATGCCTCTAAGTTCAACGAGTTGGTCAGGTTCGCTACATACCAGGTCAGCACTGACGCTAGGAAGGCGAGAAGGTTTGAGCAGGGACTGAAGCCCTGGCTCTACAGCAAGGTTTCCATGTTCCAGCTGAACACATTTGCAGCTGTGCTAGAGAAGGCCATACATGCTAAGGGAGGAAGCGAAGCGGTGACGAAGTTCAACCAAGATAAGAAGAAGAACAATGAGGTAGAAACCAAGATTGGGGGTAGCAGCGCTGTGAACCAGAAGAGGAAGTGGTCTGACAATACCTTTGCTGGGAGTCAGCAAGGAAGCCAGCAAAAGGGGAAGTTTGAAGCATGTGCTACATGCGGTAAGAATCACACTAGCGTGTGCATGAAGGGAAAGTGGGTGTGCTTCAACTGTGGTCAGGAAGGTCACATTGCACCTAATTTCCCAAACCCGAAGAAGGGAGCTTGCTTTACATGTGGATCCAAGGATCACATGGCTTGCAACTGCCCTAAGAAGTTGACGGCAGGGTCAACAGGGAGCGAAGGGAATGGAAGCGGCAGTTCCGTTACTTTCGCTGCACCATTGCAAGATGTTCGACCCACTGCACGGACATTCAATATGACGGTGCAGGATGCTGTGCAATCTAAAGATATGGTGTCAGGTATTATTTCGGTCAATAGTATAAATGCATATGTATTATTTAATTCGGGTGCTACTTGTTCATTCATATCTGATGATTTTGCTAAAACCCTAGACTTACCTGTAGAGGAGTTAGTTTACCCTTTGAACATAGAGATTGCGAATAGGGAGGTTATTCCTGTTAGGAGCATTTAGAAGAATTGTAGATTGGACATTAAGGGTCAGGAGCTTAGAGTAGATTTGATTCCGATTAAACTTGAGGAATTTGATGTCATACTGGGTATGGACTGGTTGTTCAACCATGGGGCGATAATCGACTGTCAGAAGAAGTCGGTAAACCTTATGACTCTGTCTAAGTTAGTGTTCTATGGTAGCAAATCAACTAGACAAGCGAGTTGTCTGACGGTTATGCAAGCCAAGAAACTTCTGACGCAAGGATGTGTGGGATATCTAGCCTACATAGTAGATACGCATAAGGAAAACCCGAAGGTGGAGGAGATATCGGTAGTTAAGGAGTTTATGGATGTTTTTTCGAGCGATTTGCCAGGACTTCCACCAGATAGGGAGATAGAGTTCGTGATCGATCTAGCGCCGGGAACTGCTCCAATTTTGAAGGCTCCGTACAGAATGGCTCCAGTTGAGATAAAGGAACTGATGGTTCAACTACAAGAATTGCTAGACAAGAAGTATATTCAACCGAGCGTTTCGCCGTGGGGAGCGCCTGTTTTGTTTGTGAAGAAGAAGGATGGATCGATGCGTCTTTGCATTGATTATAGGGAGTTGAATAAAGTTACGATCAAGAATAGGTATCCTTTACCGAGGATCGATGACTTGTTTGATCAACTGAAGGGTGCGAAGTACTTCTCGAAAATTGATTTGAGAAGCGGGTATCATCAATTGAAGATGAGGAAGGAAGATATACCTAAAATGGCTTTTAGGACTCGATATGGTCATTACGAGTTCTTGGTGATGTTATTTGGTCTCACGAATGCCCCAGCTGCATTTATGGACTTAATGAACAGGGTGTTCAAGCCATTTCTGGACAAGTTCGTGGTAGTGTTCATAGATGACATCCTGGTTTATTCCAAGACCGAGGAGGAACATGCTGAACACTTACGACTAACCTTAGAAGCCCTGAGACGAGAGAAGCTTTACGCTAAATTCTCAAAATGCGAATTCTGGTTGGAACGTGTGCAATTTCTTGGCCACGTAATCGACAAGGATAGTATTTTGGTGGATCCGTCGAAGGTTGAAGCTGTTATGAATTGGGATCAGCCGAAGACGCCGTCTGAAGTGAGGAGTTTCTTGGGATTGGCAGGTTATTACAGTAGATTTGTCCAAGACTTTTCTAGAATCGCAACTCCGTTGGTGAATTTGACTCATAAAACGGTTAAATTTGTTTGGACGGAGAAATGTGAGGAAAGTTTTCAAGAGCTGAAGAAGAGGCTGAGTATTGCGCCTGTATTGTCTTTACCGGATAGTTCGGGAAATTTCGTGGTGTATAGCGATGCCTTACATAAAGGATTAGGTTGTGTGTTGATGCAGAGCGACAAAGTCATTGCCTATGCGTCACGTCAGCTAAAGGATTATGAGAAGGGATATCCGACCCATGACCTAGAATTGGCGGCAGTAGTGTTTGCCCTAAAGATTTGGAGGCAATACTTATATGGAGAAAAGTGTGAAATATACACAGATCACAAGAGTCTAAAGTATAAATTTACCCAGAAGGATTTGAACATGCGCCAAAGAAGATGGTTGGAACTGATTAAAGACTACGATTGCGAGATACTTTACCATCCGGGTAAAGCTAATGTTGTCGCCGATGCTTTGAGCAGGAAAGGTCGGGAGAAGTTGAATATGTTAACTGACCAGGATCAGTTGATAGAACAGATGGCTAGATTGGAATTGGAAGTGAAGTTTCTAAAGGAATCAGATGAGATGTTGTTTCAAGTAACTGTTGGTTCTACTCTAGTAGACAAAGTGAAAGAAGCACAACTTCACGATGAAGAATGTGAGAAGATTCGGAGGAGGATAACTGATGGCGAAGAGTTCAAGTTCAAGATCGATAATGAAGGTCTGTTACGGTTTGAAGGTAGAATCTGGGTACCACCGGTACCTGAGGTCAAAGAAGAGATTCTAAGCGAAGCTCATAGTTTTAGATATTCTATTCACCCTGGGAGTACGAAGATGTACCAGGATCTCAGGCATCATTTTTGGTGGCCGAATATGAAGAGGGACGTTGCGGAATGCGTTGCGAAGTGCTTGACGTGCCAAAAAGTTAAAGCAGAACACCAGAGACCGAGTGGTTTGCTACAACCATTAGAGATTCTAGAGTGGAAGTGGGAGCACATCACGATGGATTTTGTGGTAGGTCTTCTAACGACTCAGAAGGGATTTGATGCGATATGGGTTATAGTGGATCGACTGACAAAGTCAGCCCACTTTCTGCCGATCAGGGTTAAGTACAACCTGGATAAGCTAGCGAAGCTATACGTGAAGGAACTTATTTCTGGACACGGTGTTCCGGTGTCAATTGTGTCCGACAGAGATCCGCGTTTTACGTCTAATTTCTGGAAGTGAATGCAAGAATGTCTGGGAACGCAATTACGAATGAGTACAGCGTATCATACTCAGACTAATGGACAGAGCGAAAGAACGATTCAGACGCTTGAGGATATGCTGAGAGCTTGTGTGATGGACTTCAAAGGAAGCTGGGAGGATCATCTACCGTTGGTGGAGTTCACCTACAACAATAGTCATCATGCGAGTATTGGCATGCCGCCTTACGAAGCATTATACGGCAGAAAATGCAGAACTCCTTTGTGCTGGGATGAAGTCGGTGAACGTCAATTGTTGGGACCAGAATTGGTACAACAAACCACTGAAATTGTGAAGCTGATCAGAACGAGATTAGTTGCTGCTCAAGACAGACAGAAGAAGTATGCCGATCTTCATCGACAAAACCGAGAATTCTTACCAGGAAGTTTTGTATTCCTAAAAGTATCTCCCTGGAAGGGGAAGATTCGATTTGGTAAGAAGGGAAAGCTGAGTCCCAGATTTATTAGACCTTTTGAGGTGTTGCGAAAAGTTGGCGAGGTGGCTTACGAGATTGCATTACCTCCGGAGCTCGAGAATATACATAATGTCTTTCATATTTCTATGTTAAGACCTTACAAGCATGATTATAAACATGTAATAGAATACGAACCTTTACTATTTGATAAGGACTTAACCTATGAAGAAGTGCCTGTTCAAATAGTTGATATAAAGGAACAAGTACTTAGGAATAAAGTGATATCTTCGGTTAAGGTAATCTAGAGTAACCACATTGTTGAAGAAGCTACGTGGAAACTCGAAGATGTTATGATGAAATCTTATCCGCATTTATTTGATTAGTTTTGTGTAACCCCTTATGTACTGATTCTAGGGACAGAATCCTTTTAAGGAGGGAAGAATGTAATAGACGAGAATTTTTTTTATGTGTGATTCTGGGGACAGAATCCTTTTAAGGAGGGAAGATTGTAATGATTGAGATTTTATATTTAATTTTAAATATTTATTAAGTTAAATAAATATTTATGTGATTTATTTATTGAGTTAAATAAATAAATTATATGATTTATGGAGTGATTTAATTAAGTGTTATATATTAATTAAATGAATGTGTAATATTTATTTAATTAATGTATATTAATTTTATATTATAGTTCTAATTTAATTGAGATAATTAAATTAGATGAGATGTGTGTTAAGTATTACGGGAATTATAATTAGCGAGTAATTATAATTATGTGGCAATTTTATGTGATTAATTGATATTAGATTTTAATTGATTAAATTAGATGATTAATATTTAATTAATTAAAATATGACATTTAAAATATGTGTTAAATGATTTGTTAAAATAAAAGAAAAAGAATTTTAAATGATTTTAAATAAACAAGGCTTTGCATTTATTTTTTTTAAATCTATTTTCCGAACAAGGCCTTAGCTAATAATCTGTTTTTAAATAAAGGGTTTGCCAAGCATGGCCTTATGGCTATTCAAATTCAAATTTTATAACTGTTAAATTAATTAAGTTATTAAGTATTAGTTAATACGTATATTATTGATACATCAGTTATATATCTATATACTACGTAAAGAAAAACTACGTTAGTTTTCTAAGCCTAAGTCTAAACTAAGAACAAAGAAAAGAAGAGCAGAGAATTTAGAGAGAGAAGGGAAGAAGAGAAGGAAGAGAAAGCTTGAGAAGGCTAGAGTTAATCTTTATATTCTTCTACAATATCAAACAAAGGGTAATTACTATCTCATAGTTTTAAAAATTTTAATTAGTTGTTCTTCCTTGTTTTGAGTTTCTGTAATTTTGGTTTACTATAAATTTCAAGAAAACGTATTAACATGAATTGTATATATATATGGTGTTCATGTATTGTCAATAGTTGATTGGTAGGCTATAAACGAGTTTTCAGAAATCAAATTATAGTATAAACATGTTTTAGTAAATAAAATATGTGCATATGGAATTTCATGTAATTAGTTGATTTTAGAGAAAAATTGATGAATTAGTATATGCTAACATGCTTATTAGGAATTTGGTTTAATGTTATCTTCAATTTGGTATATAATACATGTATATAAAGTTGAATTAGTTGAGAAATTTAATTACAGTGAATTTTTTTATGAAAATTATGAGTTTGGGAGAAAAATGATTTTCTCAAGTTTTTATTTAAAATTAAGTGTTTTAATATTGTAATTTGATGTCTTGGTATGTTAAAAGTGTGTTAGAAGCTTTATATGATGTTTCTGTAATGTTATATGAATTAATCTTTGGCTAAATTGAGAACTCGATGTGGAGAATTAATCTAATTTGGTTTTCTCGGCACTGTTCGTAAGCTGCTATGTTTCTGTCCGCGTGCTGGCACAACTGCACAGGCAGCAATGGCAGAAGCGGCACAGCTGCGCCGCTGGGTTTTTTCAGGATTGACACCAGCACAGCTGCGCCAGTGTCAAGGCTAAAGGTGGCGCAGCTGCGCCGTGTCTTGGGCAGAAGCAGTGAGTTTTAATCAAGTGTGCACTTTATTTTTATGCCTAAGTTATATTGTTGCTAGAATAATGATCATGTATTTAAGTTGCAATAGCATGTTGATAACATGAATTTGACAATTTGGTAATTTTAAAAGAAAAGAGATTTTGAAAACCTTAAAGTATTATTTGAATTATTGTTTAATTGTGAATTGGTTAATGTGATATGTAATTATAATTTGTATAATTATAATTAAGAGTAAAGGTTTAAATTATAATTTTTGTTAAATTATAATGTATAGAAGTTGATTTATTTTAATCAATTAGATGTTAATTTAAATTATAATTTATGTAATTATAATTTAATAAATGCATGATTATTATAGATTATAATTGATAAATACATGATTAATTATAAATTGTGTAATTATAAATGCATGATGTAGTTTAATTGATTTTAAATTATAATTATTTATAATTTAAATGATAATTATAATTTAAGTAATTATAATTTGATTAAGTGTTTGAATTATAATTGTTTAATTATAATTTAGTTAAATACATAATTAATTTAATTATGTGAATATGTGTGTGATGTAATTAACTATGTGATAGTTGATTATTATTATTTATTTAATTAGAGTGAGTTAACCATGAGGGTTAACCACTTATGTGAATTAGTTATGTGTTAACTAATTTAGATTATTATAATTTAATGTGTATAGGAAGTGTTTAAGTACGTGAATTGTGTTAAGTAGCTTGCGCTTGAGGCAAGTCTTCTAACCCTAAACTTGTTAATTCTATACAATTTCTTGAGTTCATATATTCATTGTTGAGAATGTCATTTCCATTTCTATATTGGACAATTATTTATTTAATTGAAATGATCTTGACTTATTATTCAAGTAAGATCCAGTTTATTATTTTAAATGCTTTAAGTTTACTTCTAAAGCATATGTTAATTCATAATTCTTTTATTTATGAATTATTGAAAGTCGATTCAACTAATCCTTAGTTGATGAACGTGAATTCTAACTTACCCTTGTAAGCTTATCCAAACCAAACTTTCTTTGGTGCGGACTTGAATTCAAATTACTGAGTTGAACAACCCTAATTATTAGGGGAGGTTACTACGCATAGCGTTAAAATGTTTGTGTACAATACATGGTACGAAGGGCTGATCCCCCTAAGTACGAGTTAAGGTCCATAGTCTTATTGACTGTTAAAGGTTTAAATAGACATATTTATAACCTAGGACAAGAGTTCAAAGGTCTTATAACCCTCAGACAAATTCTATATTCGAATCTTAATGTTGATAGAGAATTATTATTCAATTCTTTATGATTGAAGCAAGCTAAGTTATTCAGATTCTTTAAAAGATATTCTTTCATGTAATTATTATTGTTAAACTTCAGTGAGCTGTTGTTTGCTCACTCTTGCATTAAATAACAATTGCAGTTAAGGTTGATAATGTTGACGCCCCATCTACGAGCAAAGGCAAGGGAAAGACGAACAAGTGAAGACTTGTTTAATTATTTTGAAATGATTATAATAAGACTTTTATGTCATGTTTTTATTCTGCATTTTATTGTTTATGTCAAGGTTAGAGTAACCCTGGGATTTATTTTTGAGAATGTTGTAACCCTTGTTTTAAGGGAGATTTTATATAAAGATTGTAATTTAGTTTGAGATATAACATGTTTGTTATAGTTAGAAAGTGAACATCAAATCATGTGAAAACGAAGTACCCGAATTTGGGGGTGTCACATATTCTCCTTAATACTTGAAATGGGCCATTGAATCTCGGGCTCAGCTTTCCCGTTTTACCAAAACGAATCTTGAATTTCCAAGGATATACTTTCAGAAAGACATGACTCCCAACACTAAACTCCCTTAGCTGTCTGTGTTGATCTGCATATTTCTTCTGTCGGTCTTGATATGCTTACAACCGTTGTCGTATAATTCCAATTTTCTCCGTGGTTTGTTGAACTAACTTAGGTCCAAGCATTTGTCTTTCCCCAACTTCATCCCAGCATAAAGGTGTTCTACACTTCCTTCCATACAGGGCTTCGTACGGTGGCATTCTAATAATGGCATGATAACTGTTATTGTACGCGAACTCTACCAAAGGTAACTGGTCTTCCCAACTCCCTTTAAAATCCATAATGTAGGTTCTCAACATATCTTCCAGCGTCTGAATGGTTTTCTCACTTTGGCCATCGATTTGCAGGTGATATGTTGTACTAAACTTTAGCTGGGTTCCCAAGTGTGCCTGAAGACTCCTCTAAAAGTTTGAAGTAAATCGTGGATCTCTGTCTAATACTATGGATACAGGAACTCCATGTCTAGAAATAATCTCTTTTATGTATAACTTGGCCAACTGATCGAGATTATAAGTAATTTTGATAGGTAGAAAATGGGCTGACTTGGTGAGACGATCAACTATTACCCAGATAACATTATGGCCCTTCTGAGTGATAGGAAGTCCTACCACAAAGTCTATGGTGATGTGCTCCCACTTCCATTCATGAATTGGTAGAGGTTGTAGCAACCCACTCGGTCTTTGATGCTCGGCTTTAACTCTCTGGCATGTGAGACACTTGCTTACCCATTCTGCTATCTCTCTCTTTATGCTCAACCACCAAAAGTGTTAACTCAAGTCCTTATACATCTTGGTACTTCCCGAATTCACAGCAAACTTGGAACTATGAGTTTCTGCTAAGATTTCATCTTTCAATACCGGTACCGCTGGAACCCACACTCTATTCTCATACCTCAGTACTCCCTCTTTATCCAGTCAAAATTTAATGTTTTTCCCCTGGGTTATCTCAACCTTACATTTCTGACATGCTTCATCTTTCTCCTGCATCTTTTTGATTTTATCCATTAAGGTTAAGGCTGTCTCTATTACGAATAACTTCTAGCTGGAGTTAGTTGGAGCTCTTACTTCAATCTCGAGTTTTTTAAACTCTTTTATCAGTGCCTTGTTGTTTGTGATGGTATTTAACCTTTCTTGATTCTTCCAGCTCAACGCATCTGCAACTATGTTGGCTTTACTAGGATGATATAGAATCTCACAATCAAAGTCCTTGATTAATTCTAACCACCTTCTCTGCCTCATATTCAACTCCTTCTGTGTGAAAATATACTTCAGACTTTTGTGATCTGTGTATATTTCACACTTTCCCCCATACAAATAATGTTGCCATATCTTCAAAGAAAAAACTATTGTGGCTAACTCCAGATCATGAGTAGGATACCTTTTCTCATAATCTTTAAGTTGTCACGAAGCATAGGCGGTCACCTTCCCATATTGCATTAACACACATCCTAAACCCCTGTGTGAAGCATCACTATAAACTACAAGACCCCCAGTTTCATCTGGTAATGATAATACTGGTGCCCTACTCAGTAATTTCTTCAATTCTTGAAAACTTTCTTCACACTTGTCCGTCCAATTATACTTCACAGTCTTTCGAGTTAAATTTGTTAGCAGGGTCGCTATTTTGGAAAAATCTTTTATAAAACGATGATAGTACCCTGCCAAACCAAGAAAACTATAAATTTCTGTTGGTGTTGTTGGTTGATCCCAATTCATGATTGTTTCTATCTTTGCTGGATCCACTGCCACCCCATTCTTATTAATTACGTGGCCTAGGAACTGGACTTCCTCTAACCAGAACTCACGTTTGGAAAATTTTGCGTAGAGTTTTTCCTTTCTCAATATCTCTAATACCACTCTCAAGTGCTCCGCATGTTCCTCCCGTGTCTTAGAGTATATTAAGATATCATCAATAAACACCACCACAAACTTATCCAAGCATGACTTAAATACTCGATTCATTAAATCCATAAAAGCTGCTGGTGCATTTGTTAACCCAAAAGACATCACAAGAAACTCGTAATGTCCGTATCGAGTCCTAAAGGCGGTCTTTGGTACATCTTCTTTTCTTAACTTCAATTGATGATAACCCGATCATAAGTCAATTTTTGAAAAATGCTCCGCTCCTTTTAACTGATCAAACAAATCATAATTCCTTGGTAAAGGGTACTTATTCTTGATGGTCAACTTATTTAACTCCCGATAATCTATACACAATCTTAACGTCCCATCCTTCTTCTTTACAAACAACACAGGTGTTCCCCATGGTGAAACACTAGGCTGTATGTACTTCTTATCTAAGAGTTCTTGTAACTGAACATGCAACTCCTTCAATTCTACTGGTGCCATCCTATATGGTGCCTTTGAAACTGGTGTCGTACCTGGTGCAAGGTCAATTACAAACTCAATCTCTCTGTCAGGTGGAAGACCAGGTAGATCACTTGGAAACACGTCCGAAAACTCATTTATCATAGGTATTTGATCTAACTTTCCCTCTTCTTTCCTTGTATCCACCACATAGGCTAAATACCCTGTACCACCCTTTCGAAGCAATCTCTTAGCTTGCATAACCGTTAAACATCGGACTTGGTTTGGTGAACAACTTCCTTTGAATACTAACTTTGTTTTCAAAGATGTCCTTAAACTTACTTGTTTCCGTTTACAATCAATTACTGCCTTATGCCTACCCAACCAATCCATCCCCAATATTACATCAAACTCCCCTAGTTGTATAGGTATAAGGTTTATCGGTAACGTATGTCCCTGAATTTCTACACTACAATTCTTATGTACTGTATGAACAGGAATTATTTCTTTGTTAGCAATTTTTACGTTGAAAGGTGCATCTAAATCTTCACATGGCATTTTTAATCTCTTAACAAAATCCATAGATGCAAACGAACAAGAAGCACCAGAATCGAACAACACATAAGCATTTACAGCATCAATTGGTATGATACCTGTCACCACATCTTGTGCTGCCACCGCATCCCTCACGGTCATGTTAAAAGTCCTTGCATTCGAACGATTCTGAGCAACTCCTGCAGCCGCTGCTCCTTGTTTATTGTTGAAATTCTGACCTCCTCCCACATTCACTTTCTTGGGTTTTGGACAGAATCTTGACACATGATCCTCTTCCCCACAGTTGAAACATTTAATATTCTTGCCCTTCTCCTTCTTTTTGGGACACAACTTAGAATAATGCCCATCTTCTCCGCATGTATAACAAGTCGTCCCTTCAAAATAACATTCCCCTTTGTGATTCTTTCCACATGTCTGACAACGCTCAATCTTTTTGGTTGTTGTTGTTGCCTCCTTTGTTGACATTGCAGTTAGGATTATACCCTCCTTTTCCAGGGTTGTTTGGAAAAGCTACCTCCCACCTTCTCTTGTTGTTGTTGCTGTTATTATTGTTACTCCCACTCGTGTTGCCCTTCCCGGTATTAACCCTTTTCTCCTTATTGAACTGCAATAAGGCCTCTCCTTCCTTTTCTATTATAATGGCCTTTTCCAAGATCTCCGCAAAAGTCTTCACCTGAAATGCCGATACTCTGCTCCTAATTTGGGGTTTCAATCCTCCTTCAAACATTCTTGTCTTTCTCGCCTCAGTATCTACCTGATGTGATGCAAACCTAGCCAACTCGTTGAATTTGGCTGCATATTGCGTTACTGTCATCTTACCTTGTTTCAATTCGAGGAATTGAACCTCCATACGATCTTGCATTGAAGTTGGAAAGTAATTGCCAAAGAAAAACTCCTTGAATTTGTCCCAATTAGTGGCACCTTCTCCAGTTCTCCCCTTGTTTGCTTCCCACCAATGATTAGCTTCATCCTTCAAAAAAAAAGTGACAAAATCTACCTTTTGGTCATCATTTACCTTTGTTACTTTAAACATCTTTTCCATCTCAATAACCCAAGTCTGAGCTTTTATTGGTTCATCAGTTCCTCTGAACTCCGGTGGTCCTACTAATTTAAAATCCTTAAACTGAGTTGTGGTTGGGTTATTTGGTGCAGTTGGTATCGCATTAGCTTGCCTTCCTTGTAAAGCTCATACCAGAATATTTACCAAGGTTTGGGTTGGATTTTCCTCTGCCTGTTCTTGCTCAAGTTCTGCACGAGTTCTTCTTCTATGTGCCATTTATCTAAATATAACAAACAGCTAAATATGAATACAAAGTCAATAATTTAAACAACTCATTTTGATAAATAGAAATTTGTATTCACATTGCAAACCTATATATACATATCTAGTGTCTAATTTTACATCACTAGTTTTACATACAACAGAAAGAAAACTACATAGCCTATCTAACTAGCGATTTATCCCTAGCACTAGCTATATTATAATTTTTTCCTTAATCTAAAGTTCTTCCTTCTTTCTTGCTATCCTCCTTTTTAGCTTTTCCACCATCTTCTCATACTTCTGCAACCTTTTCTCCATGTACTCGATTTCCTGAGCGACCCTAGATCCTGAAGGCCTTTCCCATTCTATCCAAGTATGGATAGGGAGTACCATTTGCAATGGTACTGCATCAATTACTGGCTCTGCTATGATCAATTGACGGTCTTCTGACATCCTACAATCAGATTTATAAAATCGATTAGTATCTAAACAAAAATCATAACTTAATACTTTATTAGTATTCTTATCTATTAACTTTCCTAACCACTTTCCCTCTCTCGTAACAACTCTATTTGAGCTTATCTCCTTTATCATCTAAGTACTTCCGAGGTTATAGCCTAAAGGTTTCCTCCTAAGGTTTCTAACCTAAGGCTTTGATACCAAATTGTGAAGGCCCCAAATTCTCTACATTTCCTGTAGCAGATTCGGTGCTCACGTAAATATTCTATAAGATAACAATTTTTATAAATCCAAAATTCACAGTATCCCAATCATTTAAGAGTTCTCGTCAGAACAGTTACCACATCTGGATACCCTCACTTGGATGTATAGATTCATAATCTTACAGATATTTCTTGCATATCAATAATCCCTATCTATCTGACATTCACAGTACAAATGATAAGATTGTTCTTGGAACTGAGGAGCGACCTCAGTGCTTACAGAACTCTCAAGATCATTTAATACCCTCATTCAGATGTATAGTTCTTATAGATACTGTACTTGATACTATTCACTATGAATAAGGTAAAATCATTCAACTAATAGCTTAACAACATAATAATATCTGATTACATATTGTTCAACTATTACATCAAAGAGATACCAAATTACATTCTTAATATAGTAAACATTTTGTTTTTATAAACTCACTTCTAACCACAAGTATTATTTCCTGAACTTCCTGGGATATTTGACGCAGCTACAAAGGAAAAGAATATTTGCAAGAATGAGCTTTAAAATGCTCAGCAAGTTTTAAACAATTACAGTTTATACTCACACAATATCTGAAATGAAGGAACATTAAGTCCATAGTATTTTCCACATATATATACTGAGGTTTGATCTGCCAAACCCCACATATTACGAGTTTCTGTCAGTCATGTAGACTTAGCAACCCGGGTTGATTTGGCCAACCACACCAGCTAGGATTATGCATATCATCCTACCACAACCACCCGGTCAATGTAAAATTGTCGGTCAATATTAAACACCCGGTCAGTGTAACACTGCTGGTCATAGATAGTATCAGTATATATATTTGTACCAAATAATATTGGTTTCACCACAGTCTATACTTTGATATCAAATCAAAAATAATTTACACAAATAATAGTTCATATATCTTAATTATGCTTGAACAATAAGTCATAACCTTTTTTAAATCACAGATATCATGAACAATGGCTATAACAATTTCGTATATCAATTTACAGGACTTACATTTAATATTAAAATTAAATGAAGTTAGAAAATTTTGTCTTTTATCACGATCTACTACTTAGGTTATTTGAAAGTATATTCACAACTTATATATATTATAACAGTTATTAGAAAGGATAGTAATTAATTTTTAATTAAACTAGTAGTGTCTGGGTTGATTTTGGAGTCCGTTCGGTACTTTATAGCTTCATTGAATAGCTATCGAATTGGTTTTTTAATAACTTTGTTTAAAAGTTTTAATATCTTATTTATATACTTTAGATATTATTTATCATAATTTTTAAATGCTCAAAATAATTTTTAAATAATTTAATATCATTTAAAATGATTTTTAAGTTATTAATATTATTTTTAAATACTAAATAACCATTTAAAATGAATTTTAAAATCATCAATATTATTTTTAAATAATTTATTTTATTTAATAATGATTTTTAAATCATTATTATCATTTTTAAATAATTTAATATTATTAAAAATGATTTTTAAATTAATAATATTATTTTTAAGAAATATATTATTAATTACTTTAATTAATATTTAAATAAATTAAATATTAATAAAAAATTTATGTCAAAATATTAGAAATAATTTATTATAATTAAAAATAATTTTTCAAATTTTTTTATTAATTTATTAGTATTTATTATAATTATTTTAATTAATAATTATTTATTGCCCGTCGCTAAAGGTGATCTTGGCCCAGTCAAGAACACGTTGGTCAATGTGCTCAGCCCTTGTTTGACTCGATTTTTCTAACAACCTGTTTGGTTTCTGGTCAATCTAAGGCAATGAAGTTGTAGATATTGTGTAACACTACAAATCCATGTTCATTTCACTACCCAAAAACATGTCTACAGGTTCCCACCACCGGTCATGCCACTTACCCTCGCCTGTTCTTGAAATTCTGGGTTGCCCAGAATTAATGGTAAATGCCGGTCAACGCTATCAATGGACTTATATGTTGTAATTTGTTCACCTACTAGGGACTACAGTGCTCGGGTGTTGTAGACCAACAATCAGGCTACTCCAAGGTAGCACTTACATAGCCTAGATATCATCATGCTGCAAGATCTAAGCATTCAAAAAGGTTGTCAGAGATCGGTTTTTTGGGTTTCTGGGTTACGCGAAACAAAACCTTCACGGTCAATGCGTTTTGACCTTTTATAGCATTCGATCGGTTAATGTTTAGAGCTCTAGAGTGCTCTAGTACTATAGTACCCATGTCAAAGCATAATCTGATTAACAATTTACATCTAAAACGACTAACAGGAGAGAGCTTTATCCGGTCAAACTAGGCTGTCAGGCTTGTTCTTAAGCTTTCTGGGTTGCCCAGAAAGCTAGCGGTCATGGTCGGTCAACGACCTTTGACTGCTAATAACTTCCGATTCTGTGTTCCGATTGCTATTTCATCACTTCTTGTCCACTAACAACATTACATACTATAACTACCAACCTTAAACACACCTAAACAACAAACAGTTAGCGAGATAAGAGGGCTGACATTCGTTGTCAGACCCTGTTTTGCATCTTTGACAGTTTTGCTCAAAACTCCATTTTGATGCTTTTAAATGTTATGGATTCGTGATTTAGAAACCCAGATCACTTAATAACTTACTAATGAACATATCTAAACAGTTAGCGAGATAAGAGGGCTGAACGTCGTTGCCGCATGTTGAGTTCCTTTTGAGTGAAGAAATATTTAAGGCTCTTATGATCCGTATAAATCTCCACTTTCTCCCCTTACAGATAATGTCTCCAGATCTTCAACGCAAAAACGACAGCTGCCAACTCTAGATCATGAGTAGGATAATTCCTCTCATATTCTTTGAGTTATCGCGAGGCATAGGCTATGACTTTCCCATGTTGCATGAGAACACATCCTAACCCTTTGCCCGAAGCATCGCTGTAGATAACAAATTCATCCGAACCAGATGGTATTGTTAAAACAGGAGCCTAGATAAGTCTTTTCTTGAGCTCTTGGAAGCTCTTCTCGCATTCCTCGCTCCAAACGAATTTTGTATCTTTTCGATTTAACTGAGTTAATGGAGTAGCGATTCGAGAAAATCCCTCTACGAACCTCCGATAATAACCAGCTAAGCCCAGAAAGCTTCGCACTTCGGTCACCGACTTAGGTTGCTCCCAGCTTTGTATTGCTTCAATCTTCGTCGGGTCAACAGATACTCCACGTTTCGATACCACGTGCCCAAGAAATGCTACTTCCTCAAGCCAGAACTCGCATTTCTTCAGCTTGGCATATAGCTTGTTCTCACGAAGCTTTTGAAGTACCAGCTTCAAGTGGTGCTCATGATCTTCACGGCTTTTAGAATAGATGAGGATGTCATTAATAAAGACAACAACGAACTTATCCAAATATTCCTTAAATACATGGTTCATCATATCCATGAAAGTAGCAGGAGCATTAGTCAATCCAAAAGACATGTCTAAGAACTCATAATGCCCATACCGAGTTCTAAAGGCAGTCTTCGGAATATCCTCAGTTTTAATCTTCATCTGATGATATCAAGAACGAAGATCGATCTTTAAAAAGAATTGTGCTCCTTGCAACTGGTCGAACAGGTTATCAATACGAGGTAGCGGATACCTATTCTTGATGGTGACATGGTTCAACTCCCGATAGTCAATACAAAGTCGCATACTCCCGTCTTTCTTCTTTATGAATAAAACAGGAGCACCCCAAGGAGACGTACTAGGACGAATAAAATCGATGTCTAACAATTCCTGTAATTGGACTTTTAACTCCTGAAGTTCAATAGGAGCCATTCGATTTGGGGTTTTAGAAATAGGTTTTGTACCGGGTTCAAGGTCAATAAAGAATTCAACTTCACGTTCTGGGGGTAGACCGGGAAGTTCTTCGGGAAATACATCAGGAAACTCATTAACAACGGAAATATCATTCAAACCTAATGTATTCTAGTTTAGATCAGTGACATGTGCTAAGAAAGCTTGACATCCGTTTTTCAATAAACGAATAGCTTTGTGACTTGAAATGATATTGACTGATTTTAGTGGTTTGGTGGTTTGGATTCGCACAACAGGTTGATTAGGAATATGAAAACTAACAACCTTACGAAAACAATCAATTTTGGCATGGTAAGTGGTTAACCAGTCAATTCCTAAAATCACGTCAAATGCAAGTATTTTCAAAGATATAAGATCAACAGGTAAGGTAAGGGTACCAATCTGAATCAAGCAAGATTTGTAAACTGTGGTTGTAACAAAGGTTTCTCCCAACGGAGTTTCAACAGATAAGTCAAAGTCTAATTTATCAGAAGTCAAGTTCAAACGTTGAGCACAAGCAGGTGAAATAAAGGAATGGGTAGCACCGGTATCTAACAAGGTGTAAACTTCGCAAGAGTTTATGATTAGCTTACCCGTAATCACCTCGTGTGGATTCCTTGCGTTTTGGGATGTCACGACAAACGCTCTTCCAGGAATCACCGACTTTGACTTGTCCGAAACCGCCTTTGGAATCACCAACCCCGCTGGATTTGGTTTTGCAACAGGACAATCTCGAGCTATATATCCTTCTTTTCCACAGTTATAGCATGCTTTGAATTGTTGTGGGCAGTTTGGGCTGATGTGTCCCTCTTTTCCGCATTTATAGCATACGACCGGTGGTCGTTCTCCTCCCCTAGAAACAGTTGATGTTGGTGTTGATGTTGACGTCTTCACGTTCTCATTGTTATACCTTCTTTTCTTGAAATCTCCCCCCGATTCGCTTTTTCTACTATCATGGCCACGATTACCACCGGAGTGGTTACCGCTTCGGTCATACTTTCCTCCCCGCTGGTTGTCATTGCTCCGATGACTGCTGCCACCGGTACGACCTTGGTTGTTATCCCTTGGTTGAACATAATCATTATCTCGTTCTAACAACTGGGCCCTGTTCACTACATCCGAATATAGAGAAAATTTGTGAGAAATGAGGTATTGACGTATTTCGGGTTTCAAACCTCTCAGAAACATCCGCGTCATACGTTCCTCATTCTCCACCAAATGAGGTGCAAACCTGGACAGCTCCGTGAACTTAGCCTCGTACTGGGACACAGTCATGTTGTTTTGTTCTAGTCGGATAAACTCTACCTCCTTCATATGACGAATACTTTCAGGAAATTACTTGTCATTGAACAGTTTCTGAAATGCTTCCCAAGACATCTTGAGTGTGGCAGGCTGGGTACGCTTCACAGACTCCCACCAATAATCTGCCTCCCCACGAAACATAAAGGTGGCAAATGGAACCTTCTGTTCCTCCGTGCATCCCAAGACATCAAATATCTTGGTAATTTACTTAACCCACGTCTCCGCCTTGATCGGATCTGGCTTTCCCAGAAACTCTGGTGGTCCCAATTCTTTGAACTGCTTGGCAGTGACAATTCGCGTGTTGTTATTATCTCCACCTGTATTTTGCACACGAGTTTCCCTCGTCTGATTTTGCATGAACTGCAAAAAACTTCTAAACATCTCATTGTTTATCGTCTGATCAGCGTTGTTTTCAGGATGAACATTGCCTTCTTGTTGCACGTTCTCCTGGTTAGTGATTAAAGTTGTCTCTACGGTCTCATTCACTTCGTTGTTAACATTCTCAGCTGTCATTCTCAAATACTATCATAAAACAAGGGTTAATTAAATAAATTAACATATCACATATTAACCCTATGCTCCGACTGACCAATTAAATACCACATAAGCTTAGGTATGACATACTAGTGAAGGATTTACTCGTTTCTCCCCTCCTAGTTCTATTCCCCGATCTCCGCCAGAGATCATATCCCTAAGCTCTGATACCAACTGTGACGCCCCCAGAATAGGTCCAGTCAACCCAACCCATTCTGAGTCGCCAAATACATGGTACAGAATTCAAATACAAACATTTATATCACACGGTCGTGCAAAATACGACCACACAACTGTGAGTGTCAATACAAATATGTAGAAAATATTAACATTCAAACTAAGTCCTCATTACAATTATTATCACACTATTTATCAGAAATAGTGAGGACTACTACTGCTCTAACTCGGACCATCACTCTGTCCCCCGACTAGTTCCCGCGACATTCTCATTTCCTGAAGAGGACAATAGATGAAAAGGGTGAGTTCAACTAGCCCAGTAAAGAATATTATGACTAAGATAATGGAAAATAAATTATCGTTAGTCTTCAACAATTCAGATAAAATATTATTGACAGCTAGTTTTAGATCAATATTCGTAGCGGAAATAACCATTCATTAGAAGAGTTAAGTAGAGAATGAAGTCTACTATCTTCTATGATTTAAGAGTCCATCATCAATATTTTATCCCTGTAACATCAATCAATATACATCTCGAATCAAATATTCATCTTTTCACTAAAGGCCAAAGATATTCATTTGTATCACTAATGGTCATGTTCATCTCAACACCTGTCATCTTTGCACTACGGCAGGTAATCATGCATCTTTGCTCTACAGGCCAAAGATATTCAGTTATATCACCTTTTAGGACTGAGGATGATAAAAATCAATATAAATAACGAATCCAGTGAAATAAAGGACAAGATTAAGGATTCGTATTTTAATTTATTCAAGTTCAAGAATATTCTATAATAATACTTTGTGGAGCAAAATTCAAGAATGAAGCTCAAAACTTAGATCCAATCAAAGATAGTAACTATAACAGATAATTTGGACGAATAGAAGAAAATTTAGTTTTTCCGTGAATAGTGCCGTATACGTGAATATTAACCCCGACGGAAAAAGTAAAATTTCATAATAAAATCCATGACAATATTTTAGTATAATGATATTGAAAAGAATAACATCATTTACGAAAGAAAATAACATCCCTTACCTCAAAAGAATAGTACTTCTGGCTGAAATATCGGATATAATACCGAAGGAAAATTGCACTGAATAGTAACACTCAAAGTATCTAAATACTCACAAAAATACGTTGATATTATAAAGAGAGAAAACTTCTGATTCTGGTGTGATTTTCAATTCTAACCTAAGCACCTTATTTATAGGAAAAGCTTAGGATGTCAAAGAAGACTTTTTTAATAAAATAATATTTTTTTAAAAAAATTTCTAGCCGCCTCCCCAAGAAAAGCCATCAGCATTCACCAACCAAAAGTGGGGCCCACCATTTTATAAAAAAAATATTTATTTTTTGAAACTTCAATAATTCATAATAAATAGCCCATTTGTCAGAAAAATACAAATTCTATGTCTTTTCTATAGGAAATTTAATTCTCTACAACTTTGTAGAAGGAAGTTTTTTAAATTCCAAACATAAATTATCCGAAATCCATAAACGGATGATTTTCACACCAAAATACTGATAAAAACACATCAGCGCTAATTCCTTCTTTTATATCCATAAAATAAATATTTCCTTATCATATAAATCAATAATTAATTATTCACAAATAATATTACAGAACTACAATATTGACAACCACGTCGTTCCCAGGAAAGAGGGAGCCTTCCGATAAGGACTTCTCCTTACTGGCGCGCAATTAAATAACCCCTCCTAGACAGAACTTCCTTAGACATTGTCAATAATGCTATCTAATAATATTATTCAAATAATATGAATTATTGAGTTGATAATGTGAAATATTGTGCAGTGACAATTATTGAATCAATAATACAAAATATCAACGGTAGCAATTATTGAATCAATCATATAAAATAGCAACGTAGCAATTATTGATATAAAATATCAACGTAGCAATTATTGAATCAATAAAATATCATGCAATTATTGAATCAATAATATAAAATATTGAACAGTAATTACTGTAACAATAATTGAGTAGTGACTTCTTACGTAAGAATCAATAATTCAAAATACTGTGCAATACCGTGTGCTACTGTGCAACACCACGTATTACTGTATTTTAACCACCGGATATTTCAACAGTACTAACGGTAACAACTACACCGTTATTTTATAAAAAAGTTATTTCTGTCGCTTTCTATATCCGGCAGTTATTCCGTTGTGGGGCCCACAAATAGCTGCGCCGTCGTACGAATATTCCCCGACAACAAGAATATTCCACGACCAAACGAATATTCCCCGACAACAATGAATATTTTATAACCACTTGCTCATTTTGAAATATTTGCACATTTCACCCATAATTTTTCACATTTATCAAATCAACACCTTACTATTTCGAAATAATATATAAAGAAAATTAAATCTTTATTCATAAAAGTTGGGGTCTTACAAGATCACCCAGGTCAAGGCACTCCTATGTCGTATGGCCCGCATTTTGATGGTACTGGCAATACTTATCTCTGCTTCGACTGCCAGGCTTCGACCTCGTCTTGCAGGGCTCATAGAAGGGTTTGTCCTTGATGTCTTCCAATATTCTAGCTCGATCGGTGTTGAGGGGGGTGAAAACCTTATTGATACTCCTACTTGGGAAGGGTGGTCAGCCACTGCCCGATCCCCCACTGTTGTAGTTTTTTCTCCCCTGATTATCCGATCTCCCATGATGATTGTCCGACCGTTGATTGTTCTGCTTATCTCTGTCCTTAGATTTATCATGTGAGTGGGGTCTGAAATTTCCCATGGCCTCTTCGATAGCAATGAACCCTTCGGCCCAATGAAAGGCTTCAGTCATGTCCGAGGGGTGGTTAATCACCAGGTCTTTCATTAGCTTCTTTGATCTGCCTATGTCCAGACCAGTGATGAAGAATCCCAAAACCTGTGGTGAATTCAATTCTGCCCCCGATCCCACAGCTTCCCGAAACCTCCTGACATATGTGCCGAGAGTCTCGTCCGAACGTTGTCTCTCTTACATGAGAGAAGCAGTGATCTTTTCCCTTCTCCTGTTGCTCCCGAACCTGGCATGGAATTTCTCCCGCAGGTCGCTCCACGAACTAATTGTTCCCAATGCTAAAGTTCCCATCCACTCTTTGGCACTCTTTTTCAGGGTGGTTGTAAACATATGACACTTCGCTTCGTCCGAATGTCCGTAATATGTCATCAGCCTGTCATATCCATCTAAATGATCATACGGGTCTCCCATTCCATCATAGGTCTCCATCGGGGGCATTTTCCTCTTCGAGTCAGCAGTGACCTGATTAATCTCGGGTGAGAAGGGCGAGCTGTGGTAGCTCGAGGGTGTTCCCAACTAATTCTTTGCAGCCAGAAGCTTCTCCAACTCCGCGACTTGTCGAGCGAGGGGGTCGGTCTCCACCTTACGGGGGGAAGACCGGCGCCTGTCCCTCTCATATTGGGGAGATCCGATCCTCGCCCTCTGTCCCGATCGGCCCGGGTGATCAGATTTTTGTTCAGGGGAACGACTCCTTCTTCGGCTCCTCCCATCCCGAGAGTGACTTCTGTGTCGATTCTTGTTCTTCCCAGCCTCCTCTCGTCGTGGTGATCTGGATCGGCTCCTATGCCTACGCTTCCTTGAAGTGGCCTCTTATTCCCCAGCCACCTTAGCCATCTGCAGTTCTAGTTCTTCTTGCTGGAGACGCAAGGCCAGTATGGCGTCCTTATTCTGTTGTATTTTTGTCAACAGAATAAACTGACGCTGGTCCTTGCTGTTCTCCCCTCGATCGTTACCCCGTCGTTCATAGGCCTGAGACTGGTTATCTTCCACATGGGTGTGCTGGGGAACCAAAGTGTGTTGACTGGGGACGAACAGTTGCCTTCGCGCCTACTGGGCCTACACCGAATTGCCCTCCTGGTTGCTAGGTCCCAATCGATCTTTGACCGACGCCCTGACCAGGGTTGTCGGGTAAGTCTTGTCCTTTTCCTAGTTTGAAGCACCACCGTCCTTATTGGCCATGTCTTTCTACCGGAAAAGTGCAAAGTGATTGATCTGAACACTACCCCTCCTTCTAGCGCCAATGTTAACGCCAAGTTTTACCAACGCGTCCAATCACCAAATCCACGCGCTTAAACCTGCACAATAACACATCACAAACGAAGTTTGACGGCTTGGGCAGCCGGATGATAGCTCTGGTGTGAGAATAAGTACAGGCTGGTCACAAGGTTAACAATAGAGGCAGTAGTGTATAGTGCTCAAGTGAATATTACCTGTTACCATTAGGTCAAGCCTTGTATTTATAACCACTCTCACCGCCTTTAGAGTCCATGTCCCAGTTGGATTAGGACTCCTAAACATGGCAATTACCATTGTTTGGGTCCAACGCAATCTCCTTTAAAAGTGTAAGTTGGTAGTTATCCAACCACTTGCCTTATAGGAGTTGGTATGTAGATATGATTACGTTTTGAGACCTTAATCATTTAGACTCCTTGTTGCTTCGGACCCCACCCGAGGAATGACCCTTCGATATGGGCCTTATATATTGGTCTGGACTCCGGCCCGAAGGGCTCGGTAGTCCGATCCCGATCATCACTAATCTAGTCTAGACCCCCGACCCGAAGGGCTCGGTAGTCCGACCCCGAACACCACCACATTGGTCTGGGCTCCGGTCAAGTGGACTAGGATGCCCGATCCCGATATTACCAACGGAGTCTGGGCTCCGGCCTCAAGGGCTTAGATACCCGATCCCGAACTCTGCTACTCCAGGTTTTGCTTCGGCCCATTGGACTCGATAAACTCCTCTAGGCCCAGGCCTTCAATCCATATAGGGATCGGAGGATTATATCCGAACATGTGTATATATATAAAATAATATAATTTAATTTAATTTTTGATAGTAATTATTATGTACTCATAATAGTCATTTAGAGATTAAAGTTGAGTAAAAATTTAAACTAAAATCCTAAATAGGATTTTTAAGATAAAATTTATTATATGACTAATTAACTAAAGAACTCTTATAAAAAATAAAAATATTACATAACAATAAGTTAATATTAAAGTTTGTAGGGCCATAAAGAGAGTTTTACTTCTAGTTAAATTAATCTTAACATTATATAGGAATATAAAAAGTATTTTACTTCTAGTTAAATTTTAGGCTTATACCAAATAACAAAGAAGAAGGACAAAACATCAAGCTTTGTCTTATTATATATTGGAAATGATATACATATCAACAAATATTTGACGAAATTGGATTGCGACCAACGTGAAAGTGTATGCGATAATATAGAATAAATTAGAGTGTGACTCTTATTAATTATTACTTATCCTATGTATGCAATATGTTCGCAATTATAATTCGACTGAAAACATTTAAAATATATAGCAGGACTCTAATATATTTATATAGATATAGATTTAAGAAAATTTTAATTTTAAATTTCTTTAATTTTAGTCAAAATTATAATAAATATTTAAAGAATATTACACATTATAAGATTTATTACTTTATAAAATTATTTTATTTTCAAATTTAAAATTTTTTTAAATTAATTTTCAAAAAGTATTTATTTTGAATCAGCAAAATGTAAATAACGTCTAACGTGAGGAGCCGCCTGTAATGTAGGATAATACGAACCCTAGTTTATTAACGTCCCTTGACCTTATTAGTTCAACTAAGGAAACAAACTCATATACAAAAACGAAAAGCATTGGGATACAAAAGGTGAGATCCAATTTTGTTTATTTAATTTAACTACACATCTTACTGGTTGTTTGTTATCATTTTCATTTTTCAAATTTGTAGTGCAAAATGAATTAGATTGAGGATTGTGATATGGGGATTATCTTGAATTTGTTGGGTTCAAGTAAATGAAATTATCTTCCCCTTTCTCAAATTTGTCCTGTCTATTAAAATTTGAGCTGGGAGTTGATTTTAATCAAATTTAGTGAACTGGGCATGGAAAAAAAACAAGGATTGATTGAAGAAATTTGGATTTGAGTAGTATTAATTTTGTTATCTTGGGTCTTGGATGTGTTGTATTGAGCTGGAAGATTTTGTTTTTTCCCAGTCCCCCCTCTTCTGGTGGTCATCATCATGTTTCTAAGGTTTGATACTCTAGTTCGTGTCATTTTTTTGGTATAGCATAAGAAAAATGATTTATACTTATGTTGACTAACTTTTTGTTGAATGTGTATTGCGACCAATTCTAGTTCATGCCAATTTTTCCTATAATATAAGGAAAATGATTTATATGTTGACTAATTTATGTTGAATGTGTATTGCGACCAGCCTTTAGCTATAAGGGATAAAATGGAACCCTAATATGTGGGTTCTTTCTTTACGCCCTTTTTATCCATACACGTCGATCTTTAATATTGACATGAATTTGTCGTCATATATAGCAACGTTCATAAAATAATCATTGACACTATAAAATTTTCTTTGCCATTTGTTTAATACTTTTCTGTTCTGAGTTTATTCATCTATGTTTCCACAGTTTGACACTAAACTAAGAGATGGTTTTTATGAATTTTTCTATGCAATAGATGGCTGCAAGTTCCTGGAAAAAATAAGAGAAACTGAAGAACACTTCAAGTCTATAGAGGAATTGAGATTACCAGCATAAAACAAATATTGTTATTTTGCTTATGGAAATTGATTAGTTTGTAGGGCAGGTTTATGATTATAAAAAAGATGTTATCGATGCATTTATAGTTGGTTTTTGGTGTTCATTGAGAACAGAAATGGGTTATACTGTGATTCCCCAGATAGCTATAGTTGAGGTTACTTATTTGCAGAAGCTGCATTTGTGTTCAAACCATGTGGATTTCAGTTCTGGTACTAGTCGTAGTTCATTGAAAGATATCCCAGCAGTTAATTTCAGTTGCTCTGTCAAGGTTAATATAAATGTTGGGTCTTACCAACTGTCGAGGGCAGTTGTTGGTTCAGGAAGAAATGGACTTTCCTTGCAGTGTAGGGGCCAGGTTAGAAGTGTTTGCCTTGATAGAGTCAACGGTAGTGCCCAAGATGAATGGAGCTTAGATAAAGACATAGTGGCTACAGATAAGAAACCTAGAGAGAAAGTACAAATCGAGAAGCCTCCTAATTTTTCGACACTTTCTTTAGATGGACCTTATGTTGAGAATGATGAGGAAACTAACAATAAAATCCTCCAAAAATTTTGCAGTTGTGGGAAGTTGGTCAATGCGTCCAAGTTGATTGAAATAATGACTCGTCGAAACCAAATTCCTTATTTCCCTTCTTGCATAAACTTAATCAGGGGACTTCTCAGAGTTGGCCAAACAGACAAAGCTGCCAAGGTCCTAAGACTGATGGTTATGTCAGGTGGTATTCCAGATATCATCACGTACAATATGTTGGTTCGTGGTTTATGCATGAAGGGGAATTTAAAATATGCTATTGATATCTTGGAGGATATGGGCTCGACTGGCTGCCCCCCAGATGTGATTACTTATAACACTGTACTTCGCTTCATGTTTGATCATGGCAGGTTTGATCAGGCTATTGGATTCTGGAAGGATCAGTTGAGAAAGGGTTGTCCTACTTATATTATTACCTATACGGTTCTCATTGAGCTAGTCTGCAAGCACTGTGGGATTTTACAGGCTATGGAAGTATTGGAGGATTTGGCAGTTGAGGGCTGTTATCCAGATCTTGTGACATACAATTCAATGATCAATTTTGCTTCTAGACAAGGAAAATTTGGAGATACAGAGTTGATTATTTATAATCTTTTATCAAATGGGATGGAACCCAATGCTGTGACATACAACACTCTTCTCCATGCACTTTGTAGTCATGGGTGTTGGAGTGAGGTAGATGAGATCCTCTTTTTCATGCATGAAACGTCTCATCCACCCACTGTTGTTACGTACAACATTTTGATAAATGGTTTATGCAAGTATGGGCTTGTGGGACGTGCCATTGACTTCTTTGATCAGATGGTTTCTCGAAACTGTTCTCCTGATATAATTACTTATAACACCCTCCTACGTGCTCTTTGTAGAGAGGGACTGATAGATGAAACCCTCCAAATTCTTCACTTTTTAAGTGATACCAGCTGCTCGCCTAGTTTGATCACTTACAATATTTTGATTGATGGACTTGCAAAAAATGGTTACATGGAGAAAGCTATGGAGATGTATAATCATATGATGGAGCATCAGATACTTCCTGATGATATTACCCATCGATGCTTAATTTGGGGTTTCTGTCGAGCAGATATGGTTGAGGAGGCTGTGGAAATTTTGAAGGTGATGAGTAAGAAAAATCACAGGATTGGAAATAGTGCTTACAGATTTATGATTCATGGATTATGTAAGAAGAAGAAGGTGGATGTTGCCATACAAATCCTAGAAATTATGATCTCAACTCGAGCCACGCCTAATGAGAACATGTATTCAACTATAATTAAAGGGGTAGCTGCTGCTGGTATGGCAGAGGAGGCTATGGAATTACACCAGAAAATGATTGAGTGGAAAGTCTTCAAAGAAGAAAGTGTTTTAGGTTAAACAGAGCATATGAAAAGTTTTGACCATCTACAATTTTATTGTGAGGCAGGCTTTTAGCTGACTTTCACTTCATGCTATACAAAATACACAATTTCGGAAGGTACAACTTCTTATCCAGTTTCTCATAATACTTACACTTCCATAATATCCTATTAATCAATACCCTGTTTGAAATGTATTTTTTGTCAACTTGTGTTCTTCACCATCATTACTTTTAGCTTTCTAGATGGAGTATTGCTATGGTGACAAAAGAATCTTACAAAAAGTAGCTTACAAAATGATATGGCAAGGTGTAATTAGCTGATGATCCACCATACATGGGTGGGCTTAGTGATAATAACAAGTTACAACCAACCACATCATTTTGTATCCATCTTTAGTAACCATTATTTAGTCACCAAAGTTCTATTGTTCTAGATGATATGGTTAAAGTTAAACTTTTACCTTTTCAAATAATCAAGCTCTAGCTATTTCACTTGTAAGTTGGTGTATGTGTTTTACTTCTAAGATACACGTCATTTGTTTCTAAATCTTGTTCTCTTCAACTTATATAACAATAATTTTATGCTTTACTATTTTTAAGTTTCTTTTCCTCACCTCTCTCTAATTTTAATTAATATATTCATATATATATATAGGAGAAAAGTAATCTAAGGCATGGGCTACTTAGCAAAACAACGTAGTATAATCGCTTAGGGTTTAGTTTTTCATTTTTGGGTTTTATATAAAAAAACTTTAATTTAAAATTTTATACAAAATTACATCGTTTTATTAAGTAGCTTTAGCCAAGCTTGATTAAACCTTTCCCCGTATATATATATATATATATATATATATATATATATATATATATATATATAATGTTCGAAAAAACTAAAAGCAGTACGAGGCGTTTTTTTCCGGACGAGACGAGACGAGGTGTAAGCTTCAAGGCGGAGAGGCGGAAGCCTCGATTTGAAGACTTAAAAGTCCCCAAAAAATTATGAGATTAATTATTTATGTGTAAAGTGGTAAATTGTAATGAATTTTATTTATTTTAAGTAGTATATACATGCTTATACTATTTAAATGTATTGTTCTATATAAAAAACACAATTAAATTAACTTTAAATAGATTAAAAAAAATATTAAAATTATATAAATACATTAGTCCGACCAATGTTATGATCAGATGGTCACTTTTACTTAATTTGGTGTACTTGGAGGTTACTTCTATTAGGTTTAACTTTTTTTACAACAATAAGAATCACCCAATATGTAAATAAATTGGACAAAAAGTCAGTCATGTTATTCTATATAAGAAAGAAATTATGTCTGCAAGTGGCAAACCATGTATGTAAATATATCAGAATATGTTTTAGTTAATGATAATATATCATAATATGTTTTAGTTAATTAAAAGAATTAATTAATATGTTTTAGTTAATTAATAGAATTTATTAAGACAAACTAAAAACAAAAAACTTAACAAAAAATAAAAACAGCAGATGAAAGGCAGTCAGCAAACAGAGGAGAAGAAAGAAAGACAGACGCGCCTCAAGTCGGCAAACAAAAGGAGAAGAAAGAAAGAAGACAGATGAAGGAGAAGAAAGAAGACAGAAGAAGAAAGAAGAAAGAAAGAAGATAGACGAATGAGAAGAGAAGACAGGCAAAGAAAGAAGACAGACGAAGGAGACGACGACGACAGAAGAGGAGGAAGAATACCTGTTGTGGCGAAGTAGGCTGAAGCAAGGAGGAGGCTGAAGCGAAGCTAAGGTCTCGCGATTTATGTAAGCCGTAAGCCTTCAATTGCTGTATTATTAGGGTTTTTTAAAACCAAATTAAGGCTCGCGCCTTAAGGCGCAGCGCCTTGAGGCGGACGCCTCAGCCGAAGATGGCGTAGGTTTCTTTAATACCCAGTATAGTGACCGTCTCGCCTTCTCTTCTTTCCGCCTCGCTACGAGGCGAGCCTCAAGGCGTACGCTACGACCGCTTTTTCGAACATTACATATATATATATATGTATATATATATTTAATAACTACTTTAAATAAGTCCTATATTCAAATGGGACCTTATGCTTACACAATTATTATTGTTAATGTAGCAGTTGCTTTATCCAAGTTCAGGGAATAGTCCGTCTTGTTATGCATAGCTAGAGGAGTTTCAAATTCTATTTATAGGGGACAATACTATTACACATTATATATATATATATATATATATATATATATATATATGTTGTTACTCTGTACATAATGTTTTTCATAGTTTCTCATGAATTTTTTCATTTATACTTGCCTAATTCCTTGTCCCTTTGATTAATGTATAATGAAGGTATGTTTAGTAAATAAGCATTTTCTAGTCTAAATTTTGTTCTTCATGGATTATTAATGCCAGGAGTTTTAGGTAGCATCAAAACATTAGCAACAGGAGATTAACAATGATTTCCTCCAAAGAGCAGCTTCTGAAGACACTTGAGAACAAGGGGTGAACACTCTTTGTCCTTTTTGTTCTTGCCTAATTGCAGAATCGAGTGGTCTGGGGCAAGACTATTTTGCTTTTCTTTTTATTTCATTTCTTTTTGTAACACATCTGTGGTTGAAATTTTGCAAATTTGAATTTGTTAATTAACTCTGCTAAGTAGTTGAATACTCTTGTAACTTTTATTGGTTATTTAAGCTAGTTATACGGCTACATATTATGTAGCATTGTTATATTTAGGCAGCCATTTATTGTGAAAATGTGGCACTATTGGCATCTGGGCCGGTCTAAACTTTTTGGGGGCCTCAAGTCAAATAAATTTCAGTCTTGGAGAAAAAGAAGAATAAATTTCGGCCTTGAGAAAAAAGTGGGAAAAAAGAAGAATAATTTTCTACCTTCTGTTAGAAAAAAAATATCTTGTATGATTGTACTTGTAGCTATTGTTTTGCTGGGAAAATTTTTTTGAGCTTTTCTAATGAATTCTAACATATATAGATTATTAAAAATTTTGAACCTTCTCAATTTTAAGGGTCTCAAGCTATTGCTCAAATAGCTTAACATATGGACCAACCCTGATCGGCATATAACTATCTTTGTTAATGTATTATAGATATGACTTTCACTAAGCACGGATATGATTAGTAAACCCGACATCCTTGCCGTGCTTCTAGATCTGACAAACGGGTTGGGTCATCGCCAGGCCGGGCCATTGGCTTGCCGGATCAAAATGGATCAAGTTTTGATGGGCTGAAAAAGTGAAGCTAAAAGCCCTTTTTTGACGGGTGGGCTAGCCCGAGCCGCGGGCCTAGACTGTTTTCTGATCACATCTTGACACATTTATGGGCCGGTCTCAAACGGGCCGGGCCAAAATGACCCAGGTTTTGATGGGTTGAAAAATTGAAACCCAAAGCTCGCTTTTTTTACGGGCGGGCTAGCCCTGGTCGCGGGCTTGGGCCGATTTTGCCAGGTCTACATGCTGCATTGCCAAATAGTGCACAATTTTTGTTGCCAAATTTGGGAGCCTTCTCAATTTTAGGGGCCTCAAACCATTGCTTAAAGGAACAATTACAATTCTTAGTACATTTTAAGAAAAAATTACAATTAAAGTGTATCCAGAAAATATTTACATAATTAATATATTTTAAATAGTTTATTTACAAAATTAATGTAATTAGTATTCTTTTAATTTAGCTGATTAATAAAGGGTGGTGACATGACAAATCAGTTTTCTAATTAAAAAACGGTTCCTGTATTTTTCGTTCGGATTGGTTTTTTTGAATTGCATGATAACCGCCTTTCTCATTTATTTGTTTTGTTTACTGTAGGCCTCTTTAGTTGGACTCTTTATTATGCAATTTGGGAACTTGAAAACCTAATTTCTTTTCTTCTATCTTTGCTTTCTGCTTCTATAGTGATCGTTACTGGTTGCTTTCTTATTCTTCTCGCCTTATCCTTGTTGCTTTCTTCTTCATCGTCCTCCTTACTCGTTGTCGCCGTCGGTGGTCTGCAAGGAAGGAGTGTTCGAATTCGCATATATTCGCTACAGGTGAGTATTTGACTCACTAGTTTAATGTATTATGTATTAAAATAGTATATCATTGTTGAATTTTTTGGTTATCTATCTACGATTTTTGATGCATAATATGGTTTTTATATTAGTCAAGTACGACGGTTTGATTTATTGAAATAGGGAATGGAAGTTGGTTTGTTTCAGTTTGTGTCTTATTTATATTTTGTATAGGATGGTTGATACAAGGAAGAAAGATGGCAAGAGGAAAAGAATCACGGAGGATGATTCTGTTAAAAATGTGAAGAAATTTGCCATGGTGAAGGCTGGTGTGGTCAAGTCACCAAAGAAGAGGAAGAAGGGAGTTGACAAATCCCCTATGAAGGGTAATAAGTTGGTGAGACATGGTTCTAACAAGTTTAAGGAAGTGCAGGATTTGGAATCTGATTTTGAAGTTCCGGCAATTAAACCTAGGAATGAAGGTGAAGATGATGTTCATATCCTGAATATTATTCCCCGACAAAAAACTTCTAAATGTGTGCTAATTTAAATGTTTTTAAGAATTTAGAATTATTAGTTGTTTATGGATACTTGTGAATTTATGTTGGGAACTGATGTTATTCTATTTGGTTAATGGTGAATATATTTTTGCTAAGATGAATATGTACCATCCAAGTAAAGTTTTGGTTACTATTATATTATGTTTTGATTACTAGGTACTTGTTTAGTATACATGGGTTGCTTAAATTGGGTTTGATTATATGATGTTTCTGTTTGGTTACTATTAAATTATGTTCTGGGTACTATTATTTTATATTTTGGTTACTGCTATATTATGTTCTGGTTACTATTATATTATATTTTGGTTACTATTAATGTGCCCTCAAAGTGGGGTTTTGGTTACTATTATATTATGTTTTGGTTACTAGATAATTGTTTAGTATACATAGGTTGCTTAAATTGGGTTTGATTACATGATGTTTCTGTTTGGTTACTATTATATTATGTTCTGGTTACTATTATATTATGTTTTGGTTATTATTATATTATGTTTTGGTTACTATTATATTATATTTTGATTTATATTAATGTGCCCTCAAAGTAAAGTTTTGGTTGCTATTATATTATGTTTTGGTTACTAGGTATTTGTTTAGTACATATAGGTTGTTTAAATTGGGTTTGATTACATGATGTTTCTGTTTGGTTACTATTATATTATGTTATGTTTACTATCATATTATGTTTTGGTTACTGTTATATTATGTTTTGGTTTCTATTATATTATGTTTTGGTCACTATTAATGTGCACTCAAAGTGAAGTTTTGGTTACTATGTTATTATTTTTTGGTTACTAGGTAACTGTTTACAATATAGATGTTGATTAAATTGGTTACTAATGACTGTTCAATTCTGATTTGGTAAGTGTGTATTTTTAATGTTTTTATATAGTAATGTATTGTATTTGCAGATTTGGGATCTTTATTATCAGGAACGCTATAGAAATTTCACAGGGAAAATCATATATTGGTGTGACATGGAAGTTCCTAGTCTGATTATGAAGAAATCGAACCAAACTCAGTTGAAAAAGTTTAAGCTGTCATGTTTTGGGAATTTTTTTGATTTCGGTGAACACCAAATGTATTCACAGATTATTCATCATCCTCTTGTGAGGGAGGTTCATCAAAGGGACGATGGTGAAATGTGGTTTTTGTTTGGAGACAAAATGATTAGATTTGGTTTGCCAGAATTCTGTTTGATTTTTGGTTTGAGATGACAAGGCGAGGAGGATATATCTGCATATAAGGATATGGAAAATTTGTTGGTAAAAAGGTTTTTCGGGAATGAGGCTGTGACACGTAGTAGTATAGAGAGGATATACCGGGGGCAGTTTTTGATGATGACGATGAGGCTGTGAGAATGTCTATTATTCTGTTGGTTTGCAATTTCATTCTATCTACTGTTTCAGATAACTATGTCGATGAGGAGTTGATTAACTTTCTATTTGTTGGCGATGTTAATAGTTATCAGTGGGGGAAAGTTGCCTTTGAGCAGACAAAATATTCTTTATCGAATACTTTGAAGGGACATTTGAAGAAGGGAAATGATGGGGGTTGTATATACAATTTTTATAAGGGTAGTTATTGTAAATCTTATAAGTTGAATGATGTAATGACCGTGAATTTTAAACTTCATTAGTAATTAAATATGTGATTTAATTTTAATGAGTTAACTTTGTGAGTTTATTTAAACCTTATGTGGTGATGTGGTTATGTGAGATAGAGTCTATGCAAATAAAAGCTAGGAATATTAAAGGGAATCACTAATGGTTTATTTAAATTAGTGGACTAGCCCTGAGACCTTTATATCAGAGAATTGAAGGAATTGTTATTAATTAAATATTCAATTTACTTGAATATAGTGAAAGGATTAATTGTGATTGCAAAGGATAATCGATTAACGAATAATTAATTGATAGTATGTCGATTAACTATTATTGTGAATAAATAATATATTATTGAGCAAATGATTAATAAATATAATGAGATTATATTTACTTGATTAATTAAATTGTGCAAGCATGCGATCTATTAAACCTTTAATATATGGTAGTTAACTATATATTATATATAGTACAAGGTGACACATTAAAATGTCTATATATTATATATATAGACTATATAGTAAGATTAATTGCATTAATAGAGTTACATAATAATATTGTTTATGTGACATGAAGTGTGTGGGCAAACATTCAGGTATACCCTATTAACATGTAGTAACATCAATAATCAATTGTTATTTGATAAATGATTTCAATAAGTTATTAATTGAAAATTATAACAGTTATGATAATGAGTAATAATAATACCCAATTGCTTTATATTCGGTATTAAGAAAATGTACATGGAATATATGTTAATATATATGTACCCCTACTTGATACATTATAATTGGAAATTTCATTTGTAATTCATTTATCACCTAAGTTAAATGAAATGAAATGTGTATATATATTATATAACCAAAGTATATATAATATATGTAGAATGTGTATATATAAACCAAGTGTTGTATTACATTTTACAAGTGCTGAGACTATTTCCTTGTCCCAAATTGAGTGCCCACCTTCATTTCATTCTTCACGTGTATACCCACATGGCTACACTACTCTATATCTTCCTCAATTTCAACAAAGCTAGCTAATGATTTCAAGAGGCGTGGAATTCATGATGAATTCACCAACTATTCACCTACCATTCCTTGACCATTATATAATATTGTATTCCTTTGGTTTGGTTTGGGAGGTAATTATATTATCTGTGTAAACATTTGCCTATAAATATTACCTCTTCTCCTCTCATTTCCTTTTGCTGAGAATTCTGTTAAGCAAGGCTAGTGGGAGTATAGCATTATAGTGAGCAATTTTATTGAGAGAGTGAGAGATAGCAACAAGTTCATTTTTCCATTGCAGAGGTATATCATTTCCCATTCTTGTTCTTCAAATTCTGTAAAATGCTAAGTTTTTGATTCTTTGATTAAGCATGAATTGTATGATAAGTTGATTGGGAAATGCTTATTAGTTGCTATGTTAGCTTACAAGTATATTAGAACTGTATTACATTGTGGCTGGAATGAATTTCGTAAGTAAATTTCGAGATGGGATTACAGTACTGCCGATGCATCCTGTTACTGTCTCTGGCCGCGTACCTGTGCAGCTGCGCCAGTTTTGTACTGGCCAGCGGCGCAGCTGCGCTAGGACCAGTTTCCAGTTTTTGATTTCTGTTAAGCTGCTGTCATGAACTAACATATGGTACCTTATTTGGCAAGTATGTGGTCATAGTTAATATGTATATATATGTATGTAGACGTAGTATGAGCATGTATAACGATGTTAGTACACACGATTGATGAAAAACTTGTGGTTTTGAAATGAAACTTATAGTCTTGAATATGAACTTTGACATGTACGTAACTTATGTGTATTCTGATTTTGAGAGCATGATCGTATGGTCTATATTGACATGAGAACTAAGTTTAAAGTGTTGACCTCACTAGCATACTTGATTGAAAGTTAAAACGATTTCAAAGATAAGAAACTTAAGAACTTTGAAGTAAACTTGACCAAAACTTATGTCTTGTAATTTCTAACCATTTGAACACATTTATGTGGTTTAGCTAAATGTTTAAAGGCAAGTGAGTTATGATTTCAAGACACTTTGTTTATACTAAATGACCTTTGTGGACTTGGTGTACTTTTCAATGAAAACTTAGAATATGAAAGGTAATAACATCAAACACTATGTGAGTTATGCTATGATCATGCAAGTATGAGTATTAAGATTTCATTATGCCTATAGACATGTTGACATGAGCATCATACATGGATTTCACATATGCACGCATATTCATAAAAAATAAATTTTTAAAGCATAGACTATGTGATTAAAGTATACATGATTAGTATATGCACGAGCATGCATAATAAGTATTGTATAGTCTCGATATGTGGTATTATGACTTTAATAGTTGACCCTTGAGACATGAACTTGATTTGCTTAAAGTGTAAGAATGACCGGCATTGAACCTTATAACCTTGAGTTATGGACAGAATCTTACAATAAGTGTATCATAAACTGTATTGCACGCTTAAATTGAAGTGCTATGTGTTCAAGCCTATATTGATGCATAGAGACTAGACATTCTAAAGTTATTAATCTAAGATAGGATTAAATGTTTATAAACTCAGTCATAGTAAATTGACTTACGTGAATTATGGGATAGACCTATGTGATGATTAGATTCTTGTAAGTGTAGACTCATATTAGTTTACACATGCTAATTGAAAGACCGACTTGTTAATGTTAGGTTGTTTCAACGTGGCTTAATTAAAGCTAGAATTAATTGTAGCTGAGCAAACAGGCAAGTATCCTATCCTATGCATTTACTTTATGCAAGGAATCTATGGTTTGAATGCAAGTTCTCTGACTTACACTCTTTATTTGTGCAAGTCTTCTGAAACTCATTCTTTATTGTGCAAGTTTCTTATCCTTCTCATATTGTATTGAGCAGGTTATTATTATGTTGCAAGTTATTTTATTTAAGCTTGAATCTTATTTTTAAGCATGCTATTAGGTGGTTTAATTACTTTACAATTATTCCACATCGATCTTATTGATATTGGCACTTGGTGCATTTGAGTTCGTACAGTTTTGGACTTGTACCTTATTTAAAGTTCTATAATTCTTGAACCGCGTCAGATAGAGTCTGAACCCTTGTTCGGTCAGACAATTGTATGAAATTTTATAAAAGCTATCCAAACCAATTGATGGTATGGATTCTTAGACTGAAGAGAACACCCCTTATATATAGGGGAGTACCCCAGGTATCTAATATAAGATACAAACAGCAGAGTTGAATGTTATGCATATATATGGCGTACGCGAGGCTGATCCCCTCAAGTACATATTCTGTGGCCAGTAACCAAAGGGTCAATCAGCTATTGATTCCGTTGGAGTTTTATAGTTCAAAGTCTACTTGACTATCAGTTATTCTAAAAGAAATTATTATTCTTGCTTCCGATATTCATATTGTTGAATTCATTGTCAGATATATTCCTTTCATCATGATATATCTGTTATTGTTGTATTTAAACTTGCTGAGCAAACTTGTTGCTCATTCTTGCTATATCATGACTTTTATTGTAGTTAAACCCGAGACTTCCGGGAAGGACAAGGGTAAAGGAAAGATGTAGGAATAGTTTGCAAGGAGCAAACTTTATCTTTATGTTTAATTAAATTACTATTATGTAATATGAACCCTAATGATTATTCTAGGGCATATTTGTATGTTGTATTAAGGTTGTCGAATCTTGGGACTAGTAACACCTTTTGAATGAGCAACATACGTTTATTATATTCCGCATTTAGTTATTGTATGTTGTTTGGAGGTGGATATTTGTATTATATTGTGACGACAGAATCGGGGTTAGAGAACCCGAATTTGGGGGTGTCATAAATGGACTGCCGTATGTTTTTCAAGTTTTCTTGTTTGAAACCATTCCGACATTTAATGTTCGGGGTTTCTGTATTGATGAGCATCCGTCAGATGTTCGATTATTTAGATGGAAGGAATTAGTGAAGGCCCCCAAAAATGACAAGCTGAATGATCTAGTGTTTGGTTCTGGACAGGTATGCAGGTTACTAATAACACTATAGTTGGTTACCTTTATATATATAGTTGGTTACTGATTATATTTTATGATTCTTTGTGTACTGTTTTTTTTCTTTTAATTGTTTAATGTTTTTTAGATGCTATATTTTACTGTTCTTAATGTTTTTCAGTTGAGGATACAAAGCTTGATTCCTACTGCTGAGGAGAAGGATCGTTTGGATTTGGGCGGTTTTCACTTTTTCAATGAAAATGATGTTGATAGGAAGGTGGATAAAAATATGAAGGGTGGAATGTTGGGTTTTCTATTTCTGATGTAAAAGATGTAATTGATTCACGGGTGAGGCTTTTGGAAAAGAAGGTGACTGAACTTAAGAAAGACATTGAACAGTTGGGGGATGATATGAGAGATGAACTGTATGTTTTACATGTTGAGATATGCAGGGACATAAGGTTCATTATTAGAAAGGAGCTACATGGCTGCCTTAATATTAGCGAAGGTGGGAACAAAGGCGATGGCGATGACAAGGAAGATGATGATGATGACGATGGTTCGAAAGGCAATGAGAAGGATGATGATGACGATGGTTCGAAAGTCAATGAGAAGGATGATGATGACATTGAGACTGCTATAGAGGTAGATTATTATGTTACGTTGGAAGAGTCCCATGATGTAAGTCATGGTTCGGATGTGTCGAACCATTTTGAAAGAAAAAATAATGATGATGAAGATAATGTCAAGGTTAAACATATTTTTTCTGTTTTTTGCTGTGTTATATGTTTTTTATTTTATCGGCTATTTAGTGTTTTTATATTTTAACAGGTTGGCAATGAAAATGACCAATCGAACTGTTGATACTTTGAGACAGAATTCTGGGAGAGAACTTGTTGTTTTTACCCCTACTGGGTTCATATGGATGGAGATGATGAAAAGGTTAAACATATTTGTTTGTCTTTTTCTGTGTTATATGTTTTTTGTTTTGATGATTAATTAATTATTTTTATTTTTCACATATTGGCAAGAACAATGACATGCCATCTTTTGATATTTTAAGCCAATCAACTGGGAAAGAGCTTGTTGTTTATATTGCTGCTGAGGTTAGTGTTATTTTAAAATATTAGTTACCTGCGTATGTTGGATTTGTTATTGCATATGTTGGTTTTGATTACATGCTGTTTATATTTGGTTACTATTATATTATGTTTTGGTTACTATTATATTATGTTTTGGTTACTATTATATTTAGGTTTGGTTACTATTATATCATATGGGAAAGAGCTTGTTGTTTTTATTCCTGATGAGGTTAGTGTTCTTTTAAAATATTAGTTACCTGCATATATTGGGTTGGTTACTGCATTATAGTTAGTCTGCTACTGTACAGTTAGTTTGTATTGGTTTTTGGTGATAATAGTTACCTGCATGTATTGGTTACTGCATTATAGTATTTATATTACTGCATTATAGTTTCTGTTACTGCATTACAACATTTTTGTTACTACATTATAGTATTTTTGTTACTTCATACATTGGTTACTATATTATTGTTTGGATTGGTTATTGCATATATTAGTTACCTGCATATGTTGGGTTGAAAATGTAATTGTATCTGTTACCTTTTTTGTCAATTGATAAAGGGGGATAAATTCGAGGCAAAAAATAGGTCGGTACTTGATGAAATGATATTAACTACTCAGGATATAGTTCAGTGTGCTGAGATGGAGAGAAGTGCCTATAAACTCGGTGGTAGACCGGTTCATCAACATTCCAAGAGTGCTGTTTTGAGGAGTCCATATACAACGAAGTTTGGATCTACTGGTTCATCTTCTAATGCTGTGGGTCCTACTCAAATACTCAGAGGTCTTTTTGCATTCCCCAATGTATGCATGGTTATGCCATCCAGATATAAAGATGTATTATTTGATCAATGGTTTAAGATTGGCCTAAATAACAGGAAAAGGTATGTTATTTGTGAAAGTAGTATGCATACAAGTCAATTATGTATGATGATAAAACATCTACTTTAGAGACGATCTTATTTATTTATTAATAAAAGTATTCATTTATTAAAGGCATTTAATTATCTACATGATGCTATTTTTATAATATGTAAACAACCTATAGTTTTAAGCAATGCTTTTGGAATCATGATGTTGATCATGCTAATGAGATTTAAATTCTTAGAAAGCCTAAAACTAAAATAGTTCCCAATCGTTGGATTACTAAAAAGGGGATTAGTAAATTCGGATAGATTGGTACATATGTTACTTGCTCATTGGATGAGGATGATTGATCTCATGATCATTTGTGTGGAGACACTAAAGCAAGTATGTAGGTGCTTATTGGAGAATAAGTTCACTGAAGTTCGATGAAGGTGTTGACTATCTCAGTCTCATTTATAGGTGTAATGACTTGTGCTGCGACCCGACTCCACCGTTGAGCATATTCTCTGAATGACTTAGAATTTTATTTCTTGATTTTGGTTATCTGGTATCTGTCTGGAGCTAGCTGAGATTGGAAGATGTATTGACTGAGGAAGGCATGGGCCAACTCTTCCCAACTGTGAATCTTAGAGTTGTCCAGACGGGCGTACCAGGCTCTAGCCTCTCCGATCAGACTCTTCTGAAATAACTGCATTCGAAATTTCTCGTCCTCTGCATAGGATCCGAGTTCTCCAATGAATACTTTCAGGTGAGTATAAGGGTCTCCCAATCCATCATATTTCTCAAAATCGGGAGTTCTAAATTTTTCGGGATAACGAGCCCCGGGGAATATAAAGAGGTCAGAGTAATTAACACTGCCGAAGGCCCCAGTCCCTTTGATAGACCGGATGATTTCCTCCATCTGTTGTACTTTCTTCAGAATGTCACCAGCTTCCTGCTCTTTGTTGAGGATGGTGATTTCAGGGGTTTTGTTGGTTGGGTTCTGGTTTTGTGGTCCAAAAATCTGAGTCTCTGCTATTTCAGTCTCTTGACCGCCACCACTACCACCAGGTGTTCCCAGTTCTGTGTGAGCTTGGGCTTGCTTTCCTTTAAGGGCCTTACTTTGTTCTCTCAAAAAACTGGCTAATTCAGCTATCTGATTCTTTATTCCTTCAAACTCTTCCCTAGATATAGGGGTGGATTCTGGTTGAGCACTAGAAGTCATGTTCGTGGATGGATTTAGTGCTTTCTTAGACTTAGATCTAGTGACAGAACCAATTTTTCACCTACAACAAAACGTAGGCGTGTCAATTTCCTGATGTAGGTATGGATAGGATGCATGCCATGATGTATTTTTGTGGTTTTTTAATCTTATCTTGCAAAACAGAGGTTAGTTATTTTAATGACAGGATGACAAGATGTATATGATAGGAAATGTAAATCTTTCATTATGATATTTACATTGTGCTTCTTTACATTGGAATTGAAAACTTGACATTGAATTTAAAGAGGAAGGTATGAAGAAGCTTCCCATCGGATTTGGTTAATCAGAGGCTGACCTATCTTAGGCTACTCTTGCGGCTTTTTGGCATGAAGGTCCCCAAATCATCGCAATATACTAGAAGGGAAATTAATTCGATCTTTCAACTTGAGCGAATCTGGGTGGTGCATTTTCATGAGCCCCCAAAGACTTAGACGTCCCCAGAGTCATTACTTATCACCGACGGGTTTTGCCTCCCGAAGGAGGAATCACAACATACATTCACATACATCGTGTCTCACCGTTATGCATATGATGACATTGGTGCGAAGCACTAATATGGGTGCGAAGCACTAAAAAAGCAAGAAAGCATTCATTCACATTCATTCAATGTAAATACGCAGCATTCACGTATTCATTCAATGTAAAGACGCAGTATTCACACATACGTAGTTTTGAAAGGGAAATGTTTGAAAAGATTTGAACGTGGCCTTAAGCCCTCTACTATCCCCAGCAGAGTCGCCACCTGTCGACGTCGGGAAAAAAACCTCGGGTCGGGTCATAACCCAGATCTTTCTCTCTTCCTAATTTATCTCTACCCTTACTCTTTTTATTGTGAAAAAGGTTTTGAAGGGTTTTTTAGGAAAAGGCCAACATGTATCATGTCGACGATTTGAATGTTTTACAGAGTCGCCAGTTGGTAGATTTGAAATGGTTGTACCAACTCAATCGAGTTTTGTTTGAAAGGAGGCCCAATTGTTGGACACTGTCAAAACTTGATCTTTGAAACTGAAGTTTTGAGTTCGGGGCTTGGTTAAGTGTGGGGAAGGTGTTAGGCACCCCACAACTCCCGTGTAAATACGATACCGCATCTTTTCAATATTTTCCTTAAAAACTAAAATGTGTGTGTGAATGCTGTTTGAAAATTGGGCCTATGTTTGATTGAAAGCATGTCTATGCATTGTTGAACCTATATACGAAGGGTTTGATTTGATTTGCAAAAAGTCTTTGATTTGATTTGCAAAAGTGTTTGTTTTGATTTGCAAAAGGTTCTTTTCTTCGAAAAGATTATTGAATGATGTTTTGAAAGAAGGTTTTCAAACACTTACTCTAACATAGGAATTGAAGCATATCGATACTTCCGTTTTATCTTTTTCATCCTTAAGGCACAATTTGAATGGTGATTGTGGGGCTATGAAGCATCCTCGACCACAACATATATACAAATGTTGGTCTCCTCATGGGCATGATAGCCATCGGAGGGACTCTGACACGACAAACCATTGTTCTCATTATTTTGAGACCTTAAATCCGGATAACCGTTTTAAGGTCTTTTGTATGTACATTTTACAGAAAAAACTGGCAGGGTACATTTGTAAAGTGGAGTTTTTTCATCGTGGGAATCAGATTCTGATCTGTTTGATCATGAATCCCACGATTCCTAGGCTCACATAGGGAGGCCAATAAACCTGCACAACTCAAATTTGTACAGAAACAGATATATATCCAAATATTGCCAGAACCAAGGATTCGTCAATAAATCCTGGTTCGCACCTGGTTGAAGCGTCTCGTTCCCACTAGATAGCGATCTAAGGGCCGCGAGATAGCTTTTACAACTGAAACTAGAAAAATGCTAGATTTAAATAAATCTTAGCCGTTCTAGCTTCTCGTTTATGTCTGAACCTATTTTGAACCGTTTGAAACCGTTTGAAAGCTAGAGTTGGCGAGATTTAAATAAATAATGGACTGCCACACAGGCTTTTTGCCAAATCGTAGTCTTTACATGTCCGAATCTATTGGTTATTTTCTAATATATGGTAGTATGTGGATATATCTACGTGTTAGAGTGAAAAAAATTGGGTTTGGAAGACAAGAAAATAGACAGAAAACCAAACGGGCAGGAATTTGAAGCGTTTCTGAATTCTTGAAATGAGAGGGGGTGAACCTTTATATATAGGCCAGCGAGCCTCCACTCTACCTATTGCTGTCGCAGGTAGAGGTGCAGCTCCACGTCACAGGGCCCACGTGGTGGGTCCCATCGTCTCGAAGTACTTCCACTCCATGTAAGCGAGGTCTGATTCGAAACTTTCTAACTTTTGATCTGAGCGTCCGTTTGAGGCGTGCTATACATTCTCGGAAAGCCCTCGCCTATAGTGTCACAATGACATGGGATAAAACATTTTTTGGGTCCAAGAAGATGGGTTCATAACCAGGTCTTCGATTCCCCGCAGTTTGTCCGTTGAACTGTCTTGCGCTGTTTGCACTCGGGATTATCGTTATGGTTCGTTCTGACCTTGGTGGCATCAATTCGGCTTGAGTTTGACCAAATCGGCTTGGAGTTGGTAAAATGACCGTTTTGCCCCTCCTGGGGTTGCCTTCAGTGTCGGCATGGCCTTCGGTTGACTTCTTGGGGCTGTTTCTGAGATTTGGATCCCATTCGAGTCTGTTTGTCCTCAGTGTTGTCTCTGAAGTTAACTTGGTTGCTCCAGGTTTTCCTCTGGAGATGTTGTGATGCTTCAGGATTGTTTCTGAAGCTGACGTAACCTCCCGGGTTGAGACCGGGGATGACCTGTACTTCCCGGGTTGAGATCGGGGCTGACCTGTACCTCCCAGGTTGAGACCGGGGCTGACCTGTACCTCCCGGAAGATCGAGGCTAACCTGTACTTCCCCGGTTGAGATCGGGGCTGACCTGTACCTCTCGGGTTGAGACCGGGGCTGACCTATACCTCCCGGATTGAGATCGGGGCTGATTTGATGACCTGGTATTGAGACTAGGGTTGATTTGATGACCCGGTATTGAGACCGGGGTTGAGTTGGTGGCCCGATATTGAGACCGGGGTTGATTTGAAAAGACAATATTGCCCTCCTACAGTGTTAGTAATAGGGAAAGAAAATTTCAAGTGTCTATAGTGTGACGCCCCCAAAATAGGTTCACACAACCCATTCTGAGTCGCCAAATACATGGTACAGAATCCGAATACAAATCTTCTTATAACAAACGGTTGTGCAAAATTCGACCACACAAACTATGAGCTTCAATACAGATCGTATATAATACAAAAATATAAACACTCAAATAAGTCCTCATTACAATTATTATCACACTATTTTATAAAATAGTGAGGACTTCTACAGCTCTATCTCGGACCATCACTCCATTCCCCGACTAGTCCCCGCGATATTCTCATTTCCTGAAGAGAATAATGGAAGAAAAGGGTGAGCTCAACTAGCTCAGTAAAGAATATTATGACTAAGATAATGAAGAATAAATTATCGTTAGCCTTCAATAAATCAGATAAAATATGATGGACAACAAGTTTTAGATCAACAACTGCAGCGAAAATAACAATTCATTAGAAGAGTTAAGTAGAGGATGATGTCTACTATCTTCTATGATATAAAAGTCCAGTATATTATCAATATTTTATCCTTGTAACACCAATCAATAATATTTTCAATCAACAAATTATCCATGCACTACGGGCCAAGGATATTTGTTTGTATCACCAGTGGTCATGATCATGCCAAACACATGTCCATCTTTGCACTACAGGCCAAAGATATTTATAAATCAATAGCTCATCTTTGCACTAAGGGCCAAAGATATTCATCAATCAACAGTTCATCTTTGCACTACGGGCCAAAGATATTCATCAATCAACAATTCATCTTTGCACTACGGGCCAAAGATAACTTTCACCACAATTTAAGACTGAGGATGATGAAAAATAATATAAAGAACGAATCCAGTGAAATAAAGGATAAATATTAGAGGATTTATCCAGAGTTCAAAATGAAGATCAAAACATGGATCCAATAAAAAATACTTTGGACATAAAAAAAATAAATTATTTTTTTTGTGAATAGTACCCCGTGAATAGTACCTCGTGAATAGCACCTCGTGAATAATACCCCGACACGAAAAGATAAAAATTTCATAAGACCAATATTCCAGTGAAATGATATTAGATGAAGTGCAAAACTCAAGGAATTTTTGATCATTTCAGGAATTATAGAAGCAATACTTACCGTAGTAAGTTTAAATTTAGGAATATGAAATGAAATATTATCACTTTCATAATATGAAATATGAAAGAAAATAATATTTTAATGAATATTGAAAGAAAATAATATCATTTACGAGAAAAATAATATCCTTTACCTTATTAGAATACTAGATCTGACTGGAATATCAGATATTATATTGAGAAAATTTTGCACTGTTATCCACACTCAAACTATCCTTATACTCATAAGAAATACGCTCAATATTATGGATCCAATAAAAGATACTTTGGACATAAAAAAAATAAATTATTTTTTTTGTGAATAGTACCCCGTGAATAGTACCTCGTGAATAGCACCTCGTGAATAATACCCCGACACGAAAAGATAAAAATTTCATAAGACCAATATTCCAGTGAAATGATATTAGATGAAGTGCAAAACTCAAGGAATTTTTGATCATTTCAGGAATTATAGAAGCAATACTTACCGTAGTAAGTTTAAATTTAGGAATATGAAATGAAATATTATCACTTTTATAATATGAAATATGAAAGAAAATAATATTTTTATGAATATTGAAAGAAAATAATATCATTTACGAGAAAAATAATATTCTTTACCTTATTAGAATACTAGATCTGACTGGAATATCAGATATTATATTGAGGAAATTTTGCACTGTTATCCACACTCAAACTATCCTTATACTCATAAGAAATACGCTCAATATTATAGAGAGAAAATTTTCTGATTCTGATTCTGATGTGATTTTTATTTTTAACTAAACACCCTATTTATAGAAAAATGCCAGAACACCAGGATTGACAAACCTGCCCATGGTGGCTTCTCAGCACACCACACTTGAAGATTTTCAGCACACCAATAATGACCATTCAAGTTACCCACATGCTTACATATATATATATATATATATATATATATATTTTAAAACATTTATAATTAAAAAAATTCCAATTCTATTTTCTCTCTTCCACCTCATTTTATTTTATACTATGAATTTATTATAATAATGTTACCATTCAAATTATAAAATTATATTATTATATTATCATATTATACTATTATAATATAATATTATAATAATATATTTGAATGAATTAATTTTATCGGAGAAGATAAAATATCAACTTTCAACAAATGTCTCATGCTAAAAATTCATTCATTTATATCAAAATTGAACAAATATTTTCTTATCATATTTATCAACAATTTTTATTTTATTCATCAATTATTATAATTAATATTATAGAATCACAATATTGACAACCAGGTCGTTCCCAAGAAAGAGAGGGCTTTCCGATAAGGATTTCTCCTTATTGGCGCACAATTATATAACCTAACCCTTTTCCTCGACAGAACTTTCTAGACATTGCCAATAATGCTATCTAATAATATTATTCAAATAATATGAAATATTGATTTAATAATGTGAAATCCTGTGCAATGGTTATTGTGACAATTATTGAATCAATAATATAAAATATCAACGTAGCAATTATTGAATCAATAATATAAAATATTATGCAATTATCAATGTCGCAATTATTGAATCAATAATATAAAATATTGAACAGTAATTACTGTGACAATTATTGAATGAGTGACTTCTTACGTAAGAATCAATAATTAGAAATATTGTGCAATATCGTGTGCTACTGTGCAACAACGCGTATTATTGTATTTTTATCATCGGGTATTTCAACAGTTTAACGGTAAAAGTTTTACCGTTATTTTTATAAAAATGTTATTTCTCTCGCTTTCTATATCTGACAGTTATTCCGTTGTGGGGTCCACCAATGACTGCGCCGTCGTATGAATATTCTCCGACAAAAAGATTCTCCGACAAAAAGAATATTTCCCGACCAAACGAATATTTCCCGACACTACGAATATTTTATGATAACTTGCTTAATTTGTAAAATTTGCACATATCACCCATAACTTATCACATTTATCAAATCAACACCTTACTATTTAAAATAATATGTAGAGAAATTTAAATCTTATTCATAAAAAGTTGGGGTCTTACAGCCTCTTCTCCTTATGAAATTTCGTCCTCGAAATTGATGTACGTACCTGGTATGTCGAAAAGGTGAGGATACCTTGCTTTAATTTCTGATTCTAACTCCCAGGTCATTTCCTCAATATCTTCTCCATAAAACTTTGACTTGAGGTATAACTTTTGAGCGTAGAATATGTTCCTTCTTATCCAAGATCTTGATAGGTATCTCCTCATACGTTAAATCTTTGGCTATCTCGTCTGGTTCTAATTTAATAATATGGTTTGGGTCTTTCACATATTTACGTATCATGGATATGTGAAAAACGTTATGAACACGAGACATGCTAGACGGTAAAGCGAGTCTATAGGCCACAGTTCCTACTCGGTCAAGGATTTCAAATGGACCAATAAATCATGGGTTGAGCTTTCCTCTCTTTTCGTCGTAACTCCCTTCTATGGAGCAACACGTAACAATACATGATCTCCGACATTAAACTCCACGTCCCTTCGATGAAGATCAACATAACTCTTTTGTCGATCTTGTGTTATTTGTATACATTGCCGGATCATTTGAATCTTTTCCGTAATCATACGTACTAACTCCGGTCCCAACAATGTTGCTTCACCCACCTCGCCCCAGCACACTGGAGAACGACACTTTCGTCCATACAACGCCTCGAATGGAGCCATGCCTATACTTGCCTGATAACTGTTGTTGTAGGAGAATTCCACCAATGGTAAGTATTTATCCCAACTTCCTTTGAAGTCTAGAACACAGAGTCTCAATAGATCTTCAAGAGTTTGAATAGTCCTTTCTGATTGCTCGTCCGTTTGAGGATGATATACAGAACTAAATCGTAAATCGGTGCCCATAGCTTTCTGCAAGCTAACCCAAAATTGTGAAGTGAATCTTGGGTCTCGATCCGAAAACTATGGATATTGGCATACCATGCAGTCTAACAATCTCATTTATGTTCATACGACTAAGACGTTCAAGTGAATAAGTCTCTCGTATAGGCAAAAAATGAGCAGACTTGGTTAATCTATCGACAATAACCCAAATTGCATCTATGCCTTGAGAAACCTTGGAAAGACCTATAACGAAATCCATGTTGATGTGTTCCCACTTCCATTTTGGAATCTCAAGTGGTTGTAATGGACCCTTTGGCACTTGATGCTCCGCCTTGACACGTTGACACGTTAAACACCTCGAGATAAACTTCGCGATTTCTCTCTTCATGTTAATCCACCAAAATGTATGTCGAAGATCACGATATATTTTGGTACTTCCAGGATGGATTGCAAACGGTGTGTTGTGTGCCTCCATCATAATTTTATACTTCAAATCAGAGTAGTTAGGAACACAAAGTCTGGAGTTGACTCGAAGTATTCCCTCTTCGTCGATTCTTGCTTCTGGAATAGCACCTTCTTGCATCTTTTTCTTTATATTCATCAGCTCCGGGTCTGTAGCTTGAGCAGCTTTAACTCTATCAATTAAAGCTGGTTCTACGCGTATATTTGCCATCTTCACGTGGGTCCCTGGAGTTTTTAACTCCATTTCCATCCTTTGTAAGTCATACAAAATGGGTCTTCTCGTTCCCGCATATGATCTTCTACTCAACGCATCAGCTACCACATTTGCTTTTCCAGGATGGTATTGGATGTTATGGTCGTAATCTTTCAACATCTCAAGCCAACGTCGTTGCCGCATGTTGAGTTCCTTTTGAATGAAGAAATATTTGAGGCTCTTATGATCCGTATAGAACTCCACTTTCTCCCCATACAGGTAGTGTCTCCAGATCTTCAACGCGAAAACGACAGTTGCCAACTCTAGATCATGAGTAGGATAATTCCTCTCATATTCTTTGAGTTGCGCGAGGCATAGGCGATGACTTTCCCATGTTGCATGAGAACTGATAGGTCTCCAAATTTGGGTATTTTATTTTGATGATAACAAATTAGGTAAATAGGTCAAAAGGGTAGAATCATCTCTATAGGATTAAAAATATTAAAAACACAATTTTAAATACCTCGAATATTTTGACCAAAAAAATTTATTTTCTTAAAATTCTTTTGAATTTATTTTATGACCTTGATAAATCTAATATCAAGTGTTAATAAAATGAGTTTATATAGTAACATTTCATAAGGCAAGGAGATTCCTATTTCTATTTTAAAATCTTGATGGGGAAAAAGTATTTCTATATATATATATGTTAAAGTATATTATATATGTTAAAATATAATATATATATATATATATATATATATATATACAAACCGTGTGTGTGTGCATGTGTTGGTGTGTGTGTGCTGCATATATGTGTAGTGAGTGTGTGCCCGTGTGTGTGCTGTAAACTAAGACATGTATGTATTGGGCATGATTGCTAAACAAAGGCTTATGCCTTTGTTGTGTAGGCGAGCGAATTTTAAAGGGATGGGCATGTGATGACTCACATGTTACAAACATTTTCTTTGAGGCCAAACCTTTTCTTAATCCGACAAAATCAAAGTGATCCGAGCCCTTCATTTTTGAATCATACAATCCGGACCTTCTATTTCAAAAATAAATTTTCAAAATTATGGTTTTGCCCTAACATCAAAAATCATATAAATAGGAAACTTTTTCCTTCATTTCAACTTCTCAATATACATATCTGAAAAGCTTACTCTCATTGCCTACATTCTGTCCGATTAAGCTTTCACTCTCTTCTTCTAATCAAAGTTCTAATTCTATATTAGAAGAGAAAAATTGGTCAAAGTATTTGAGATAAGTTGTTAAATTATTATTGTTCATATTATCTCATACTTGCCTATATATATATATATATATATATATATATATATATATATATATATATATATATCTATAGATAATCAGATATAAACTGCGATACACATTTATATATATATATATCTATATTTCATCTATCAATATCAAGTAAAAAGTCAGTACTTAGATACCGATATAATTCGGAAGTAATTTATTTGAAATTCTCTGAATGGTCTTTCAAATCCTAAGTGGCCTTTTATTGATATAAATAATATATATAAATATTGTATAATATTTATATACGATTATCAAAGTTGTGAATCGAACAATTTAGTCAGTACTTAGATACCGATATTCAGAGATATTTCTTAACAAAGAATATTATCTGGACGGTCTTTGAAATCCTAAGTGGCCAAATTATTCACAACGTAGATCAAATATAATATAATATATATAAGTGGGTGAAACAAGTTTATTCAAGTATTATCTAAATTGATCATATTATTATACTTGATAAAACTGTCATTACATATACTGCTCATATAATTGATCATAAATTATTTGTTGCATTATATGTGAGTTAATATAGTTGTTTAAATTCAAAGTCACATTTGTTTAAAACCATAAAAACTCACTTTAAAAGAAAAATCTTTTTCTTAAACCATAGAAACACATTCTTTATTAAAGAAAAAGAAAATCTTTATTAAATGTGCTTAAATCCATCTATCTGCTTTCACAGAAGTACACCATATAAAAGTCTTGAACTTTTATCAAATACTTTAATTCTATATCTGCTTATCTGAGAAGTATCTGTTCTACAATTTTATCTGCTTACTATTAGAAGCAAATATTCAAACAAACTTTTTGTAAAAAAGAAAAGGTTGAGTTAGTTTGTTTTATACTTGTGAGAAAGACAAGAATTCTTTGACTAAGACCAGAGTCTTAGAGCGGTCAGCTGAGAGTTGGGTCTCTGGTGTACTTGTGAGGTGAGGAAGAGACTGTTGTTTTAAGACCAAGCCATAGAATACTTCTAAGCTCAAAAGAAGATTCAACTAAGCTTGAGGAAGGAGCTTGGAGTTCGCTGTCCAAGATTGTTAGTTGTGGATAGTTGTAAGTTTATCTTTAAAATTGTGTAAAGGCTTCTCCGCCTATTGAAGGAGTATTTATTACAGGGAGTAATAGGATCTCAAGTCTTGGAGAGGAGCTTGAGACTGGATGTAGCAACATACCCGAGATGTATATTGAGAACCAGATAAATATCTGTGCATTGTGTGATTGAATTTTAATCTGCTTATTAATTTCTTAAAATTAACCCACTAAAATTCAAAAAGGCCAAAGATAATTTTTGACCAGTGATAATCTATTCAACCCCCCCTTCTAGATTATTATTGGACTTTCAATTGGTATCAAAGCAGCTCTTTAACTTGTTTGCTAAGTAATTACAGGCATATCTAAGAGTAGAACCATCTATGGCCAACGCAAATGCTATCGGTTGCGGAGAAGGACTATCAATGTCAAATCCTCCACTATTTGATGGCACAAACTTTGCCACCTGGAAAAATAGGTTCAAAATCTACGCCAAATCACAAGGAATTCTGGCTAGCAATAAAACGAGGTGTAAAGATTCCCACAAAAATCAAAGATGAAAAGATCGTCGAAAAAGATGCTGGGGAATTCACCATCGAGGATGAGGAGATTATAAATATCGCCTCCAAAGCTGAACAAGTGCTAACCAGTGCTCTTATAGAAAAAGAATACAAAAGAGTTAGCAACTGCAAGAATGCTAAAGAAATCTGGGAAAAATTGATTGTAACCTATGAAGGAACCAGTCATATCAAAGAAACCAGAAAAGATGCTTTAATCCAAGAGTATAAAAGCTTCAAGCTAGAAGAAGGTGAAAAAATCATTGATATGGAAAGTCGTTTTTCCAGAATCATTGATGAGCTAGAACAACTGGGAAAAGCTTACACAACAAATGAAAAGAATAGAAGAATTCTCAAAGCCCTTCCATCTGTATGGAAAATGAAAGTTACAGCCATCAAGGAAATGCAGGATCTAACTGCTTATCCTCTTGATAGCATTATTAGAAATCTTCGTGCCCACGAAGTCGACATGCTAGTCGAAAAAACAGGATCAGACATAGACTTCAAAAAGAAAGGAATCGCTTTCAAAGCCTTACGCGTTGATCAAGAAAGCGATGATGATGAATTGAATGAAGAACTCTTGAGTCTAGATAATAACGAAGTTGCGTTATTGTCAAGACAACTCATGAGAGTAATTCAAAACAAAGCAAAGAGATATGACAAAGGCTTTATGAAAACAAACAACAACTTCAATAATTTCCGAAACAAGCAACCCTTCAAGCCAAAAATACTAGGAGGGAATTTTAAAGCTACCAACAGCAACTTCAGAAATGCTATCTCAAATGAAAACTCAATGCAACCAACCAAGACACTTCAAGAAAGATTGTCCAAAACTAGTCAATAACAAAGTTCTAGTAGCTGAAGAAGGCTGGGATCTAAGTGATGAAGAAGAACCTACTGAACCAACCGAGGAAACCGAAAATTTATGTTTAATGGCGGACAATGACTTATCACCAAGATCTGAGGTAAATTCGGAACATCAATTACCTAGCGCTTCATTTGCCACACATAATTTAGAAAACATAAATGAAGAACATCATGATTTACAAGAAGCATATAATTTTCTATATGAAGAAGATGAAATTATTAAAGAAGATTTTATTAAATTAAAAATATCATTAGAAAAATTAATTAAAACAAATAGAAATCTTGAAATAGAAAATTTAAATTTAATTATGGTTAATGAAACCTTAAAAGAAGAAAATGAGGAACTAGAAAAATTAAGAAAAATAAATATAAATCTTGAAATAAAAAATTCAACACATATTATTTCTATTGAAAATCTTGAAATTGAAAATTCAGCTCTTGCTGTGATTATAGAAGATTCTCAAACACTAAATCAAGAAATAAGTAATAAGGAAAACTCATCTTAGAAATTAGAAATTTTTTTTGAAGAATCTACTTTAATGAATCAAATTAAAATATTGACTCTAGAACGTGATGACTTAAACTCTACAGTTATTAAATTTACAAAAGGGAAAGAAAATCTTGACGTTATGCTCAGTCAACAAAGATGTAGTTTTAATAAAGAAGGATTATGGTATATCGGAGAATCCAGTAAGACAAAAAATAAAAAACTCTATCATGTTAAAAGTAAAGAAAAAGGTCATGCATCTACTTTTGATAAATGCTCTTACTGTAACAGAAATGGTCATTCGATTTACTCATGTAATGCCAAGAATGGAAACTACAAAGAAAAAATGATTTGGGTACCAAAAGGAAGTTACACTACACCTATTATCACAAAAAGAGAATTTCTTTCTCATGAAAGACTATCTAGAAACTCTCATCAAAATCCTTCAAATAAAAGAGTTAATCATACATATTATAAATCTGCTACCCATAGAGCATGTGTGTCTACCAGTAAATATTATCCTGTACCAAACTTTGTAAAGGAAAACATGAATGACCCTTATACAAGATGGAAAACTTACCCAAAGAACCCTTCTCATTAAAGGGTACCAGTTTGTGAATATAATATATATTGCAAGTATGTCTCACAGCTGACTCTAGTAAAAATAAATGGTACCTTGATAGCGGTTGTTCAAGACACATGACAGGCGACAAAACAAAATTGAGCAATATACAAGCTACAGACTGTAATGAGGTAACGTTTGGGGATAGCAACAAAGGTAAAGTTGTTGGAATTAGAAATGTGTACAATAAACACATAACAATCTCTAACGTTCAATTAGTCACAGTACTCAGGTACAATCTTCTATCCATTAGTTAACTGTGTGACAGTGGTTTTAAAATAACATTCAGTCCTCATAACTGTTCAATATATGATCAAACTGGGAAATTAATTCTACTTTATCCTAGGAGTCAAAATGTGTACACATGTGATTTAGATACATACCCACACCTGGACAATGTGTGTCTTGTATCTGCAAATGACGATCCTTGGCTTTGGCATCGTAGATTAGGACACATTAACATGAAATTAATTAACAACATATCTTCTAAGGAACATGTTCGTGGTCTCCCTAAACTTAAATTCCTTAAAGACCATATCTGTGAAGCCTGTGAATTAAGAAAACAAATTCATGCATCTCATAAACCTAAGCTCATAGTATCAACCTCTCGACCACTAGAACTCTTGCATATGGACTTAGTAGGACCTATCCCTAAACATAGCATGGGTGGTGCTATCTACATTTTAGTTTTAGTTGATGACTATTCAAGATTCACTTAGGTTGATTTTCTAAAATTCAAAAATGAAGAGATAAACTCTTTCTCTGCTCTATGTAAGAAAATTTAGAATCAATAGGAAATCTCTATTGTTTATATTCAGTCTGATCATGGAAGAGAATTTGACAATTCTGATTTCATAATGTTCTGTGACGAGCACGGTATAAGTCATAACATTTCTGCACCTTACACACCTCAATCAAACGGTGTTGTTGAAAGGAAAAATCGTATTCTACAAGAAATGGCTAATACTATGCTTAATGAATATCGACTTCCTAAATATTTTTGGGTCGAAGCAATTGCAACATCCTGTTATATTTTGAATCGAGCCTTGCTAAGACCAATGTTACTCAAAACTCCCTATGAACTTTTTTATAAAAGAACTCCAAAAATAAATTATTTTCGTGTCTTTGGGAGTAAATGCTTTATTCTAAATATTAAACAATATCTAGTGAAATTCGATCCCAAATCTGATGAAGGAATATTTTCGGGATATTCACTAAATAGTAAAGCATATAGATTCTTTAATAAAAGAACTCTAGTCGTGGAAGAGTCAATGAATGTAACCTTTGATGAATCTAAACCTCCTCCAAAATATAAAGAACTGGCAGAAAATGATACAGTCATTGAAGACATTCTTAGAAATATGGAAGATCTAAAAATAATGATATATCTCCACCTGTCTCTATTAATCCTCTTGAAAATCCTAATCCCCAGTTAAATGACTTACCCAAAGAATCACACGCTATAAGAAATCATCCAATAGAAAATATAATTGGTGATATCGATAAAGGGATTCTTACAAGATCACAAGCACAAAACATGGCCAGTCATCTATCCTTTCTGTCACAAATTGAGCCTAAAAATATAAAAGATGCATTGATCGATGAAGACTGGATAATAGCTATGCAAGAAGAACTTGAACAGTTCACAAGAAACAAAGTCTAGGAATTAGTTCCAACTCTCGAAGAAACCTCCATTATTGGAACTCGATGGGTGTTTCATAACAAATTAGATGAAAATGGAACTGTTATACGTAATAAGGCACGATTAGTTACACAAGGGTATAATCAACTTGAAGGAATTAACTATGATGAAACATATACTCCTGTTGCTAAAATTGAGTCTATACGTATGTTATTAGCTTTTGTATGCCATAAAGATTTTAAATTATTTCAAATGGATGTGAAATCTTCTTTTCTGAATGGTGTTATTGAAGAAGAAGTCTATGTTAAACAACCCCTGGCTTTGAAGACTTTGATCATCCTGATTATGTGTATAAACTGTATAAAGCTTTATACGGTCTAAAACAAGCTCCCAGGGCATGGTATGAGAGACTAAGTAAATTTTTGTTAGAAAATGGTTATAAAAGGGGCACAGTAGATACTACCCTTTTTACAAAATATAAAAATGATGATATTCTTATTTTACAAATATATGTTGATGACATCATTTTTGGATCTACTAACATGACTATGTGTAATGATTTCTCTGAAAGCATGAGTAAGGAATTTGAAATGAGCATGATGGGAGAATTGAATTTCTTCCTAGGACTACAAATCAAGCAAGGAGAAAAAGGTATTCACATCTCTCAATCCAAATATTGCAAAGAAATGATTAAGAAATTTGGTCTAGAATCTGTGAAACCTCTTAATACTCCTATGTCAACTACTGATAAACTAACTGCTAATGAAAATGGAAAAAGCGTTGACACAAAGAAATATCGAGGAATGTTTGGCAGTCTCCTTTACATCACAGCTAGTCGACCTGAAATCATGTTCAGTGTCTGTAATTGTGCTAGATTTCAAGCAAACCCTAAAGAATCTCATTTGGTTTCAGAAAAAGAATATTTTGATATCTTAAAGGAACTACAGACTTAGGTCTATGATGTCCTAAAGGTCAACCATTTGACCTTGTGTGTTTTTCTGACTCTGACTATGCTGGTCATCATGTTGATCGAAAAAGCACAAGTGGCACTTGTCAGTTCTTAGGCGGATGTTTAGTTTCCTAGTTCTCTAAGAAACAAAACTCGGTATCTATTTCAACTACCGAAGCCGAATATATAGCTGCTGCACGGTGTGGTGCACAAATATTGTGGATGAAACAGACTCTTGCCGATTACAACATAAAATTTAACTGTGTCTCAATCTTATGTGATAGTATAAGTACTATTAACTTGAGTAAAAATACCGTATTACATGCTAGATCAAAACACATTGATGTTAGACATCATTTCTTACGGGATCATGTAAACAATGGTATTATTAAACTAGAACATATTGACACAGGATTAAATATTGCTGATATATTTACTAAACCACTAAGTTGTGATAACTTTTGTAAATTACGTTTAGATTTGGGAATGTTAGATATTATCTCATAAAATATTAAATCTTTCTCTTATTTAAATTCTATTTTTATTATTTTTCTAGTAATATATAAATATAATTTTCTTAAGTTATATAGTCAAAATTATTAATATTACTAATTTTATTTTTATATATTTAATATACAATGCTAATTTATATATACATATACACATAATTATAAATATATATATATATATATAATATAGTTGTTCTTTTATATATACTAATATATCTATATACTTATATTATTTAATTAAGTATGTATTTTTATATATTAAGATTTTATATCTATAATCTTTCTTAATTACACATTATATATCAAAAATTATACTAACATAAATATTTTATTAAAATTTTTACAATATTCATAATAATAAAAATTATTAATTTATAGATTTTAATATAAATATTTTAGTATTTTTTTATTATTAATTATATAAAAAATTATATTTTATATCATTTATTATATATTTATATATCTGATCTGATTTGAGCCGTTCAGCAACAAACTCATCGAACGGTTATCTATAAGCACAATACGCGTCCATTAACTCCAACCAATCAGAAGCCAGCTAGCCAAAGCACACGGATCACGCACATTAGCCACTCAATCAATAAACAAAAACACAAACTCATCCCAGCCGTTCGATTAAAGTTAAACGGTCAGCTGAACCATTTCAAATGATCGACTTCATCCCGACCGTTGATTAAATCTAAGATCATTTCCCAGCCATACGATTCATCAGATTAACCTAAATATAAAAACCTAAAATCTAAATTTATTTCATTTCTCTCTTTCTCTCTCTCTTTCTCTCTCTTCTGCTGGCTCTCTTTCTTCTCTCTCTCTCTCTCTCTCTATCACTCAAACGCTCTCAACTCTCTCTCAAACCCTAACCTTTCATCAGCCAAAATCGAGCGATCCAAGTGAGTTTTCAGTCTCTCTCTTTCACTAAAATGAATCTTCTTAATCGTGTTAACGTTTCTACCGATTTAATTTCTCTTTTCTTCATGTTTCTGTGTCAGTGTTTCTTCTTCTAATTTTTTTGGTGTTCTTAAAGATTTTCAAACCCTAGAACCATAAATCTCTTATTTTTGTTCATATATATATATATATATCGTATATATATATATATATCGTATATATATATATATCGTATATATATTTTAAAAAATTATTATATTGTTTCTGGTTACCGATGTGTTTCTGAATTCGATCTTTCTCAAAAAAAAAATATTTTCATTTTTGATTTTCGATTCCTGTTTATATTTTTTTCAAACGATTTATTTTTTAAAAAATTGTGTGTTTGTTTGCGAAACCCTAGATCCATATAAAATTTATTTTTCTGTAAGATTTCTTACGGGTTTGTATGTATATATTTAAAAATAATTATTTAATTTTTTGTTTACCGATCTTTTAGGGTTCGACCGTTAAAAAAAAATATTTGTGTATTCTTTTATGTCTTCTTCTTCTTTTTATTTTTTTTGTTTTTTTTTAATAAAAAAAGAGGAAAAAAGGGAACTTTCTAGTTTCTGATAAAAATTTTTTTGAGTTCATATAACTATATGTGTGTATGAAACCCTAGAATTTTTAATAAAAAAGGGGGGAAAGGGTTTCTCAGTATTGATATATATTTGTAGATATCAGTTCAAAACTGATATGTTATTGATTGATAAATATATGTTCGAAACCCTAAATATTTCTGTCTATATTTTTTAAGCTTTATCAAACCCTAATTCGTTTTACAGATTTACTTTTCATCTATATATATACTTGTCGAAACCCTAAAATTCTACAAATAATTTAATAATTGTATATATATATATATGTGCTTGTTTTATCAGAATATATACACACACACACACACACACATATATATATATATACCTGGTTTCGTCGCCAAGAATATGAGTCTGAAACTTCTATATGTATGTACATATACAACTATTTGTGTATGTGAGTGTGATTTCTTCTACTGATACACCTGTGCTATACTGTGGATAAACTGAAAGCTGCTTAGCTTGTGATTAGTTGTGCTCAGGTAATATCTTTTCTCTCTCTGATAAACTGTGAGTATTAGATAATGATATCATTGGGTGACTGTGATGAGTCTCATGCTTATATTCTGCAATTTTACTGTCTATTTAAATATAGACATTAGGTGATGAAAATAATTACCATGTTATGTGCTGCTATCTATACCATTGTTATATGCTGTTATGTGTGATAGAGATCATGTGTACTGTATCAGTGTTATGTAACACTGACTTGTTGAATCTCTGTGTTGATTCACTATCTTTTGATATAGACATCGAGCAATGATAACATGTTAGTGTTATATAACACTGACCTGTTGAATCTCTGTGTTGATTTGTAATAGTCTGATATGTGCATAGAAGTAATAATAACATGTCTATGTGTTATATGTAACACTGACTTGTTGAATCCCTATATTGGGTTACTATCTTCTGGTATGGGCCAATAAGTAATGATAGCATATCTCTTTATTGATATTGGACCATACCTGTTATGTCAATAACCTGCATATTTCTGAAATGTTCTTTGTGTCTTTTGATTGGACATCTGGTTTATATTTAAAAAAAAGGGAAACTGACTTAGTCTAATCCATCTCTCCTACCCATCTGCTTTTAAAAAAAAGGGAAAAAACTGACAAATGATTTAAACCCCCTACAGTGACATGCATGACTGACCTTCTTGCTTTTTACTGTGCACTGTCACTACTTGAGAACTATTTTGACATACAAGTCATATCATATTACTTAATTTTTTTTTGGAAATTTACTTTTTCTATAAAAGGATAGTTTTTCAAAAACTAACTACTTCAAACTATAAGTCCTACTTTTCTGCAGTCTTTGAACTTCTATTTTTTTGCATTCACCATCTTTCAAAAATGCCTCCTATCTATTCTTCAAAAAGAAAGAAACTTGAAATGCTTTCTGAGTCTCATCCTGATATTTATACCCCTATGCTTTTTACTCTTACTGCCAAGACTAAATATGAACATATGAGGCATAACTTGCTTCTTGGGGTAGGGACTTCTTTCAACAGTTTTCCAAATCTGTTAGAAAAAATAACAAATATAGGATGGGATTGTCTTATTTCTTTCACAAATAGATTAATATTTCCTAGTTTGATTGCAGAATTCTATGCTCACATGACTTTTGTTCATGATTCAACTGGCTTCTTATCTAGTATTAAAACTTGCATACAAGGCCAAGATTATGTGATTGATGAAATTCTTCTTCTCCATGCACTTAGTCTCAGAACTGAGTTCTTAGATTTTCCAAAGATAAATGAATACACTTGTCCTATAGGAATTTCTACCATTGAATGCCTTACTTTCAAACACAATCTCTCACTCACCACTGATTAACTTGTGCCTGCAAACTTGTTTGAATATCCATGCAAAGTACATCTTGATTACTTCACTGCTGAATGCCAGTTTTTGGGAAAAATTCCTAGACACAAATTCATGCCTGTCAGAAATGACAAACTGTTGAATCCATTTGACATAGAACTCATGAAATATGTTTTGACTAAATGTATGCAATATAGTCTGCCATATTTTCTCTTGACATCTTTTGAATTCTGCCACTCTAACAACTGCATGGGATATGGTCTTTTATTGACACGAATTTTTATACATCTGGGCATTCCTGTTCATTTTCATAAGGCTCAAATGGTTCACAATAGTAATATTGTGTCACACTTAAACCTTCCCCCTAAGCCTTTGATCATTTTTCAACCAAATGACACTGATCATATTGAGTCACACTTAAACCTACTATCATAAATTGACTCTCTGAACAGTATGAATCAGTTGTCTTTGAAGAATCAATCTGCCATTATGAGTCAATTAGAGGCTTTGCAATTATCTGTGCATTACATACAAGACATGATGAGTGTGTTAAAGGAGCACCAGAAGGTATCAATTCCTCCCTATAATTTCACTGCCACTACAAGTTCTGCACAGCTTGATCATACTGATCAAACTCCCACTGATCCCCCTCTTACAACCCTTGGTTTGAACTTCTCTCCACTTAACTTTGATGAACTCTAACTATTCAGGATGAATGTATCCTTAAATACTTAACTAACTATTCTGGATTATTGTATAACACACTAACATACTGATAATTTGGATTATTATATGTTTGCTTATTATTCTGAGTTGTAGGTAAATATTATAACTAACAGTTTCTGCAAGTACTTTGGTATCTTTTCTTTACCCCTCCATTTTTGTTAATGACAAAAGGGGAGAAGAAAAATAAAAATATCAGATTATATGAGTATTTTACTTAGTATATACTAAGTAGCATATGAGAAGTGAGCAGAATTGAATTTGCTGGTTATAACTGCTATAAACTGCCTGGATGGTCTGAATGGTGTGCATATGAGATTGACAGGGATGAGCATACAGGATATAACTGCTATATAACTATTTTTCTGGATGGGTTGGATGGTTTGTATGTTGGATATAATCTGCGTACTGGATATAACTGTGATATAACTGTCATAACTGTCTGGATGAGTTGAATGGTTTGCATGCCAGATAAAACTGCTATATAACTGCCTGCATGGTTGGTTCGTCTGATGGTTTTTTAAAAATTTAAAATTTTCTTTTGAAAACCGATTCATGATCCAAGGGGGAGCATCATGAATTAAGGGGGAGTTCTGGAAAACAATATATTTTTTACTTATTGTCATCATCAAAAAGGGGGAGATTTATAGGTCTCCAAATTTGGGTATTTTATTTTGATGATAACAAATTAGGTAAATAGGTCAAAACGCTATAATCCTCTCCATATGATTAAAAATATTAAAAACACGATTTTAAATACCTCGAATATTTTGACCAAAAATATTTATTTTCTTAAAATTATTTTGAATTTATTTTATGACCTTGATAAATCTAATATCAAGTGTTAATAAAATGAGTTTATATAGTGACATTTCCTAAGGCAAGGAGATTCCTATTTCTATTTTAAAATCTTCATCGGCAAAAAGTATTTCTAGATATATATATATATATATATATATATATATATGTTAAAGTATATTATATATGTTAAAATATATATATATATATATATACAAACCGTGTGTGTGCATGTGTTAGAGTGTGTGTGCCGCATATATGTGTAGTGAGTGTGTGCCCGTGTGTGTGCTGGAAACTAAGACATGAATGTATTGAGCATGATTGCTAAACAAAGGCTTATGCCTTTGTTGTGTAGGCAGGCGAATTTTAAAGGGATGGGCATGTGATGACTCACATGTTACAAACATTTTCTTTGAGGCCAAACCGTTTCTCAATCTGGCAAAATCAAAGTGATCCGAGCCCTTCATTTTTGAATCATACAATCCGGACCTTCTATTTCAAAAATAAATTTCCAAAATTATGATTTTGCCCTAACCTCAAAAATCCTATAAATAGGAAGCTTTTTCATTCATAGCTTAAACATAACTTAAGCGTAAATAACCTTAACTAGTACATAATATCATAAGTTCTTTATTACAATCATAAAGTACTACATAATTAAAGCTACTCAGTAGCCTTTCCCTTGCCTTTATCTGTGCCCGAAGGTCTGCTCTGCTCTGCTCTGCCTTAACTAAAATATTTTAGAAAAAGCAAGAATGAGCACAAATTGCTCAGCAAGTAATATACAATAAGGGTGAGTAATATAATTCTCGAATCCCCACAAGGTATAGCAAGGTATGATAGTTCAAGGATAACAAGAATATCAACAGTTCTCAACAATAGTCGCTAAGGACAGAATAATATCAATAATAAATTAATTCAAGATTTCAAGGTAACTGAATACTGAGCAGTCACTAAGGACTATGAACTTCTACTAGAATTAACAGTATTAAACTGATAACCCAATTAAAAACAAGTACAACAGGTGATCAGCCTAAAGTATCCTACGTTATGCATAACATTCAATCATACTCAAGTGCGCACGTCGGTTCTCCGACAATTATATTTTTTCTTCAAAGAAGGTTGTTCTTCTCAGTCAAATACAAGATCCCACACCAATCAATTGGTTTGGGTCGCTTTTCAATAATATAAGTCTAGCCGAATCAAATGGCATAGACACTTTCACAATATTCAAGAACAATACCAAGTTCAACATGAATAATAGCTTTAATGAAATAAGAGTTCAAGTATGCTAATTCAATTCAAATGATTAAGTAAAGAAACTAGTTCGCAATATACAAGGATAGAATACTGGCACCGTAAAAGAGTGTAAGTTAGGAAACTTGTCTTAAGCGTAGTTTATCCCTGTAATTTAATCAACACTTTTTGAATCCTATCGTAATATAGTTATGTATATATGATATTCATTAGTCATATAGTTTAACATTATATCTCATCTCGTATATACGATAATCACATAAGCTAAGTCTTAATCTAGCTACACAGTTATATAGTATCTTATAACTTTTATCCTTAACGTCCCCCCTCTTGAGTTAAGACACATTCTCATATCATTAATATCACATAAGATCATAAAAAATAGCAAACATAATCTTTCTAGCACTTTATAGCATTTTTATAAGCTAACTGTCAAATCGGATTCAAGTAGCAACATGTGATATCACATAACATGTATACATATGAAAGGATACTTCTACGTTTGTACAACCTTGCCTTGCTCCAAACATACATGATATAGATTCTAAGTCAGTACGTTCAATAACTTAAAGCCATTCAAGGTTATGAAATTACATTAGCTATCATGCTTTGTTATACAAGGTGATCACATAACTTGTTTTAAGCATGCTTGCAAGTATCTATATTATACACATATAACTAGCACCGTTACAAACTTAATTCATGCTTCACTGGTGCCTAACTAGTTCTCATGGCATCCATTATGGCATGTGTATGTTTATGACATTTTAATGAGGTTATGAGCACTACCAAACATGTCCAAATTTTTTAGAATCTAGGCTTTGATATAACATGTCAAGATTTACGTTTCAAACTTACACTTTCACCTAGTAAAGTTCACAAATGAAGTCCACATGCTTATGTCATACTATGAAACATATATATAAGTAAGTCAACATGCCTTTCATGCATTTCAAGGCCATATAAACATGCTCGAAAAATCAGAACCTAGAACCCTAATATAACATGTTAGAGTCCATGTTTCAAGCTTGTGTTTCCGTTAGAAAGGTTTAATTGAGGTTCATATGCTCAAGTTACATTATGAAGCTTAGATACACAAGTCAACATTCATATTATGTGTTTCTAGGTCATACAAACATGTCTCAAAAGTCAGAATGTTTAAAACGGATAAAACGAGTCAGTGTCCCTTTTTGAAACTTTAAGTTTATTTTGAAAGCTATAGGTCATTTCATCAATCGTATGTGCAACCATAGCCAAATCATGTTTGCGTTATCTCCATATACTTATACAAGCATGTCCAACCTATTAGCATGCTCATCTAAGCCATACAAACAAACTAGCACTTAGCAGATTTTAACAGGATGCAGAAAACGGGAACTGCCGCGCGTCTCCCGTTCTAGGCCAGACAGCAGCTAGACTCGGCAGTTCACAAACCCAAACGCAAAAATTTCTTACGAAATTGATATTAAACCAACTATGTTACCTTACTAACGCATATATAGCTTATATAACCATCAATTGTCATCATCAAATCACCAATTCAAGAATTTTAACTCAATTCAAGAATTGAAGATTTTACAGAAATTTTAGAAATCGAAACAGAAAATAAAGATGATGAGCAAGGAAGTTAAATTGTAGTTCCAACAGGTATGTAAGACCATAATACACTACACAAGCTTTCTATAATTCAATTATACTTCAATTCCACATGATCAAGAATTTGAATTTTGACAGAAACAAGAAATGGAGTTTTGACAGAGAAATACGAATGAAGAACGAGAAGTGTAGATTATACCTCTGTAAATGGAGTAAGCTTGCTAATGCTGCTAAATCTAGAATGCTCACACTGATATATGTATATGTCCTCAATTCCAAACTTAACAATTCTCAGCAATGAAAATATGAAGAGAAGGGGGCCATATATATAGCAAAACCATTATCCAGACTATGCAATTGCTCAACAAATTAAACCAATGGGATTTGTGAATTACATGGAGGTTAAGGAGTGGTAGGTAAATGGTTGGTGAATCAAATCATCAAAACCACTCCCCTCATGATCATTAGCTAGGATGGAGCTTGGGAGAAGAATGAGGAAGTAGATTCTAGCCTTTGAGGTTTACACGTGAATGAGAAATGGGAGGTGTGACTCCCTTTGTGGGACAAATAATAAGAACCCAACATTTGCAATTGGGAATGAACTACTATATGTTATATATACTTAGTACACATATCTACACCTTAGCTTATATTCACTTAGGGTGTATATGGACTCAAAGTGTCACAACAACATTACATGGTAGCACATTGGGGTATATGTATACACATTGATATATAATCCATGTACATTTTAATATTACCAAATTATTACATAATTGGGTTGTAACACATCACATTATTATAAAGCTCATTATTCCATCCATGTCACTTATTGAAATAATTGTTATTCCTTATTCACATGCTTTAATATACCATATAATATATATTACATAGCCTTATTAAAGTGTCACACTACACTTTATATATTATATAGTTTCTTGTATTGTCACAATACACTTTATATAGTATAGTTTGGTTTCACATTGTACCATGTACACATAACATGTATTCTTATAAGTCCACCCATGTGACTCACTTTCTCTTATAATATAGTTTCTATATTACATAGTTATACCAAATTGTCACATTATACTTTATATTAAATTGTTGTAGTTACTATATGATATATGATTACACAACTTTACATTAAGCATTTAATTGAACACACATAAATCTCAAACATTACTTAATATGTCATTACTCATAATAATCATTAATTAATATATTATTAATTAATTATCCACTCATCAATTCTTTCTTTTAATGAATTAAATTACATACTTTCCATTACTGTGCCACACAAGGCATTCATCGGGCTCATAATAAACTCCACATTTTTCTCAATTATTATAATTATTCAATTTAATAGAATTGAGTTAATCCTTCTCATAACACAAAATCATTTATATTAAATAAATTCTCATTTCCATTAATATTTTTATTTAATAATATTAGGAAGTTCTCGAGTATTACAATTTACATATCTGAAAAACTTACTCTCCTTGCCTACATTCTGTCCGATTAAACTTTCACTCTCTTCTTCTAATCAAAGTTCTAATTCTATATTGGAAGAGAAAAATTGGTCAAAGTATTTGAGATAAGTTGTTAAATTATTATTGTTCATATAATCTCATACTTGCCTATATATATATATAGATAATCAGATATAAACTGCGATAAACATTTATATATATCTATATTTCATCTATCAATATCAAGTAAAAAGTCAGTACTTAGATACCAATATAATTTGGAAGTAATTTATTTGAAATTCTGCGAATGGTCTTTCAAATCCTAAGTGGCCTTTTACTGATATAAATAATATAGATAAATATTGTATAATATTTATATACGATTATCAAAGTTGTGAATCGAACAATTTAGTCAGTACTTAGATACCGATATTCGAAGATATTTCTTACCAAAGAATATTATCTGGACGGTCTTTGAAATCCTAAGTGGCCAAATTATTCACAACGTAGATCAAATATAATATAATATATATAAGTGGGTGAAACAAGTTTATTCAAGTATTATCTAAATTGATCATATTATTATACTTGATAAAACTGTCATTACATATACTGCTCATATAATTGATCATAAATTATTTGTTGCATTATATGTGAGTTAATATAGTTGTTTAAATTCAAAGTCACATTTGTTTAAAACCATAAAAACTCACTTTAAAAGAAAAATCTTTTTCTTAAACCATAGAAACACATCCTTTATTAAAGAAAAAGAAAATCTTTATTAAATGTGCTTAAATCCATCTATCTGCTTTCACAGAAGTACACCATATAAAAGTCTGAACTTTTATCAAATACTTTAATTCTATATCTGCTTATCTGAGAAGTATCTGTTCTACAATTTTATCTGCTTACTATTAGAAGCAAATATTCAAACAAACTTTTTGTAAAAAGGAAAAGGTTGAGTTAGTTTGTTTTATACTTTTGAGAAAGACAAGAATTCTTTGACTAAGACCAGAGTCTTAGAGGGGTCAGCTGAGAGTTGGGTCTCTGGTGTACTTGTGAGGTGAGGAAGAGACTGTTGTTTTAAGACCAAGCCATAGAATACTTCTAAGCTCAAAAGAAGATTCAACTAAGCTTGAGGAAGGAGCTGGGAGTTCGCTGTACAAGATTCTTAGTTGTGGATAGTTGTAAGTTTATCTTTAAAATTGTGTAAAGGCTTCTCCGCCTATTGAAGGAGTATTTATTACAGGGAGTAATAGGATCTCAAGTCTTGGAGAGGAGCTTGAGACTGGACGTAGCAACATACCCGAACTGTATGTTGTGAACCAGATAAATATCTATGCATTGTGTGATTGAATTTTAAGCTGCTTATTAATTTCTTAAAATTAACCCACTAAAATTCAAAAAGGCCAAAGATAATTTTTGACCAGTGATAATCTATTCAACCCCCCTTCTAGATTATTATTGGACTTTCAAGAACACATCCTAACCCTTTTCCTGAAGCATCGTTGTAGATGACAAATGTAAGACCCCAAATTTTATGAATAAGATTTAATTTTCTTTATATATTATTTTGAAATGGTAAGGTGTTGATTTGATAAATGTGATAAGTTTTGGGTGAAATGTACAAAGTTTACAAAGTAAGCAAGTGGTTATAAAATATTCGTTGTGTCGGGGAATATTCGTTTGGTCGATGAATATTCTTTTTGTCGGAGAATATTCGTACGACAACGCAGTCATTGGTGGACCCCACAACGGAATGAATGTCGGATATAGAAAGCGACATAAATAACCTTTTTATAAAAATAATGGCAAAACTGTTACCGTTAGTACTGTTGAAATACTCGGTGGTTAAAATACAGTAATACGTGGTATTGCACAGTAGCACACGGTATTGCACAGTATTTTGAATTATTGATTCTTACGTAGGAAGGCACTTACTCAATTATTGTTACAGTAATTACTGTTCAATATTTTATATTATTGATTCAATAATTGCATAATATTTTATTAGTTCAATATTTGCTACGTTAATATTTTATATCAATAAGTGCTACTTGGCTATTTTATATTATTGATTCAATAATTGTCATTGCACATTATTTCAAATTATCAAATCAATAATTCATATTATTTGAATAATATTATTAGATAGCATTATTGGCAATATCTAAGGAAGTTCTGTCTAGGAAAGGGGTTGATTAATTGCGCGCCAGTAAGGAGAAATCCTTATCGGAAGGCCCCCTCTTTCCTGGGAACGACCTGGTTGTCAATATTATAGTTCTGTAATATTATTTGTGAATAATTAATTTTTGATATATATGATAAGGAAATATTTATTCAATGTGGATTTAAACGGAGAAATTTTTAACATGTGACATTTGTTGAAAGTTGGTATTTTATTTTGTCCGATAAAATAATTCATTCAAATATATTATTATAATATTACATTATAGTAGTATGATGTGATTATATAATAGTATGATTTTTATAATTTGAATGGTAACATTATTATAGTAAATTCATGGTATAAAAGTTAAACGAGGTGGAAGAGTGCAAATTAAATTTGAACTCTTATGATGCAAGCAATGATGTCATCGGAGCGATGCGGTGAGCAATGATATCATAGATCAATGATGTAAGCGATGATGTCATAAATTATGGCGAAAAAACTATTTTACCCTTACCCTGCCGAGCCTATAAATAGAAGCTCATTTCTTCATTATTTCTCACCAATTCACTAAAGCTATAGAGAGAGAAAGTGTAGAGAGAATAAGAGAGAAAGAAGAAGAGTATTCTGCTATTACGCTAGTGCAGTCTTTAAATTTTAAGGTAAGGGGTATTATTTCTTTTGTAATTATGAAGAGAGTTATTTTCTTTCAATATTCGTAAGGGTTGTTATTCCATTCTTTATTATTCTGTTGGAATAACCTGTCTACGCGGACTACCGCATGTATGGTAAAATTTTGTTGTTATTATATTCTTTATTATTCTGTGGAAATAACCTGTCTACGCGGACTACAGCATGCCTGGTGAATAACCCTTTATATTCAGTTGTTATTAAATTGTGGAAATAATCTGTTTGAGCGGACTATCGCCAGACGGGTGAAAATTCAATTGCAGTTTCGTATATTGTTTCATTTCAGATTCCTAATCCTAAACTTACTACGGTAAGTATTGCTTCTATAATTCCTGAAATGATCAAATATTACTTGAGTTTTGCGCTTCATCTAATATTATTTCACTGGAATATTGGTCTGAACTTTCTTGTAAAATTTTTATCTTTTCATGTCGAGTTACTATTCACGAGTTACTATTCATGAGGTACTATTCACGATAAAAAAAATATTTTTTTTCTTCCAAATCATCTTTGATTGGATCCAGGTTTTGATCTTCATTCTTGAGCTCTGGATAAATTCTCTAATATTTGCCCTTTATCTCACTGGATCCGTTATTCGTAATATTTTTCATCATCCTCAGTTCTAAATGGTGATATAACTGAATATCTTTGGCCTGTAGTGCAAAGATGAATAATTACATGATGAATATCTTTGGCCCGTAGTGCAAAGATGGATAGGTGTTGAGATGAACATGACCAACTGATGATACAAATGAATATCTTTGGCCCGTAGTGCAAAGATGGATATTTGATTCAAGATGTATATTGATTGATGTTACAGGGATAAAATATTGATGATGGACTTTTAAATCAAAGAAGATAGTGGACATCATTCTCTACTTAACTCTTCTAATGAATTGTTATTTTCGCTGCGAATATTGATCTAAAACTGGTTGTCTATAATATTTTATCTAATTTATTGAAGGCTAACGATAATTTGTTTTTCATTATCTTAGTCATAATATTTTTTACTGGGCTAGTTGAGCTCACCCTTTTCTTCCATTGTTCTCTTCAGGAAATGAGAATATCGCGGGTACTAGTCGGGGAATGGAGTGATGGTCCGAGTTAGAGCTGTAGAAGTCCTCACTATTTTATTTATTTAAAATAGTGTGATAATAAATGTAATGAGGACTTAGTTTGAATGCTAATATTTTATACATATCTGTATTGACACTCACAGTTATGTGGTCGTATTTTGCACGACCGTGTGATATAAAAGATTGTATTTGAATTTTGTTGAGTGTATTTGACAACTCAAAATGGATTGAGTATTGAACCTATTTTGGGGGCATCACAAAAAATCCATCCGAACCAGATGGTATTGTCAGAACAGGTGCTGAAATGAGTCTCCTCTTGAGCTCTTGGAAGCTCTTCTCACATTCCTCGTTCCATCTGAATTTTGTATCTTTTCGAGTCAGCTGAGTTAATGGAGTAGCTATTCGAGAAAATTCTTCTACGAATCTCCGATAATATCCAGCTAAGCCTAGAAAGCTACGTACTTCGGTTACCGACTTAGGTTGCTCCCAACTTTGTATTGCTTCAATCTTCGCCGGGTCAACCGATACTCCATGTTTCGATACCACATGCCCAAGGAATGCTACTTCCTCAAGTCAGAACTCACATTTCTTCAACTTGGCACATAGCTTGTTTTCATAAAGCTTTTGGAGTACCAGCCTCAAGTGTTGTTCATGATCTTCACGACTTTTGGAGTAAATGAGGATGTCATCAATAAAGACAACCACAAAATGATCTAAATATTCCTTGAATATCCAGTTCATCATATTCATGAAAGCTGCAGGAGCATTAGTCAATTCAAAAGACATGACTAAGAATTCATAATGCCCGTATCGAGTTCTGAAGGCAGTCTTTGAAATGTTATCATTTTTAATCCTTAACTAATGATATCTAGAACGAAGATCGATCTTTGAGAAGAATTTAGCACCTTGCAACTGTGACACCCCCGAATTCGGGTTCTCTAACCCCGATTCGGTCGTCACGATACAGTACAAACATCCACCTCTAAATAATATACAATAACTAAATGTGAAAATATAATAAAAGTATGTCATTCATTCAAAAGGTGTTACTAGTCCCAAGATTCGATAACCTTAATACAATCATACAAACATGCCCTAGAATAATCATTAGGGTTCAAATTACATTAACAATAATTAAACTAAGCATAAAGTAAAGTATGCTTCTTGCAAACTATTACTACATCTTTCCTTTACCCTTGTCCTTCCCTAAAGTCTCAGGCTTAACTGTAATACAAGTCATGATATAGCAAGAATGAGCAACAAGTTTGCTCAGCAAGTTTAAATATAGCAATAAAGGATATATCATGATGAACATAATATATATAAAGGAATTCAACAATATGAATGTCAGAAGCAAGGATAATGATTGCTTTTAGAATAATTGATAGTCAAGTAGACTTTAAACTATAAACCTCTAATGGAATCAATAGCTGATTGACCCTTTGGTTATTGGCTACATAATAAGTACTTGAGAGGATTAGCCTTGCGTACGCCATGTATATGCATAACATTCAACTCTGTTATTTGTATCTTATATTAGATACATGGGGTACTCCCCTATAATATAAGGGGTGTTCTCTTCAGTCTAAGAATCCATACCATCAATTGGCCTGGATAGCTTTTATAAAAATTTCATACAATTGTCTGACCGAACAAGGGTTCAGACTCTATCTGACGTAGTTCAAGAATTATAGAACTTTAAATAATGTACAAGTCCAAGACTGTACGAACTCAAGTGCACCAAGTGCAAATATCAATAAGATCGATGTGGAATAATTGGAAAGTAATTAAACCACCTAAAGCATGCTTGGAAATAAAGTTCAAGCTTAAATAAATAACTTTCAATACAATAATAACCTGCTCAATACAATATGAGAAGGTTAGGAAATTTGCACAATAAGGAGTGAAGTTCAGAAACTTGCATTCAATATAACAATCAAATGAAGTTAGGAAACTTGCACAATAAAGAGTGTAAGTCAGGGAACTTGCCTGTTTGCTCAGCTACAAATAATATAGCTTTAATTAAATAGCGTTGAAACGACCTAACATAAATTAGTGGGTCTCTCAATTAGTATTGTGTAAACTTGTATGAGTTCACCCTTACAAGAATCTAATCATCATGCTACATTGTCATTTTATGTTGTTATCTCATATATTTTGCAATTTAAGCACCAATATGAGTCCACTAACATAATCAGGAAACAAGCAGATTGCACCAATCCTGAAAACAGACTGGCGCAGCTGCGCTGGTATTGGCCTTAGGAGTGGCGCAGCTGCGCCACTCACTGGTCAGACCAGGAATGAATTTTCATTCTGCTGCAATCCAAGCCAACTCTCTAGCATGCAAACTACTGACATTAAACAAATACACATGCTTATCAGGTTATTAACTTGAGTTTAAAACCTAGCATGCTCATTCTAAGTCCAATTCAAAGTTATATAGTTTTATGCCAGACATTCTTACACTTTAAGCAAATCAAGTTCATGCCTCAAGGGTCAACTACTAAAGTCATAGTACCACCTATCGAGACTAAACAGTACTTAATATGCATGCTCGTGCGTATACCACATATGTATACCTTAATCACATAGTTTGTACTTTAGAAATTTATTTTCTTGAATATGCGTGCATAGGTAAAGTCCATGTTTAACCAAAAGATGCTCATGTCAACATGTCTATAGGCATAATGAATCCTAATATTCATGCTTGCATGATCAGAATGTAACTCGCACAGGGTTTGATGATATTAGCTTTCAAATTCTAAGTTTTCATCGAAAATTTCACTAAGTCAACTTAGTACATGCAAGGCATCTCGAAATCATAACTCACATGCATTTGAAACACATATCCAAGTCACATATACATACTTAAAAGTCAAAACTTAAAAGACACAAGTTTTGTCAAGTTCACTTCAAAGTTCTTAAGTTTTTCTTTTGAAATCGTCTTAACCTTCAATCATGTATGCTAGTGTGTGCTCAACACTTTAGACTTGCATTTCGTGCCTATTTAGACCATATGATCATGCTCACAAAGTCAGAATGTACATAGGTTACGTATATGTCAAAGTTCACTTTAACAATTCTAAGTTCATTTTGTAAACTATAAATCTTTTCATCAATAGAGTGTACTAACATAGTTATACATGCTCATGTTATGTCAACGTACACATATATGCATATTAATCATGTCCTTATGCTTGCTCTAAGTGGTAGCACATGCTAGCATATAGCAGAAACTAACAGAAGCAGAATTCAAACTTCAGGGCCTGGCGCAACTGCGCTGCGTCCCAGCACAAAGCTGGCGCAGTTGTATCGGGGCTCGGCCAGATCAGAAGCTGCTTCTGCTAAGCAGTTAACAAAACCAACTCAACATTCCTTCAACAATTCGGTTCTATACCAGCCATAATGCAGTTCTATCATGTTTATAATGTTATATAACACTTAACAAACATATTCTACAATTCAATTAACACTTAATTCACGTAACCGAGAAATTAACATGGAAGAACAAGAATGGAAAATGATAGGAATTATACCTCTGCTACTATAGAATTGCACTTGCTGCTATATTATCTCCTCCTTAACTCAATTGAAATACTCAGCAAATGAAATGATGGAGAAGAGAAACTATATATATAGGCAATTCATTATACAGTCTATGCCTTTACTCATCAATTCAAACTAATGGAAGAAGCAAGAACATGGTGGTTAATGAAATGAGTTGGTAGAGTAGTTGAAGAACACTATTTTGCCCACTCCCCTTGAAATCATATACTAGGCTTTGTTGAATTTGAGAGAAGAGATATAGAGTAACATAGGCTTTCATGAGTTCACGTGTGGGAGAGAAGGGTCTCTTATTATGGGACAAGCAAATAATCTCAGCAACTTGCATTCAACTTACTAATGTTATATATATACATATAGTATATACTTAGGTTATACATCTAATTGGTGTCACAATGACATTTCAAATTAGCAATTAATAATATAATGTATCAAATAAGGGTACATATATATTAACATATAATCCATGTATATTTTCTTAATACCGAATATAATTCAATTGGGTATTATTATCACTTATTATCATAACGGTTATTATTACAATTATAATAACTTATTTGAAATCGGTATCAATTAACAATTGTTTATTGATATTACTATATATTAATAGGGTATATCTTAATGTCTACCCACACACATCTTGTTACATAAGCACTATTATTATGTAACTCACATAATGCAATTAATCTTACTATATAATCTATATATATAATATATAGCCACATTAATGCGTCACATTGCACTTTATACAATATAGAGGTAACTACCTTATATTATAGGTTTAATTATCGCATGCTTGCATAAAATAATTAATCGAGTAAATATAATCTTATTATATTTATTAATCCTTTGCTCATTAATTTAATATTTATTTACAATAAAAATTAATCAACACGTTTAAATCCCTTCACTATATTTAAGTAAATTAAATATTTAATTACTAACACTTCTATCAACTCTCTGATATAAAAGCCTTAGGGCTAGTCCACTAATTTAATTAAACTATTAGTGACTCCCTCTAAATATTCCTAGCAATTATTCGCATAGGCACAAACTCACATAACCACATAACCACACAAGGTTTAAATATGCTTACAAAACTAACTTATTAAAATTAAATCATATATTTAATTAATAATAGAGTTAAAAAATTTACGATCATTGCAACAACTGGTCAAACAAGTCATCAATACGAGGTAATGGATACCTATTTTTGATGTGACATGGTGGATAGTCAATACAAAGTTGCATACTTCCGTCTTTCTTCTTTACGAATAAAACAGGAGCACCCCAAGGCGATGTACTAGGACGTATAAAGCCGATGTCTAATAACTTCTGTAGTTGGACCTTTAACTCCTGTAGTTCAATAGGAGCCATTTGATATTGGATTTTGTACCGTGTTCAAGGTCAATAAAGAATTCAACTTCGCGTTATGGGGGTAGGCCATGAAGTTCTTCTGGAAATACATTAGAAAATTTATTAACAATAGAAATATCATTCAAATCTTACGTATTCTTGTTTAACTCGATGACATGGGCTAAGAAAGCTTGACATCCATTTTTCAATAAACGAATAGCTTTATGATTTGAAATAACAGTGATTGATTTTAGTGGTTTGGTTGTTTGAATTCGCATAACAGGTTGGTTAGAAATATGAAAGCTAACAATCTTACGAAAATAATCAATTTTAGCATGATGAGTGGTTAACCAATCGATTTCTAAAATCACATCAAATGCAAGTATTTTCAAAGAGATGAGATCAACAGGAAATGTGAGGGTGCCAATTTGAATCAAACAAGATTTGTAAACTATGGATGTAACGAAGGTTTCTCCCAACGATGTTTCAACAGATAAATCAAAGTCTAATTTCTTAGGGTTCAAGTTCAAACGTTGAGCACAAGTAGGTGAAATAAAAGAATGGGTAGAACCAGTATCTAATAAGGTATAGGCTTCGCAAGAGTTTATGATTAGCTTACCCGTGATAACTTCGTTCGGGTTCCTCGCTTTTTGGGTAGTCACGACAAAAGCTCTTCCCTGGACCACCGACTTTGACTTGTCTGGGATAGCCTTTGGTGTCACCGTCCCCACTGGACTTGATTTCGCTACAGGACAAAATCGAGCTATGTGACCGTCCTTCCCACAATTGAAACACACTTTAGAAGGCTGTGTATAGTTTGGACTGATGTGTCCCTCCTCTCTGCATCTGTAGCATCTAACTGGTGGTCGTTCTCCTTCCCGAGAAACGGTTGCTGGTGCTACTGCCGACGTCTTTACGTTGTCATTGTTGTACCTTCTCTTTTTGAAATTTCTCCCCAACTCACTTCTTCTATTATCATGGCCATGATTACCACCGGAGTGGTTATCGCTTCTGGCATGATAATTTCCTCCATGCTGATTTTTATTGTTCCGATGACTGTTGCCACCGGTACGACTATGGTTGTTGTCCTTTGGTTGAACAGACTTATTATCCCGTTCCAGTAATTGAGCCCTGTTCACAACATCTGAATACAAACAAAGTTTGTGAGAAATAAGGTATTGATGAATTTTAGGTTTCAAACCTCTCAGAAACATTCGTGCCATTCGTTCCTCATTATCCACCAAATGAGATGCAAACCGGGATAACTCCGCAAACTTGGCCTCGTATTGGGACACAGTCATATTGTTCTGTTCCAGTTTAATGAATTCTACCTCCTTCATATGACGAATACTTTCAGGAAAGTATTTGTCGTTGAATAATTTTTGGAACTCTTCCCAAGACATCTTGAGTGCAGAAAGATGGGTACGCTTCACTTATTCCCACCAGTAATCTGCCTCTCTAGGGAACATAAAGGTGGCGAATGGAACCTTTTCCTCCTCTATGCACCCCGGGACATCAAATATCTTGGTGATTTGCTTAACCCAAGCTTCTGCCTTGAGTGGATCTGGCTTTCCCAAAATACTCTGGTGGTCCCAACTCCTTGAATTGCTTGGCAGTGACCAGCCGCGAGTTACCATTGTTTCCACCTGCATTTTGAATAGGAGTCTCTCTTGCCTAGTTTTGCATGAATTATAGAAAGTTTCTTAACATCCCATCGTTCATCGTTTGATTGGTGGTGTTGTTTACAGGAGGATTATTGCCTTCCTGTTGCACATTATTCTAGTTGGTGATTAGAGGTGTCTCAATGGTCTCATATGCTCCATTGTTTAGATTTTCAGCTGCCATTCTCAAATACTACCACAAAACAAGGGTTAATTAAAGAAATTGACATGTCACATATTATCCCTATGTTCCGACCGACCAATTAAATAACAAGTAAGCTTAGGTAGGACACACTAGCGAAGGATATACTTGTCTCTCCCCTCCTAGTTCTATTCCCAGATATCCACTAGAGATCATATCCCTAAGCTCTGATACCAACTGTGACGTCCCCAAAATAGGTTCACACAACCCATTCTGAGTCGCCAAATACATGATACAGAATCCGAATACAAATCTTCTTATAACAAACGGTCGTACAAAATACGACCACACAAACTATGAGCTTCAATACAGATCGTATATAATACGAAAATATAAACACTCAAATAAGTCCTCATTACAATTATTATCACACTATTTTATAAAATAATGAGGACTTCTACAGCTCTATCTCGGACCATCACTCCATTCCTCGAGTAGTCCCCGCGATATTCTCATTTCCTGAAGAGAACAATGGAAGAAAAGGGTGAGCTCAACTAGCTCAGCAAAGAATATTATGACTAAGATAATGAAGAATAAATTATCATTAGCCTTCAATAAATCAGATAAAATATGATGGACAACAAGTTTTAGATCAACAACTGCAGCGAAAATAACAATTCATTAGAAGAGTTAAGTAGAGAATGATGTCTATTATCTTCTATGATATAAAAGCCCATCATCAATATTTTATCCCTGTAACACCAATCAATAATATTTTCAATCAACGAATTATCCATGCACTACGGGCCAAGGATATTTGTTTGTATCACCAGTAGTCATGATTATGCCAAACACATGCTCATCTTTGCACTATGGGCCAAAGATATTCATCAATCAACAGTTCATCTTTGCACTACAGGCCAAAAATATTCATTAATCAACAGTTCATCTTTACATTACGGGCCAAAGATAACTTTCACCACAATTTAAGACTGAGGATGATGAAAAAAAATATAAAGAACGAATCAAGTGAAATAAAGGATAAATATTAGAGGATTTATCCAGAGTTCAAAATGAAGATCAAAACATGGATCCAATCAAAGATACTTTGGACAGAAAAAAAAAAAAAATTTTTTTGTGAATAGTATCCTGTGAATAGTACCTCGTGAATAGTACCCAAATGAATAGTATCCTGACATGAAAAAATAAAAATTTCATAAGAAAGTTCAGACCAATATTTCAGTGAAATGATATTAGATGAAGCGCAAAACTCAAGGAATTTCTGATCATTTCAAGAATTATAGAACCAATACTTACCGTAGTAAGTTTAAATTTAGGAATATGAAATGAAATATTATCACTTTCATAATATAGAATATGAAAAAAAGTATTTTTATGAATATTGAAAGGAAATAACATCATTTACGAGAAAAATAATATCTGACTTGAATATCGGATATTATGTTGAGAAAATCTTGCACTGTTATCCATACTTAAACTATCCTTATACTCACAAGAAATACGCTCAATATTATAGAGAGAAAATTTTCTGATTCTGGTGTGATTTTCATTTTTAACTAAGCACCCTATTTATAAGAAAATGCCAGAACACCAGGATTGACAAACCTGCCCACGGTGGCTTCCCAGCACACCACAATTGAAGATTTCCAGCACACCAATAATGACCATTCAAGTTGCCCACATACTTATATATATATATATATATATATATATATATTAAAACATTTATAATTAAAAAAATTTCAATTCCATTTTCTCTCTTCCACCTCATTTTATTTTATACCATGAATTTATTATAATAATGTTACCATTCAAATTATAAAATTATATTATTATATTATCACATTATACTATTATAATATAAAATTATAATAATATATTTGAATGAATTAATTTTATCGGAGAAGATAAAATGTCAACTTTCAACAAATGTCTCATGCTAAAAATTCCTTCATTTATATCAAAATTAAACAAATATTTCCTTATCATATTTATCAATAATTTTTATTTTATTCATCAATTATTATAATTAATATTATAGAATCACAATATTGACAACCAGGTCGTTCCCAAGAAAGAGGGGGCTTTCCGATAAGGATTTCTCCTTATTGGCGCACAATTATATAACCTAACCCCTTTTCTCGACAAAACTTTCTAGACATTGCCAATAATGCTATCTAATAATATTATTCAAATAATATGAATTATTGATTTAATAATGTGAAATACTGTGAAGTGGTTATTGTGACACTTATTGAATCAATAATATAAAATATCAACGTAGCAATTATTGAATCAATAATATAAAATATTATATAATTATCAATTTAGCAATTATTGAATCAATAATATAAAATATTGAACAGTAAATACTGTGACAATTATTGAGTGAGTGACTTTTTACGTAAGAATCAATAATTAGAAATATTGTGCAGTATCGTGTGCTACTGTGTAACAACGCGTATTACTGTATTTTTATCACCGGATATTTCAACAGTTTAACGGTAAAAGTTTTATCGTTATGTCTAATAGGATTAGAAGGGTTGATCAATATCTATTGTTGGTCGTTTTACCGATTAATATAAACGTGCAAGCATACACGGTCAACAAGTAATAAAGAGTAAGTAAGATATCGTTCCCACGGAGAATTAAATGATAAAAGTCACTAAACCACTAGCCCATAACCATTTCAGTCTTATTTAAACGAGCGATAACGATGTGAATTTAAACTAGACAAGTAATTAAACTAAAACTAAATAATCCTAGAGTAAAATCAGATAATGAAGACATGAGATCCCAATTTCTCCTAATAATTCATCTAAGTCAACATACTTCCAGTTAGGTCAAATTAATCGTCACAGAATGCTAGTCGAGAACACGAAAGTGAGATAAGGCCATCTTTCAATGCACCTAATCTATATCACATATAATCCACAGATGATAGAATGCACATGAACACCCACAATATCTAAATCCCTATATGTCTATGTGATTTACAAATAATTAGGATTTAAGTCCTGATTCTCAATTGACTACGAGCGGCGCTTCGGTATATGTCTATCCTAAGCACAAATCATACATCTAACATCATGTAAATATACAATCGCTCGCTACTACGATTAGATCTAAACCCACATTTCGTCTTTTAAGTCCATATGGGTTATCACAGTAATTGGTAGCTAATCAATTAAGCAATGGAAGCACGAATCGTAATAGACAATCTCAAAATAATCAATAAGACCAATATGAAAGCCTATTAATATAAACTACTCAAAAGGTTCCATTGAAATCTAAAAATAGAGTTTAAGATATCATAATGAAGAACATCTATCATCCACAAGTTGAATACACATCATGAGATTACAAATAGAGAGCAAAGAGAGTATAAAGATAGAAAATGCAAATCTGAGTCCTCAAGCTCCAATATTGAATCTTCAATGCTATCCACTTGTTTTAATCTTCTTCTCCAATCAAACCCTAGCAACTAACTAATTAAACCTAACCTTAATCTACTCCTAAGCTAACCTAGACAAGGAAATAAAGAGAAGGGAAGAGAGAACAAGAACTAGCTAGGGCTAAAGCTCCCGAAGGGAGTGTATCTTAATATGCTGCAAATCAGCCCCCTAATATGCCTTGCTCCAAGCCAAGTCCCGTTTAAAAGTCAACTCTGGTCAAGCTGGGGACAGGTGCGGCTGTGCGCCTTTTGGCCTAGCATCAGACGCGGCCGCGTGGCTCTAAAATTCTAGCTTTTGTTGCTGCTTGCTTCTGCTACTGCTGCACACGACTTTTGTTCATGCTCCCTTACATTATTGCATCCCTCTACTATGTCCATCATCATGCCATCAACCTACTTCTTTGCATCTTGCCCCTTTTTGATCCTTTTTAGCCTAATATGCACCAAGAGAGTTCCAAACAAAGAAAACTACAAAACAAAGCAAAAACATATTAAAAGCATAACAATACTTGAGTTTAAGCAACAAAACGAGTTAGTTTATATCTGAATAAGTGGTTATAAAAACCACTTATCAAATACCCCCATACTTAAACGTTGCTTGCCCTCAAGTAACCAAAACAAAACTAAACAAAAGATGCAATGTTGTATCTACAATAAATGGAACCTATCCTATCATAAATGCGAATCCCAGTATCTGTCAGTATTGAAATTCATAAGCAATGCCTCAGCAAAACCACAAGATAATCAAACAGGAAGGCTACCCAAAATAAAACCATAAAGTATATCCTTCGCAAATCCAAACCTGTCAGCACTAATGTGGTGTGTGCTTAGCAACCATTAAACCTGCTACTGAATAAATTTATCACTTACTATGCTTCTTAGGGGAAAACAATTTTTAACATAAGAAAAATAGCATATCAAATAAGTCTTAACCAAGACCATGCCTTGCTTAAGCTAAGAGTAACAGAGGGTTTCATTAAGCTTTTATTTACTCGTGAGGGCATTTTCACACTTTCCCGTGTACACAATCGACTGTGCAATGCCTAGTCCTCTTAGGCTTTTCAATGATACCCGTGTAGCTAACTTTCGACCAACGACTCCCAGACCAAAAGGCCTTAGGGCGCTGGGTGTAGAGACACCCCTAGGGCTTACTTGCTCGAATATCAAAGGCCACAGAACTCGACGTAGCCGAAGTGTTTATTCTATTTTTTTTCTTTTTCTTTTCTTGCATTTTTCTATTTTTTTATTCTTTTTCTTTACTTTTCATAGGAGAATGTGTCTTATGCTCCATCTCTCCAATTAGCATGCGTATTGCTTCCCCCAAACTTAATCTTTTTATAGTCTAGTTATTATCACATGAGAACTAAAACTCGTTTATTAAAACATAGATTTCCCACCAGATGACAAGTATGTGAAAATTTAAACTTAGCAGGTCATGGTGGTTACTCTTAAAGTGCTAACCGGTTACACAGTATCTGACAGATAAGGATTTACATATATGACCTTATAAGCAAGCTTAAGTCTCAAATCAGTTCAAAAATCAAGTAATTTTAGTTTCCTCATAGGCCAAATACATAACAAACCAACTGAAAATAGGATTCATGCAATATGTCCTACAACAGTTAATTAAAACAAAAACAAAATTTTTTTGACAAATTATGCAAAATACGATCTAACATGCACTATATGAACTACACAAAATGCAAGATGACATGAACTATACTAAATGCAAAATTAAACCTAATACCCCCAAACTTAAAATGTTCAATGTCCTCATTGAAGGTAAAAGGCAAAAAGGAACTCCCTTAATCAGCCTCGTCGTCGCCCTCATCCTCGTCGTCCTCCTCTTTGGCTTGCTCTGGAGGTGTGTCTGGAGGAGGGTAGGCAGCGGCGGATCCATAAGTAGGGAATTGCACATGCACTCCCATCTAGCCGAAAGCTTGGGACAATACCCCACAGAAATCTATCGTGAATGCCTGGAAGTTCGTGCTTATGGAATCCATCTTGCGCTACAATTGCCTCTCCATCCTATCTATATGCTCATGAACCGTGTGGGAGGACTCAGACTACACTGGTGGCACCCTCTCCGAAGTCTCTCCAGCCTCTCTGCTCTGGCAATATAAACCCCGCTCCCTGAGGATGGGATTTGCCTTCTTTCCATACTTTGAATAATTCAATGATAGGATGGTCAATGGTGCTCATGGGCATCTGCATCGGCTCGACTTCAGTCCACATAACTCCATTTATAGCACAGAGCCTGGTGATCACTGATGCATGTGGGATACCAGCTGAATTATAGCCACTTAGAAATCTGCGAATTGAATTGTTGATCACATATCCCAAATCAATTTTCTTGCCCTTGATGATCCCATATAGAAAAATAGCCCTGTCCTTAGTGACCTCATTCTGATGCCGTGTTGGCATCAGATTCGCACAAATAAATCTGTACCACGCCTTTCCATATTTGCTCAAGGCAGCCTGGGGAAAGTGCAGCTTCTGATTAGTGCCCTGCTTCAATTTCCATGTCGTGCCTGGCATGCACAGATAGGCACATATAGCATCTAATTCTAATCCCCACTCCCTAGCGTAAAGAGACTCAGGATGATCAAGTGCAATGTTCGGTAAACCGAATAGCTCGTTAATGCTCTCCTTTGCAAAAGACACCTTACATCCCCGCACAAATATTTTGTTGGACTTTATGAATTTGGCATTGGCATAGAATTCTTGTACCACAGATATGGGTGCTGCCATAGGATCCTCATAGAAAAGATTCCAGCCCCTCCCTCTGATTATAGCTGCCATATGCCCGTCCAATTTTCTGTCTGGAGATAATCCTTGCTCCAATACAAATGTCCTGCCAACCAAGGCATCGTGGAAGAATTTTTGAGCCTTCAGACTAATGAACTTGTGGTCATCATAAGCGATGCCACCTCCTCTATGCTCAGAATCGCTGCCCATTGAGGTAGACTCTTTCTTACTACGCTTGGATGCCATTCGAACTGAGAATAAGAGATTCAATTTCTGACCAAGCCTCCTTAATTGCACCCACTAACTCTTTTGCTGCCCAAACCCGCCCCAATCTGCTGCAATCTTCTCTCACATAAGCAATTAGGGCTCACCCACAATTGCTGCAGATTTTTCTTTGATGTGGGGATAGGGATACTAGGGTTAGTGTGGGGTTTATGTATGAGTTTCAAGTTGAGAGGCTGGGGAGTGATGGTGAATGGATGGGTGGATTGGTGCTCTCGGTTGAGGGGATAGAGGGATGAATCTCAATTGGAATTAGGGCTTGGGTGTAGTGAGAGTTGTGAAGGAGATTGAGGATGAGGTTGTGATGGGATTGAAGATTTTGGCTTGATGGATTATAGAGTGATGTAGGAATGAAGGATTTCAAGGGTTTAAAACTAGGGAGAAATGGAGGCTGAGCGTCTGATAAATGAAATGCAATAGTGTGCCCAATTTTTACCTAACTTGACTTAAGTCTGAGACAGTCTGCCCGATGCGCGGTCACGCGCCAACTCAAGCTTATCCAGGCACAACCGCGCCCTATGCCAGATTTCTATTTCTACAGCTTTTGGCATGCATTGAGGCTGGCCTTTGAACCTTGCTTCATTTCAAGCAGCTTTAACCTGAAACATGTATACAAGAGTTATCAAGCCCTCTTAAACTACCAAAATTAAATATTAACTATTTACAACCAAGAGAATTAAACAAAGGGAGATATATGTATGTGAATTCCCAAAAATTTCTCTATGTGCGTATATGCAATATGCTCGTGCTTCTAAAATGTGTTCAAAACTTCAAAGTCCCAAAAATGCACGCACTAATGCCTAAGTCCAAAAATGTAGGCATTGAGATCCTAATTCCAAAAATATTCAAAAATTTTCAACTAAATCAAACTAATTGGAATTAAACAGGGGGGGAGGAAATGGAGATAAGTAAGTAGAATTAAACATGAGGGAGAAGAGAGAAAATGATGGGGTGCCTCCCATCGAGCGCTTGGTTTATAGTCCGTTAGCTGGACTTTCTCTTTGACACCGCTATCTGATCCCTCGACGATATTTGAGAAACCCTCCATCTAATAGAATTTTTGTGTGAGTTTGGAGGTTCCCCATCATGAGAGGCTTCAGATTTAAGTCACCTAGCATATGATGTGTATAAGAATTCCCCATTTTGAAGGTTGGGGAGCTAGGCACTTCATCCGTTGTGTTTGTGTAGCTATTGGGGCATTGAGTCGCAAATAACACAACGGGCACTTCTTCAATTCTCTCTTTCTCGGACCACCATGGTTTCAAGAATGTGGACTCTCTCATTTCATCGAGATTCATATCTGTGATGTGACTTCCAAGGGGACACGAATGTTCAAACTTCACTGGCTTTTCCAACTTTGGCGGAGAAGGCTCTTGGGATATTATCACTGTTGGCTCGCATTCATAATTTACCACATCCCCAAGTGTCTCCTCGATGTCGCCTTCTTTCAATTCATCCAGTTGCATGTACACTTTGGGCTCTCCATCATTGTCAGCGTCCAAGTCATAGCACCACGTATTCTGAGGGCCTTTGCTCATGGCTTCCACTACTTGAGATAATTGATTCTAAAGATTCTGAGTCTTTATCCCTTGCTCAATCAATTCCTCTTTCATTAAGGCCATGCTGATTTGATCCACCCATTTCTGAAGATTCTCAATTGACTATGCTTGCTCAATCAAGGTCTCCTTTACTGATGCTATGCCACATCCTTCCTCCAAGCTTGCCTTTTCTGTGTCACCCTCAAAATCCATGCATTGAGGCTGTAGCACCCCCAAATCTGGGTCCCCAGAACCTCGGACCTGGTACGTTATGATACATCATTTCTATAACTATTGCGGAAGATATAAACATAAATTGTTTATACAATAACTTTTACAACATAATTCCCAAGGTCTGTAACCTTAACTTAATACTTGCATTTAATATCCTATACGACTTACAATGTCATTTGTATCCAATACTATTACCATTTTAACCGTACCATAATCCAATCCTGGAACTTGTCTTTGCCTTTTCCTGTGACCGAAGTTTCGTCTTAATCTGAAATATTTATCATGATATAGCAAGGGTGAGCAACAAGTTTGCCCAGCAAGTTTAAGTTCAAATGAAGATATATCATGATTGAAAAGAATAATAAGCTGACAAACTTTCAACAATATAATAATTGTGGAAGAATATAAATCAATTTTCATAAATGAATGACCGAATCAATAATGATGAATGGCCAACAATAAATAATGAACAAATTTAACTGAACCTTAGGGTAATGAAGGTGATCAGCCTTTCATACCTGATGAACATATGCAACATGCACTAAGTGCGAATCAATAATCATTAGAGATGTGGAATAATTAGCAATAATTATCCATCAACATTCTTTGAAAATAATAACTCGAAATTGAGTTAGAAAACTTGCTCAATAAAAGAGTATAGGAACTTGCCTGATTCGTTGATTACCACTAAGCAATCTAATTTAATCTCCTCATTGAAAAGACCTATCAGTTATAAGATTGATCTTTCAACTAGAATAACATACCTTATAAGTAAACTATCTAACATTTAAACACATAGTCAAATATTAGATAACCTTAACACTATACATACACAAGTCTAAACCTAGCACACATCGAGTCTTTAATAGTATTCAATATAGTTTACTGAGTGGTTTCCCATAAACAACTAATCAATTAGTTTTCGTCTAGTCTACACTGTTTTCACAGTGAGTTAGATCGGTTACTAATTCGTAGATCCCTTCCCCATATGAAGGAGTCGTTTAGCCCAGCTACTATACATCAACCATTAAAGAGTACGATTGTACTACCTTAGACTTAACACTACTATATCATACAACTTGTGAATTAACACTTAGTCTTTCATTTTATAAGTCCTTCATAACTAAGTAAGTTGAATTTCTAATCTAGCAACCTGGATTCAAATTGAACTATATTCCAGCAACCTGGATTCACACAATCCCACAATCCAGCAACCTGGATTCAAACTGACATCCAATCCAGTAACCTGGATTATCCAAACAGACCAATCCAGTATCCTGGATTGTCTAAACATCTCATCCAGCAAACTAGATTGCAATCCAGCAACTTGATGGCCAATCCAGCAAGCTGGATTCCCCTTTTTTAATCTAATCATCTTATTATTTTTTTATATTTTGTCCACACATAAATACACATATTTCATACACAAAAATAATTTTTCTGGAATTTTTCAATTTCCTTAAGTATTTCCCAAAAATCTATTTATAGTTAATTCCTTAAGAACATAACTACCTCACGCTTAACTCCAAAAATTCCCAACTCTTGGCGAGATCTTATACATGTTAACGTGAGCCTCCAGTTTAACTTTCGTGGCCATCGGAGTTATACAACTCCGGTTATAGCGATTTTCGTCAAAAAAATACCAATATTAAAATAGTCATAACTTGCTCAATTTAAGTCGAAATGAGCTCATTTTTAGACACAAGCTACTTTATCCCATATATTTTAATGTCCCAAAAGGCCTGATTTTATTTCACAATTTAAGTGGCCAAAACAGTCCTTTCAATTTCCAAATAGCCTACTTTTCTTCATTTTTATATTTTTCTTACTTTGCTAAAAACTGTCCCGACGGAAATCTACATGGAATTTTTCAATGATTTCACTCGGATATGTTAGAAAACTTATAGATCTAACTCCAGAAATGAACCACACTCAAAAATGCAAAGCACAATGAGAGATATAGTCGTTTGAATTTCATATTCCGTTTTCTCAAAAATCTGATTTTCTAACTTTGTGTTTTATAAGAAAACTTTCATGATCTCTTGATTAATCTAACTTTGGCAATCATAAACCATCATAATACATACCCCTACATCATAAACTCATTGATCTACCATGATCCATGATTTATTACATCAAAATCCACCAAATACAAACAAAACATATTCAATACTAAGAAAAAATAGAGTTTTCTAACTTTTAAAACATAGTTTTATTTTTCTTGCTTTTGATCTAACTTTTAACACTTGAAAGTGCTAGATCTAAACATATAACACTTATATATATATATATATATATATATCTATGGTTTTGGAGTTTTGAACCATAGATCCATGTTTTGGTTCAAACAACTAAAAATAATTTAAATAAAAAGTGTTTATATCTTTGCTTGGTGGATATTCTTCCTTGATCTATCAAGGTGGATGATTATTTTGAGTGGAAGAGAGATCAAAGTCTCTTCCTCTCTCTCCCTCTTCCCCACCGAAATCTCCTCCCTCTCTCTTATCTTTCTTTCTCTTTCTTTAGTTATTAGGAGATGAAATAATAAGACAAGGAAACTTGTTTAGTAAATATGAGATGGCTATTTATATTGGGAAAGATATATGCATATATCATAGGTATATATAAAATCTCTTAATATATCTTGGCATATCACACCAAATCTCTCCATATCTACCATATCTTTCCAAATCTATCCAATATCTTTCCAAATCTATACAATATCTTTCCAAATCTATCCAATATCTTTTCACAAGATTTAATTCACATGCTTCCTTTTCTTCCTAGCTTGGGCCAGCCACTTGGGCCTTCCTTTGGCCTAAGTTTTGTTTTCTTAATTCCTTAATTACTAAAGTCCATTAAGTCCCTTCCCACTTGGCTAAAGTCTTGGGCTCTTTGATAATTTCCTTTTTGGGCTTTGATTTTGCTTAGTATAGTTACTAATTAAATTAACTTGGGCTCCAAATTAAATCTTTGGGCTTGCTAATAAAATAATTGGCCATGAACATAGATTAGGTCCAATACTTTCTCTCTCCTATTGGGCTAAGCTTGGGCTTTTAATTAATTCACTTGGGCTTGCACCTTTTTCTTGTTTATTTACTAACAAAATTAAACTTGGGCTTGCTAAATAACTTAATTGTTATTAAATTCAATTATCTACAAGTCCAATGCTTACTTAAATAATTAGGCTACTCAAATAATTTCTTGAGCCATAAAATTAAATTAGTTCCATCCTCTCTAATTTTATCATGTTCTAATCATTTAATTATGATTTTTATTCACCACATTTATAAATCAATTCCTTACTCATATACATTTAATTACCTAACCCAATTAGACTTGCTTTAATAAAATTAATAACCTGAGATAATAAAATTAATCTCTTAAGTTTTGTTAATATTTTAAATACTAACATCCTTTCTTATTATAACCCTTAGGTTATTTAAATCTCCTACCTAATATATATATTAGGTTATATTAGTTTCTTTTATTTGCTTATTATATAATAAACAAATATAAGCAATCAAATAATATACATACACATACCAAATAATTTAATACTTTGAGAAATGTACCACAAATCTCATATTATCTTTATTCTTATCATTCCTCTTGTACAAATATATATCACATCACTAAATATATATATATATATATATATATCCACATTTTAAGAATTCAAATCAAACTATGTAGGTTCTTTTTTAACTAAATTCTCAAATTTCCATCTAAGTTTTATTCCTTAACCTTTATTTTAATCATTTAAGATTTTATAAATTCTCGGGTTGTCACATTCACCCCTTCTTCTAAGAATTTCATCCTAGAAATTACATTCTACTATTCCCTACTCCTTTTATTCACCAAGACTAGGTTTGTAAGTTAACCTTTACCTGATTTCATTCTCATTTAATGAGTACACACAGCTTCCTTCTATGAGAAATTATTCTATCATCACATTCTACCCAGACTTCTCCCCAAGGAGTTAAAAACTTTTCAAATCATGCTGAGGGGTCATATAGACCATGAACACATAGTTTTAACGATATTTATATCGCAAAACAGTAAATTACTAGGTACGTTTACAATCACAAAGAAAGTAAACTACCTCTGTTAGTACTTTTAGGTTATCAACCTATCGTACGCTTACGTTATGTACGACGTATCAATCATGTCTCGCAAATATTTACGCTACAAATAGATTGGATTATTTAATCCAATCGACATAGTTCACCTCAATCTTATCATAGGATTCCGCACCAAAACAATTTGGTTCGGCATAAGCTTTCAAAGAATATTTTGAATTTTCATAAACATTTGTCTAGCTGAATCAAATAGCTTAAACTCATACCAAAATTCGAATTTCAATCGAAACATATGTCTAGCGAAATTAATTGGCAGCAAATTATCTTTAAAATTCTGAAATCATTGTATGACGTCATGATACCGCACTATATTTATAGTCCGTTTGAGGATTCCGTCATTCTATGACTTTGTCATACTACATCATACTATAGTGGGCTGACGATCTTTAGATCACATCCGACACTAAGTAATTCTGCATTGATAACTCTATCATTTTTATCATCTTTGCACCAGGTTACATGATGCATTGATGATATAAAAATATATTTTGATATTTTAAATAATCTTTGTCTAGCTGAAACAATTAGCGTATACTCTTCTTTAAATAGCTCAAAACCATTGAAAATCATTTTTGATGTTATCATGCCGCAACTGGTAATGATGTGTTAGTGGTACGAAGACCACTTCTACACAATGGTAACCATGTGTTGCTGATAACAAAATTCATTTTTATTTTTAAAGGCACATCAGTGCGAATTTAACTTGATGTGAAAATTTTTTTCAAAGTCTAGCACAACTAGAAGATTTGAAATACCTATGCTTCCACCATCAACTTCAATTCTTCTAATAATCAATTTCTTAATAATTCTATCTATTTCTATTATCCTCAATCCTTCATTCACAAATTTTCTATACCCCCATATAGTTCATCAAACATACCACACGTTATGAGTTCAGGAACTTACCATAATCATATGGGTTTAGGAACTTATCCTAGTCAGACCAAAGTCGTCCATTCGCTGAGGGATTCCACCACATGATTATGAGTCACGAACTTACTATACGTATGAGTTTAAAGAACTCGCACCTAATCTTATATTCTCTACCTATCTGTTATACACATGAGAAAAGAATCACCTTCTCATCATACATATAGCGAATAGCGCTACACCGACATTTCAATGATTATCAATGTGATAAACTAAGTAGTCGTTAGACCAAGCACAAAACCCCCACCCATACAAAGGTTTATACAACTCAGCTATCACCTGAGTCCTCAATTGAAATCCCATGTGACGCCCCCAAATTCGGGAACTTGAAACCCGTACTTGGTGTTACACGATACTATTCATACGAACTGCTTAACATATTATAAACTTAAAAATTATACCAAAGTTGATTAATCCCCAGATACGGACCTTTAAGTGTATTATTACATGATAGATATTATATTATAATAATACAAAGTTCTAAATATTACAACCAACACCTTAAAACTATTCCTTCAGCTTCCCTTTTCCTTTGTCCTTGCCAGAACCTTCTGGTCGTTCACGCTTAGCTGAAAACATTTAATTTAAAGTAAGAATGAGCATTTAATTGCTCAGCAAGTAATATTAGATAATAAACATCAGCTAAAAGAAGTAAATATTTTCTTTGAAGTATACTTCTACAGCGAATCAATAGTTATAAAGCCATTTAAAACAATTTACAACAACATATCAAACCGTTTAAAATTTTGAAACGACGTAGTGACTATAAATGCTGAGCGATCAATAGACCTTGAACCATTATTTTCAAGTTTTGAAAAGGTTTATACAGAAATTCATCTGCAAACCGTCATGACTTACGGACACGTTGGGTGATCAGCCCATATGCCCTGTATTGATCAACACTACATGCTGGAACGACATATCCGCCTTTGGCGCATAAAAATTTCCCAATTCCGGGATGTTCATACTCAGTCTGGAGTCCGAAAGCAATTTAGTTGGACAACTCTATCCTAACCAATAATATTCAACGATATATTTTAAACTATGTCTAGCCGAGTCAAATAGCTTAGACAACTTTTAAACCATGTATTTATACCAATATTAAATGGTAGTCATTAATACTTGTATTATCAAAAAAAAATTGAGTTCAAGGATACTTGTTTGGATACAATCATTCATACAAGTGAGGACACTTGCACAACCAAACTTAGCTTACAAATAACATAACAATTTTGATTAGATATGGATCATATGAAGACAGTAATAAGATACTGTTAAATAATAAATGAATCAATAATAAATAAGTTAGAAATAATTGCTTACACCAAGAACCATTGCATAAAGTAAATGCAAAGGTTGGAATACTTGCACAATAAAGAGTTAGGTTTAGATATTTGCCTTGTTCGCTTCTTACTGCTACGCAATATAGTTTTATCTTAAACACAAAGACCTATCATTAATAAGATTATTCTTGAAATCAGTATATCACATTATACTTCATAATACTACTACTTTATGAGTAAATTATCTATCATGTAATCACATAATCAAACATTAGATAACCTCATAACACCTTAATTATTCACTTATAAGTTCTTATTTATAAACTAGTAAACCATATAACCAATCCAGTAAACTGCATTGTCAATCCAGCATCCTCGTAGCTAATCCAGCAAACCAGATTGCAATCCAGTAAACTGGATTACAATCCAATTAACTAGATTAGCATCAAAATACCAAATTATATTATTTTTTTTTATCTTTTGTCCACACATATATACATATATTCCATACATAAAAATAATTTTTCTGAAATTTTTTAATTTCCTTTACTATTTTTCAAAAATCCATTTCTAGTTAATTTCTTAAGAAATTAGCTACCTTACGCTTAACTCCAGAAATTCTCAACTCTTGGAGGAATCTTACACGTGTTAACGTGGACTCCCAGTTTAAATTTCATGGCCATCGGAGTTATAGAACTCCGATTATAGCAGTTTTCGTCGGAAAAACCCAAATATTGAAATGACCATAACTTGGTCGTTTTAAGTCGGAATGAGTTCATTTTTGGACACAAGCTAGTTTATCTCATATATTTTCATGTCCCAAACAATTGGATTTTATAACATTACTTATGTTGCCGAAACTGCCCTTGAAAAATCCGGACAGCCTACTTTTTGCCATTTTTCAGATTTTGCTCCCTTTGCTAAAATCAGTCCATACGAAAATCTACAAGGTATTTTTCAGTGATTCTACTTGGAGAAGTTAGAAGACTCATAGATCTAAGTCCAAATATGACCACACTTAAAAATTCAAAATACACTAGGAGATATGGTCGTTTCCGTTTCATGTTATGTTTTCTCAAAAATCTAATTTTCTAACCTTTATGTTTTCTAAGAAAACTTCCATAATCATTTGATTAATCATATAATAAACATCATATACCATCATAATACATACTAATACTCCTTAAGATCAAGGATCTACCATGATCTATCATCTATTTTATTAAAACTTCACCAAATCCAAACAAAACATAATCAATACTAAGAAAAATTAGGATTTTCTAACTTTTCAAAACATAGTTTCCATTCCTTGCTTTAGATCTAACTTTTGACATTCAAAAGTAATAGATCTAAACATAATAGACTTATAAACATATAGATCTAAGGTTTTGGAGTTTTAAAATCTTAGATCCAAGTGTTGATTGAAAATAATTAAAATAAAATGCATAAACTAGTTAAAGCTTATACCTTTGCTTGATTTTCTTTCTTCTTCTTTCTAATGGTTTGTTTATGGAACTATAAACACACAAAGCTCTCTCTCTCTCTCTCTCTCTCTCTCTCTCTCTCTCCCTATGGCTGATCCGAAATGGTTTCCTCCCTCTCTTTCTTGGTTTTTATTTTTGCTAGTTATGAGGAAAGAGAAAGGAAATGAAATAAAAATTGGTTTTGTGAAAATATAAGTGTGTTTGGTAATTAGATATAGATATATCATGTATATCTATCTAAAATCTCCATCATATCTTACTCTTTCTCTCTCTCTTATCTATTATCACAAAAAAAATTGGATAAACATGTTGGCAAAGTAAAAGGAAGACACATGGAAAGTAAAGATAATGATGAGATAAAATGTAATCATTACATTATCCTCCCTTATCTCCTCTCCTCTCTAAATTTCGGCTCTAAGGCCTTATCCTCACCCATTTTGTTTGTTTTTAATGCTTTATTTAGTTAAGTAAATGCCCAATATGTCCCTCTCCAATTGGTCCAAGACTTGGGTCATTCCTTTAATGTTTTGGGCTTGCAAATTAAATATTTGGGCCATGTAACTTAGGCTAGGTCCAATGCTTTTAATTTTATCTTTTCCTAATCATTTAATAAGGGTTTCTTTATACACATTTGTAAATAACTTCCTCACTCATATATCTTTAATTTCATAACCCAATTAGACTTGCTTTACTTAGGTTATAAGATTAATTATTTAAGATGTATAAAATAGATCTCTTAGGTTATTTAATTACCACACCTAATATATGTATTATGTTACATAACTTTATTCTTAATTTCTTTATACAAAATAAAAGTATACCCATTCTATATTTATTTAATCAATTACATAACCCACATAGGTCATCACACATTCCAATAGTTTATTAACTTAATAGCTCTAATGGGCTTAATAAGTTCTGACCACTCACATATTCACTATGTATAATTCATATCAATTATTAATTACTTCACATTAATCACATAATGTACCTACATATTATCTTAAATACAATAATACGTGTATTAATATTCAAATCTCTATTTGAAATTTAAATTAGGGTTTTGAACAACTATTCATCTTGGCTTCCTTTTTTAGTCAACTTATAATCATTAAATTGACTAACTTGCTTAATCCATATCGCATATGTTCAAAATATTACTGATAACAATAATTATAATAGTTGATAAAAGAATAATATATATATAAAAAAAATCATTCGAAAAATTATAATCATATAAAATTCTCGGTCCTTACATCCCACATAATCTTAGCTCTCTCAATACTCGATACAAATTTTATTTAATCCGTATCTATAATTCACAACTCTTTCCTGAGTTTTAATAGTACAATTTCATAGTACAACTGTCGTATAGCAATTCTGCTATAAAGTTTTTAATCATTTGATTGATCATCTGTCATCTTATGACCTCATCAGATCACGTTGTGATCTCATATTATAATCATATTATATTACGATTCTTTTCTATGTTGTGATCGATTTTTTTTACGATCTTCTTTCCCTTTATACTTTTAGTCTTTTAGACTCTATCTATTCATTACTACTGTTCATCTTTATTATCAGAGTTAGGTAACTCTGGATCTTTATTACTTGTCATAATTCTTCTTTGAATCTTATTGACTTACCAATACCTTGCCCAAATTCATCGCTTAAATTTCAAACTCTATTTGAGTTTATTCCTTATCCTCATCCCTGCGGTTATAGCCTAAGGTAACCCTACCTAAGGTTTATAACCTACATCTCTGATACCAACTGTGACGCCCCCAAATTCGGGTACCCAGAACCTCGGACCTGGTATGTTACGATACATCATTTCTATAACTATTGCGGAAGATATAAACATAAATTGTTTATACAATAACTTTTACAACATAATTCCCAAGGTCTGTAACCTTAACTTAATACTTGCATTTAATATCCTATACGACTTACAATGTCATTTGTATCCAATACTATTACCATTTTAACCGTACCATAATCCAATCCTGGAACTTGTCTTTGCCTTTGCCTGTGACCGAAGTTTCGTCTTAATCTGAAATATTTATCATGATATAGCAAGGGTGAGCAACAAGTTTGCCCAGCAAGTTTAAGTTCAAATGAAGATATATCATGATTGAAAAGAATAATAAGCTGACAAACTTTCAACAATATAATAATTGTGGAAGAATATAAATCAATTTTCATAAATGAATGACCGAATCAATAATGATGAATGGCCAACAATAAATAATGAACAAATTTAACTGAACCTTAGGGTAATGAAGGTGATCAGCCTTTCATACCTGATGAACATATGCAACATGCACTAAGTGCGAATCAATAATCATTAGAGATGTGGAATAATTAGCAATAATTATCCATCAACATTCTTTGAAAATAATAACTCGAAATTGAGTTAGAAAACTTGCTCAATAAAAGAGTATAGGAACTTGCCTGATTCGTTGATTACCACTAAGCAATCTAATTTAATCTCCTCATTGAAAAGACCTATCAGTTATAAGATTGATCTTTCAACTAGAATAACATACCTTATAAGTAAACTATCTAACATTTAAACACATAGTCAAATATTAGATAACCTTAACACTATACATACACAAGTCTAAACCTAGCACACATCGAGTCTTTAATAGTATTCAATATAGTTTACTGAGTGGTTTCCCATAAACAACTAATCAATTAGTTTTCGTCTAGTCTACACTGTTTTCACAGTGAGTTAGATCGGTTACTAATTCGTAGATCCCTTCCCCATATGAAGGAGTCGTTTAGCCCAGCTACTATACATCAACCATTAAAGAGTACGATTGTACTACCTTAGACTTAACACTACTATATCATACAACTTGTGAATTAACACTTAGTCTTTCATTTTATAAGTCCTTCATAACTAAGTAAGTTGAATTTCTAATCTAGCAACCTGGATTCAAATTGAACTATATTCCAGCAACCTGGATTCACACAATCCCACAATCCAGCAACCTGGATTCAAACTGACATCCAATCCAGTAACCTGGATTATCCAAACAGACCAATCCAGTATCCTGGATTGTCTAAACATCTCATCCAGCAAATTGATGGACAATCCAGCAAACCAGATTGCAATCCAGCAACCTGAAGGCCAATCCAGCAAGCTGGATTCTCCTTTTTTAATCTAATCATCTTATTATTTTTTTATCTTATGTCCACACATAAATACACATATTTCATACACAAAAATAATTTTTCTGGAATTTTTTTAATTTTCTTAAGTATTTTCCAAAAATCTATTTATAGTTAATTCCTTAAGAAAATAACTACCTCACGCTTAACTCCAAAAATTCCCAACTCTTGGCGGGATCTTATACATGTTAACTTGAGCCTCCAGTTTAAATTTTGTGGCTATCGGAGTTATACAACTCCGGTTATAGCGATTTTTGTCAAAAAAATATCAATATTAAAACAGTCATAACTTGCTCAATTTAAGTCGGAATGAGCTCATTTTCGGATACAAGATACTTTATCCCATGTATTTTATTGTCTTAAATGGCCTGATATTATTTCACAAGTTAAGTGGCCGAAATAGTCCTTTCAATTTTCACATGGAATTTTTTAGTGATTTCACTTGGATCTGTTAGAAAACTTATAGATATAACTTTAGAAATTAACCACACTCAAAAATTCGAAACACAATGAGAGATATAGTCGTTTGAATTTCATGTTCCGTTTTCTCAAAAATCTGATTTTCTAACTGTGTTTTATAAGAAAACTTTCATGATATCTTGATTAATCTAACTTTGGCCATCATAAACCATCATAATACATACCCCTACATCATAAACTCATGGATCTACCATGATCCATGATTTATTACATCAAAACCCACCAAACACAAACAAAACATAATCAATACTAAGAAAAAATAGGGTTTTCTAACTTTTAAAACATAGTTATATTTTTCTTATTTTGATCTAACTTTTAGCACTTGAAAGTGCTAGATCTAAACATATAACACTTATATACATATAGATCCGTGGTTTTGGAGTTTTGAACCATAGATCTATGTTTTGATTCAAACAACTAAAAATAATTTAAATAAAAAGTGTTTATATCTTTGCTTGGTGGATATTCTTCCTTGATCTATCAAGGTGGGTGATTATTTTGAGTGGAAGAGAGATCAAAGTCTCTCCCTCTCTCTCCCTCTTCCCCACCGAAATCTCCTCCCTCTCTCTTGTCTTTCTCTCTCTTTCTTTAGTTATTAGGAGATGAAATAATAAGACAAGGAAACTTGTTTAGTAAATATGAGAGGGCTATTTATATTGGGAAAGATATATGCATATATCATAGGTATATATAAAATCTCTTAATATATCTTGGCATATCACACCAAATCTCTCCATATCTACCATATCTTTCCGAAACTATCCAATATCTTTTCAAATCTATCCAATATCTTTTCCAAATCTATCCAATATCTTTTCAAATCTATCCAATATCTTTCCACAAGATTTAATTCACATGCTTCCTTTCCTTCCTAGCTTGGGCCGGCCACTTGGGCCTTCCTTTGGCCCAAGTTTTGTTTTCCTAATTCCTTAATTACTAAAGTCCATTAAGTCCCTTCCCACTTGGCTAAAGTCTTGGGCTCTTTGATAATTTCCTTTTTGAGCTTTGATTTTGCTTAGTATACTTACTAATTAAATTAACTTGGGCTCCAAATTAATTCTTTGGGCTTGCAAATAAAATAATTGGCCATGAACATAGATTAAGTCTAATACTTTCTCTCTCCCATTGGGCTAAGCTTGGGCTTTTAATTAATTCACTTGGGCTTGCACCTTTTTCTTGTTTACTTACTAACAAAATTAAACTTGGGCTTGCTAAATAACTTAATTGTTATTAAATTCAATTAGCTACAAATCCAATGTTTACTTAAATAATTGGGCTACTCAAATAATTCCTTGAGCCATAAAATTAAATTAGTTCCATCCTCTCTAATTTTATCATGTCCTAATCATTTAATTAGGATTTCTGTTCACCACATTTATAAATCAATTTCTTACTCATATACATTTAATTACTTAACCCAATTAGACTTGCTTTAATAAAATTAATAACCTGAGATAATAAAATTAATCTCTTAAGTTTAGTTAATATTTTAAATACTAACATTCTTTCTTATTATAACTCTTAGGTTATTTAAATCTCCTACCTAATATATATATTAGGTTATGTTAGTTTCTTTTATTTGCTTATTATGTAATAAACAAATATAAGCAATCAAATAATATATATACACATACCAAATAATTTAATACTTTGAGAAATGTACCACAAATCTCATATTATCTTTATTCTTATCATTCCTCTTGTACAAATATATATATATATATATATATATATATATATATATATATATATATATATGTACCTATACATATCCACATTTTAAGAATTCAAATCAAACCATGTAGGTTCTTTTTTTTTTTAACTAAATCCTCAAATTCCCATCTAGGTTTTATTCCTTAATCTTTATTTTAATCATTTAAGATTTTATAAATTCTCGGGTTGTCACAAAGGCTCATGAGTTGGAGTCTGGAATGTGCATTCTGGTGCGTATGCTGGATTTGGATCCCAGTATTGGTCTTGATAATAGCTTCCTAAAGCTTTTGGGTGATACCCCACATCTTGATGAAAATCGGGATCCTCATTGTAAGATCCCAACTTTTATGAATAAAGATTTAATTTTCTTTATATATTATTTTAAAATAGTAAGGTGCTGATTTGACAAATGTGAAAAGTTATGGGTGAAATGTACAAATATTTCGAAATAAGCAAGTGGTTATAAAATATTATTGTTGTCGGGGAATATTCGTTTGGTCGTGGAATATTCTTGTTGTCGGAAAATATTCATACGACGGCGCAGCTATTTGTGGGCCCCACAACGGAATAACTGTCGGATATATAAAGTGACAGAAATAACCTTTTTTTAAATAACGGTAAAACTGTTATGGTTAAACTGTTGAAATACCCGGGGATAAAAATACAGTAATACGCGTTGTTGCACAGTAGCACACGGTATTGCACAGTATTTTGAATTATTGATTCTTACGTAAGAAGTCACTTACTCAATAATTGTTACAGTAATTACTGTTCAATATTTTATATTATTGATTCAATAATTGCATGATATTTTATTGGTTCAATAATTGCTACGTTGCTATTTTATATGATTGATTCAATAATTGCTACTGTTGATATTTTGTATTATTGATTCAATAATTGTCACTGCACAGTATTTCACATTATCAACTCAATAATTTATATTATTTGAATAATATTAGTAGATAGCATTATTGACAATGCCTAAGGAAGTTCTGTCTAGGAGGGGTTATTTAATTGCGCGTCAGTAAGGAGAAATCTGAAAGTAGTATGCATACAAGCCAATCATGTATGATGATAAAGCATATACTTTAGAGGCAATCTTATTTATTTATTAATAAAAATATTCATTTATTAAAGGCATTTAATTATCTACATGGTGCTGTTTTTATAATATGTAAATAACCCATAGTTTTAAGCAATGCTTTTAGAATCATGATGATGATCATGCCAATGAGATCTAAATTCTTAGAAAGCTCTAAAACTAAAATAGTTCCTAATCATGGGATTACTAAAAAGGGGATTAGTAAATCCGGATAGATTAGTACATATGTTGCTTGCTCATTAGATGAGGATGATTGATCTCATAATCATTTGTGTGGAGACACTAAAGCAAGTATGTAGGTGCTTATTGGAGAATAAGTTCACTGAACGTGACTCGCTATGGAATACCTAATGGAGTTTTACTCGCCTGTCAATAGGAATTCCTAATGTGATAGTAGTACAAGTGATCCTTGGACTTGAGATCATCATAGTATCTTGTATGTAATGAATTATACTTTGACTTATTCCTTAAAGCCCTTTAGGGTATATAAAAGGGTATGCTTGGGTATAATGAGTTACATATGGAGACAATGAATGATCAATAAAGAATCTACCACCTTTAGTAAAGGAGGAGATATGTCCTATGTGATTCGTTAAATGACAACCCAGGAATCCTTGGCCAAGGTAAAATGAAATTAGAAAGGAGTTTCTAATTTACATTATTTGGAGTTGTGCATTTTCTAATCGAAATACATATAATTAAATAAAATAAGACTTGACAGTAAATCCATGTCTTTTATTTAATTGGGACATTGTATGGTGGAAGGATTGAATTGTATGGTAACTATTTACTCACAGGTTCTTTTATGATTAATGTTGAAATCTATATTATCTGGAAAGTCGTTGATCGCTAGGGAGGCTTATCCCTATTGTAGAATAAATATTATTTATTTAAATAGATTATTAGTTTAATTTATTTATTTAAATAAGATTAGAATTGTTCTAATTGATTTATTCACAACCGGTTTAATATGGAGACAATGAATGATCAATAAAGAATCTACCACCTCTAGTAAAGGAGGAGATATGTCCTATGTGATTCGTTAAATGACAACCCAGGAATCCTTGGCCAAGGTAAAATGAAATTAGAAAGGAGTTTCTAATTTACATTATTTGGAGTTGTGCATTTTCTAATCGAAATACATATAATTAAATAAAATAAGACTTGACAGTAAATTCATGTCTTATATTTAATTGGGACATTGTATGGTGGAATGATTGAATTGTATGGTAACTATTTACTCACAGGTTCTTTTATGATTAATGTTGAAATCTATATTATCTGGAAAGTCGTTGATCGCTAGGGAGGCTTATCCCTATTGTAGAATAAATATTATTTATTTAAATAGATTATTAGTTTAATTTATTTATTTAAATAAGATTAGAATTGTTCTAATTGATTTATTCACAACCGGTTTAATATGGAGAACCTAAAGGGTCACACCATAAAAGGAAGAATAATTATTTAAGAAGGTAATGGCATAATCGTAATAATGCATTAAGTGAAATTAATTTAATCTATGGTGATAGAATAAATTAAATAGCTTAATATTTATTATTTAATATTTTGGAAATATTAAATATAAATTAATAAGAGGAGTCTTATTAATATTATTAATATTATTATTATTTTAATATCTAAAGGAGTTTAGTAATTAATTTAATATTAGTACTCTCATTTATTCCTAATAAGATTATGAGACAAATTAATTAAATGAATTTAATTAATTATTTCCCATGTGGTGGGAAGCCTAAATTAATTAAAGGAGTTTAATTAATTAAAAGAAATCCCATGTCTAATAGGATTAGAAGGGTTGACCAATATCTATATAAGAGGATTCTTATAATAGATATTACTTGATGCAATTCTAATTGTTGGAGAGTACTCCTTTTCTATAGAGGATAGAAAACTAAGCCAACCACCCTCCTTCTTGATAATTCATCTTCCTTGGTGGATCACCTCTAGAGGCCAAACACTTGGGTGGCTAACGTTGATCAAAGGAAGGAATCTAATCCGAAAATTCAAGGAGATCACGAAGAACAAGGAGTTGAACTAGTACCTGTGGAAGCTTCGTTCTACAAGGGTATGATTCCATAACTTCTTATTTATCGTTTTAAATTAATAATTTGCATAAAGGATGATCCGGGTAATGGTTTTGTAGAATTTTTTTTAAACTCTGATATACCATGCTTCCACTAATTTTTGCAATTTGATTGCGTCACGATTTCTTACAAACCCAATAAAATCCTTATCGGAAGGCCCCCTCTTTCCTAAGAACGACTTGGTTGTCAATATTGTAGTTCTGTAATATTATTTGTGAATAATTAATTATTGATTTATATGATAAAGAAATATTTATTTTGTGGATATAAAAGAAGGAATTAGTGCTAAGGTGTTTTTATCAGTATTTTGTTGTGAAAAATCACCCGTTTGTGGATTTCGGCCATTTTCGGTTGGGAATTTGGAAAAACTTCCTTCTACAAAGTTGTAGAGAATTAAATTTCCTATAAAAAAAATAGATTTCATATTTTTTTTGATAAAAGGGTTATTTATTATGAATTATTGAAGTTTCGGAATAAATGTTTTTTTAATAAAATGGTGGGCCCCACTTTTGTTTGGTGTGGAAAAAATGTTTATCCAATTTGGTAGGCAGCCATCAAGTTTTTCCAAGCAAGTGTGCTCCGAGGCTGCAAATGTCAATCCTGACATCCTAAGCTTTTCCTATAAATAGGGTGCTTAGGTTAGAATTGAAAATCACACCAGAATCAGAAGTTTTTCTCTCTCTATAATATCGAGCGTATTTTTGTGAGTATTTCGATACTTTGAGTGTTGCTATTCAGTGCAAGTTTTCTTCAGTCTTATATTCGATATTCCAGTCAGAAGTACTATTCTTTTGAGGTAAGGGATGTTATTTTCTGTCGTAAATGATGTTATTCTTTTCAATATAATTATACCTAAATATTGGCATGAATTTTATTATGAAATTCTTACTTTTTCCGTCGGGGTTACTATTCATGTATACGGCACTATTCACGTATACGGCACTATTCACGGAAAAATTAAATTTTCTTCTATTTGTCCAAGTTGCTTGTTAAGGTTCCTATTTTTGATTGGATCTAAGTTTTGAGCTTTATTCTTGAATTTTGATCCACAAAGTGTTATTATGAAGTATTTTTGAACTTTGATAAACTAAAATGCGAATCCTTAATCTTTGTCATTTATCTCACTGGATTCGTTCTTTAAAATGTTTTTCATCATCCTCAGTTCTAAATGGTGATATAACTGAATATCTTTGGCCTGTAGAGCAAAGATGAATGATTACCTGATGAATATCTTTGGCCTGTAGAGCAAAGATAAATGATTACCTGATGAATATCTTTGGCCCGTAGTGCAAAGATGAACAGGTGTTGAGATGAACATGACCACTGGTGACACAAATGAATATCTTTGGCCCGTAGTGCAAAGATAAATATTTGATTTGAGATATATATTGATTGATGTTACAGGGATAAAATATTGATGATGGACTTTTAAATCATAGAAGATAGTAGACTTCATTCTCTACTTAACTCTTCTAGTGAATTGTTATTTCCGCTGCGAATATTGATCTAAAACTTGTTGTCAATAATATTTTATCTGAATTGTTGAAGACTAACGATAATTTATTTTCCATTATCTTAGTCATAATATTCTTTACTGGGCTAGTTGAGCTCACCCTTTTCATCTATTGTCCTCTTCAGGAAATGAGAATGTCGCAGGAACTAGTCGGGGGACAGAGTGATGGTCTGAGTTAGAGCAGTAGTAGTCCTCATTATTTCTAATAAATAGTGTGATAATAATTGTAATTAGGACTTAGTTTGAATGTTAATATTTTTTACATATTTGTATTGACACTCACAGTTGTGTGGTCGTATTTTTCACGACTGTTTGATATAAAAGATTGTATTTGAATTCTGTACCATGTATTTGGCGACTCAGAATGGGTTGGTGACTGGACCTATTCTGGGGGCGTCACAGTTGGTATCAGAGCTTAGGGATATGATCTCTGGAGGAGATCGGGGAATAGAACTAGGAGGGGAGAGACGAGTAAATCCTTCACTAGTATGTCCTACCTAAGCTTATATGGTATTTAATTGATCAATCGGAGCATAGGGTTAATATGTAATATGTTAATTTGTTTAATTAACCCTTGTTTTATAGCAGTATTTGAGAATGGTAGCTCAGAATGTTAACAATGAAGTAAATGAGACCGTGGAGACACCTTTAATCTCCAACCAGGAGAACGTGCAACAGGAAGGCAATGTTCATCCTGAAAACAACACTGATCAGACGATAAACGATGAGATTGTTAGAAGTTTTTTGCAGTTCATACAAAATCAGACGAGGAAAACTCGTGTGCAAAATATAGGTGGAGATAATAACAACACGCGAATTGTCACTGCCAAGCAGTTCAAAGAATTGGGACCACCAGAGTTTTTGGGAAAGCCGGATCCGATCAAGGAGAAGACGTGGATTAAGCAAATTACCAAGATATTTGATGTCTTGGGATGCACGAAGGAACAGAAGGTTCCATTTGCCACCTTTATGTTCCGTGGAGAGGCAGATTACTGGTGGGAATCTGTGAAGCGTACCCAGCCTGCCGCACTCAAGATGTCTTGGGAAGCGTTCCAGAAACTGTTCAATGACAAGTACTTTCCTGAAAGTATTCGTCATATGAAGGAGGTAGAGTTTATCAGACTAGAACAAAACAACATGACTGTGTCCCAGTACGAGGCTAAGTTCGCAGAGTTGTCCAGGTTTGCACCTCATTTGGTGGAGAATGAGGAACGTATGATGCAGATGTTTCTGAGAGGTTTAAAACTCAAAATTCGTCAATACCTCATTTCTCACAAATTTTCTCTATATTCGGATGTAGTGAACAGGGCCCAGTTGTTAGAACAAGATAATGATTATATTCAACTAAGGGACAACAACCAAGGTCGTACCGGTGGTAGCAGTCATCTGAGCAATGAAAACCAGCGGGGAGGAAAGTATGACAGAAGCGGTAACCACTCCGGTGGTAATCGTGGCCATAATAGTAGAAAAAGCGAATCGGGGGGAGATTTCAAGAAGAGAAGGTATAACAATGAGAACGTGAAGACGTCAACATCAGCACCAGCATCAACTATTTCTAGGGGAGGAGAACGACCACCGGTTGTATGCTATAAATGCGGGAAAGAGGGACACATCAGCCCAAACTGCCCACAACAATTCAAAGCATGCTATAACTGTGGAAAAGAAGGACATATAGCTTGAGATTGTCCTGTAGCGAAACCAAGTCCAGCGGGGGTGGTGATTCCAAAGGCAGTTTCGGACAAGTCAAAGTCGGTGATTCCTGGAAGAGCGTTTGTCGTGACAGCCCAAAACGCGAGGAACCCACACGAGGTGATTACGGGTAAGCTAATCATAAACTCTTGCGAAGTTTACACCTTGTTAGATACCAGTGCTACCCATTCTTTTATTTCACCTGCTTGTGCTTAACGTTTGAACTTGACTTCTGATAAATTAGACTTTGACTTATCTGTTGAAACTCCATTGGGAGAGACCTTTGTTACATCCACAGTTTACAAATCTTGCTTGATTCAGATTGGTACCCTTACCTTACCTATTAATCTTATATCTTTAAAAATACTTGCATTTGACGTGATTTTAGGAATTGACTGGTTAACCACTTACCATGCCAAAATTGATTCTTTTCGTAAGGTTGTTAGTTTTCATATTCCTAATCAACCTATTGTGCTAATCCAAACCACCAAACCACTAAAATCAGTCAATATCATTTCAAGTCACAAAGTTATTCGTTTATAAAAAAATAGATGTCAAGCTTTTTTAGCTCATGTCACTGATCTAAACCAGAATACGTTAGGTTTGAATGATATTTTTGTTGTTAATAAGTTTCCTGATGTATTTTCTGAAGAACTTCCCGGTCTACCCCCAGAACGTGAAGTTGAATTCTTTATTGACCTTGAACCCGGTACAAAACCCATTTCTAAAATCCCATATCGAATGGCTCCTATTAAACTTTAGGAGTTAAAGGTCCAATTACAAGAATTGTTAGACATCGGTTTTATTCGCCCTAGTACGTCTCCTTGGGGTGCTCCTGTTTTATTCGTAAAGAAGAAAGACGGGAGTATGCGACTTTGTATTGATTATCGGGAGTTGAACCATGTCACCATCAAGAATAGGTATCCGTTACCTCGTATTAATGACCTATTCGACCAATTGCAAGGAGCACAATTTTTTTCAAAGATCGATCTTCGTTCTGGATATCATTAGCTAAAGATTAAAACTGAGGATATTCCGAAGACTGCCTTCAGAACTCGGTACGGGCATTATGAGTTCTTAGTCATGTCTTTTGGATTGACTAATGCTCCTGCTGCTTTTATGGATATGATGAACTGTGTATTCAAGGAATATTTGGATTAGTTCGTTGTTGTCTTTATGATGACATCCTCATCTATTCTAAAAGCCGTGAAGATCATGAGCACCACTTGAAGACGGTACTTCAAAAGCTTCGTGAGAACAAGCTATATGCCAAGATAAAGAAGTGCGAGTTCTGTCTTGAGGAAGTAGCATTCCTTGGGCACGTGTGATAGTAGTGTGCATACAAGCCAATCATGTATGATGATAAAGCACGTACTTTGTAAACAATCTTATTTATTTATTAATAAAATATTCATTTATTAAAGGCATTTAATTATCTACATGGTGCTGTTTTTATAATATGTAAATAACCCATAGTTTTAAGCAATGCTTTTAGAATCATGATGATGATCATGCTAATGAGATCTAAATTCTTAGAAAGCTCTAAAACTAAAATAGTTCCCAATCGCGGGATTACTAAAAAGGGGATTAGTAAATCCGGATAGATTGGTACATATGTTGCTTGCTCATTGGATGAGGATGATTGATCTCATGATCATTTGTGTGGAGACACTAAAGCAAGTATGTAGGTGCTTATTGGAGAATAAGTTCACTGAACGTGATTCGCTATGGAATACCTAATGGAGTTTTACTCGCATGTCAATAGGAATTCCTAATGTGATAGTAGTACAAGTGATCCTTGGACTTGAGATCATCATAGTATCTTGTATGTAACAAATTATACTTTGACTTATTCCTTAAGACCTTTTAAGGCATATATAGGGTATGCTTGGGTATAATGAGTTACATATGGAGATAATGAATGATCAATAAAGAATCTGCCACCTCTAGTAAAAGAGGAGATATGTCCTATGTGATTCGTTAAATGACAACCCAGAAATCCTTGGCCAAGGTGAAATGAAATTAGAAAGGAGTTTCTAATTTGCATTATTTGGAGTTGTGCATTTTCTAATCGAAATATATATAATTAAATAAAATAAGACTTGACAGTAAATCCATGTCTTATATTTAATTGGGACATTGAATGGTGGAAGGATTGAATTGTACGGAACTATTAACTCACAGGTTCTTTTATGATTAATGTTGAAATCTATATTATCTGGAAAGTCGTTGATCGCTAGGGAGGCTTATCCCTATTGTAGAATAAATATTATTTATTTAAATAGATTATTAGTTTAATTTATTTATTTAAATAAGATTAAAATTGTTTTAATTGATTTATTCACAACCGGTTTAATATGGAGAACCTAAAGGGTCACACCATAAAAGGAAGAATAAATATTTAAGAAGGTAATGGCATAATCGTAATAATGCATTAAGTATAATTAATTTAATCTATGGTGATAGAATAAATTAAATAGCTTAATGTTTATTATTTAATATTTTGGAAATATTAAATATAAATTAATAAGAGGAGTCTTATTAATATTATTACAATTATTATTATTTTAATTTATAAAGGAGTTTAGTAATTAATTTAATATTTAGTACTCTCATTTATTCCTAATAAGATTAGGAGACAAATTAATTAAATGAATTTAATTAATTATTCCCATGTGGTGGGAAGCCTAAATTAATTAAAGGAGTTTAATTAATTAAAAGAAATCCCATGTCTAATAGGATTAGAAGGGTTGACCAATGTCTATATAAGAGAAGTCTTATAATAGATATTGATTGATGCAATTCCAATTGTTGGAGAGTACTCCTTTTCTATAGAGGATAGAAAACTAAGGTTAAGTCAAACACCCTCCTTCTTGATAATTCATCTTCCTTGGTGGATCACCTCTAGAGGCCAAACACTTGGGTGGCTAACGTTGATCAAAGGAAGGAATCTAACCCGGAAATTCAAGGAGATCACGAAGAACAAGGAGTTGAACTAGTACCTGTGGAAGCTTCGTTCTACAAGGGTATGATTCCATAACTTCTTATTTATCGTTTTAAATTAATAATTTGCATAAAGGATGATCCGGGTAATGGTTTTGTAGAAATTTTTTAAACTCTGATATACCATGCTTCCGCTAATTTTTGCAATTTGATTGCATCACGATTTCGTACAAACCCAACAACGTGGTATTGAAATGTGGAGTATCTGTTGACCCAGCGAAGATTGAAGCAATACAAAGCTGGGAGCAACCTAAGTCGGTGATCGAAGTACGAAGCTTTCTGGGCTTAGCTGGTTATTATCGAAGGTTCGTAGAGGGATTTTCTCGAATTGCTACTCTATTAATTCAGTTGACTCGGAAAGATACAAAATTCGTATGGAACGAGAAATGCGAAAAGTGCTTCCAAGAGCTCAAGAGAAGACTTATCTCGGCACCTGTTCTGACAATACCATCTGGTTCGGATGGATTTGTTATCTACAGTGATGCTTCGGGCAAAGGGTTAAGATGTGTTCTTATGCAACATGGGAAAGTCATAGCCTATGCATCACGGCAACTCAAAGAATATGAGAGGAATTATCCTACTCATGATCTAGAGTTGGCAGCAGCCGTTTTCGCGTTGAAGATCTGGAGACATTACCTGTACAGGGAGAAAGTGGAGATTTATACGGATCATAAGAGCCTTAAATATTTCTTCACTCAAAAGGAACTCAACATGCGGCAACGACGTTGGCTTGAGCTGTTGAAAGATTACGATCATTGTCACGCCCCCAAATTCCAGGACCGCCACTTGGTCTCTCGAATTCGGTTCATCACGTGCTCATGGTAATACATCACAATAATAATAATTAAATATCATACGATCACAGCGGAAAATCTATTCTAGAATAATTTACAATGATTTATTATAATTATTCCCCCAAGTCTCGCAACCTACAGTACTTAATAGATTACATAATAATATCAGTTAACGACTTATTACATAATCTAACTTAAGCTTAAACATAATCAAATCCAGTCTTACTACATCATCTTCATACAATATTAATATATTTAAAACATAACAGACATAAGCTAGTTGGTAGCTTTGCCCTTGCCCTTATCAACGCCCGAAGGTTCACCATGCTCTGCCTTAACTGAAATGTTTTAGGGAAAGCAAGAATGAGCACAAATTGCCCAGCAAGTAATATACAATAAGGGTGAGTAATAAGATTCTCAATTCTCGAAAGGGTATAACAAGATTTGATAGTTCAAGAATAACAAGAATGTCAACAGTTCTCAATATCAGTCGCTAAGGACAGGATAATAAGTCAATTCAAGATTTCAAATAATTGAATACTGAGTAGTCACTACGGACTATGAACTTCTACTAGAATTGACAGTAATAAACTGAAAATCCAACAAAAACAGGTACAACAGGTGATCAGCCTAAAGTACCCTTGTTATGCATAACAATCAACCATACTCAAGTGTGCACGTCGGTTCTCCGACAATTATATATTCCCTTTAAAGAAGGTTGTTCTTCTCAGTCAAATACAAGATCCCGCACCAATCAATTAGTTTGGGTCGCTTTTCAATAATATAAGTCTAGCCGAATCAAATGGCATAGACACTTTCACAATATTCAAGAACAATACTAAGTTCAACATGAATACTAGCTTTAATGAAATAAGAGTTCAAGTATGCTAATTCAATTCAACCGATTAAATAGAAAACTTGTTCGCAATACACAAGATAGGATACTTGCATAGTAAAAGAGTATAAGTTAGGAAACTTTCACAATCATAGCTTTCTTTGCATAAAGTAAATGCGTCGGTTAGGATACTTGCACTTTAAGAGAGTGTAAGTAAGAGAACTTGCCTTTAGCGTAGTTTATCCACGAAAAGCAATCAACACTTTCGAATTCCTATCGTAATACAGTTACGTATATATATGATATTCATTAGTCATATAATTTAACTTCACATTTTCTCTTTGAATATACGATCAACACATAAGCTAAGTTTTACCTAGCTACACAGTTATATAGAATATAATTTCTATCCTTAACGTTCCTTCTTTAGAGTTTAAACGCATTCTCATATTATATAAGATCTCAACAATTAGCAAACATGCTTGCATATTATTAATATCACATAAGACCACAATCAATACTAAATATATTTCATTTTAGCAAGTTACGGCATCTCCTTAAGTTAACCGTCAAAATCGGGTTCAAGTAACATCATATAATATCGCGTAGCATATATTCATATTTAAAGGATACTTTCATGCTTGTATAACTTTTCCAAATCCAATCGTACATGGTATAGGTTCTTAAGTTAATACTTAAAGCCATTCAAGGACACGAACTCATATGGTCTAACATGATTGCTTTTAAACACATAAGATATTCATATAACTTGTATTAGTCATGTTCATGAGTACTCGTATTGCATATATGTAGCTAGCATCGTTATTATCTTGAAAACATGCTTTGTTTATGCTAAACTTTAATCACGGCAACCAATCATGGTATATATATATGCATGACACATGAATGAGTCTAAGAGTACTATCACATGTGTCCATAAATATCAGAATTTAAATCTTCACGTATCGTGTTAATGCTCATGTGCAAGGCTTGTATTTCTATTGGTGAATCTTACTAATAGAGCCTATCATGTTCATGCTTCCTTACGAACTATATAAACACAAGTTAAGGCTTCATTCATATATTTCAAAGTTATCTAAACATGCTCATAACATCAAAATGACTATATAGCATTTACATGATCATATCCACCTTCAAACTTACATTTTTGTTAGGAATGAGCACTAGTTAGGTTCACATGTTCACATTTTATTACGGAACCAATATAGATAAGCTAACATGCACTTCATGTGTCTCTAGGTGGTACTAACGTGCTTGCAAGGTCAGTATGTAAACATGCTCTATATATGTTAACGTCGTTTATGAAACTTTAAATCCGTTTCCAAACTATGTGTCGTTTGGTTAACCATGCATGCTAATATACTAAAACATGATTACATTGCCTCATTAGGTTTATATATATGTGTTAATCATGCTCCCATGCTTGTTTAAACAAAAATCAAACAATTGCTGCATAGCAGTTTTGTTGCAGAATGCAGAAAACTGAACACAGAGGCTGGCGCTGCGGCGCGGCACAGTAGCTTAATACTGGCGCTGCGGCGCGAGTGGCGCTGCGTGCGGCGCTGCGGCGCGAGTGGCGCTGCGTGCGGCGCTGCGGCGCGGGCTGCGGCGCTGCGGCGTCGAGGCAGTTTTCTGGTTCAGACGGCAGCGAAAACCGACCCAAAACCTCCCATTTCATCGATTTCAACATACCATACCCAGATATTAGACTTGTTTAACTTACTAACACATACATATATGCTTATATAACAGTCAATAGCAATTATCAATTCCCAATTTCATGAACTCTAACTATTTTACGAATTTTATGTATTTACAGAAATTGAAGAGGAACAATGGAAATGAAAGACTATTCAGTGGTTCCATCATGTGTGTATGTTCATATAACAACAATATAAGGGTTCTACAAACCAATCATGAACCAATTTGGCATAATCAAGAATTTCAACAAAACTCAGAGAACAACAATGGAGTTCTTTTGACAGAAAATGAAAATGAAGACACGAAGAGGATTTATACCTCTGTTATGGAGTAAGCTTGTTGATATCTCACAATGCTATTATGTATATGCTCTCAACTTATCAACTCAAACAAAATCTCAGCAATGTGAAATGGGAAGAAAGGAAGCCATATTTATAGAGAAAATAAGATACAGACAATGCAATTGCCTACTATTTCAAACTAACAGAAATTTGAATTGCATGCTAGATAAGAGGAAGTTGGTAGATAGTTGTTGAAAGCCATCATTAGAGCCACTCCTCATATAATTATTGCTAGCTAAGCTTGGGAGAAGAATGGGAGAATAGGCCTTAGCCTTTTTGCCATACACGTGAAGGAGAAGGAGGGTGACTATTATATTGGAACAAGGCGATATATCAGCATTCTATAATTTGTATATATACACAACACTTATGCCAAAATATGTTACATGTATATATACTATATAATTAGGCCACAATTATAGTTACAATGTAATTCTAATGATACTAACATGGATTCACATAATGTAATAAGTGTGAATTGTGCACATATAATTCATGTACATTTTTATCATACTGGTATAATTTAATCGGATGTTATCACATTACATTATCTCATGTATTATTAAATTGTATTACTCAACAATTATTTATAATAGATCCATGATACATTATTTTAATGTATATCCACACATCATTTGTCACCTACACATATCATAACATATAGTTACTATACATTTAATTCGCATGCTTGCACATATAATTTCTCATCTTATAAATTGAATATTAATTAATAATATACACATATCCTACATCAATCAATATAATTGTTAACCTCCATAACAATTTAATTAACCTTTATATGATTAACTATCACTTTGATATAAATCTTATTATATTTATAAACACGTTGCTCATTATTATTATGTTTCTTGCAATAATAATCACATATTATTAATCAATCCTCATTAGTATTTTATAACAGTTAATTAATATTCTTCGATTAACAATTAATATAGATTAATTGTTCGCTTAAATTAATATAATCATTCTTATATTACGTCACTGTGCCACACAAGGCAATCAACGAGTTTATCACAAACTCCACCAATTTCTCAATTATTATAATTATTCAATTATATATAATTGAATTAATTCATCTCATAACACAAAATCATTTATATTCAAATAAATTCTCATTTCCATTAATATATTTATTTAATAATATATGGAAATTCTCGGGTATTACAATCATACCATCCAATACCATCCTGGAAAAGCGAACATGGTAACTGACTCGTTGAGTAGAAGATCATATGCGGGAACGAGTGCGATGATGTTAGGTATACGCATAGAACCAGCTTTGATTGATAAAGTTAAAGCTGCTCAAGCGACGGATCCGGAGCTGATAAAGATGAAGAAGAAGGTGCAAGAAGGTGCCATTCCAGAAGCAAGAATCGATGAAGAGGGAATACTTTGAGTCAACTCCAGACTTTGTGTTCCTAACGATTCTGACTTGAAGCATAGAATTATGATGGAGGCACACAACACACCGTTTGTAATCCATCCTGGGAGTACCAAAATGTATCGTGATCTTTGACATACATTTTGGTGGAGTAATATGAAAAGAGAGATCACGGAGTTTATTTCGAGATGTTTAACTTATCAACGTGTAAAGGCGGAGCATCAAGTGCCGAAGGGTCCATTGCAACCACTGGAAATTCTGAAATGGAAGTGGGAACACATTACGATGGATTTCGTTACGGGTCTTCCCAAGGTTTCTCAAGGCATAGATGCGATTTGGGTTATTGTTGATAGATTAACCAAGTTTGCTCATTTCTTGCCGATACGAGAGACTTATTCCCTTGAACGTCTTGCTCATATGTACGTGAATGAGATTGTGAGATTGCATGGCATGCCAGTATCCATATTTTTGGATCGTGACCCCAGATTTACTTCAGTATTTTGGATCAGTTTGTAGAAAGCTATGGGCACGGAGTTACGATTCAGTTCAGCATATCATCCTCAAACGGACGGACAATAGGAAAGGACTATTCAAACTCTCGAAGATTTATTAAGACTATGTGTTTTAGACTTCAAAGGGAGTTGGGATAAGTACTTACCATTGGTGGAATTCTCCTACAACAACAGTTATCAGGCAAGTATAGGCATGGCTCCATTCGAAGCGTTGTATGGACGAAGGTGTCGCTCTCCAATATGCTGGGATGAGGTGGGTGAAGCAACATTGTTGGGACCGGAGTTAGTACGTATAACTACGGAAAAGATCCAAATGATCCGGCAACGGATACAAACAGCACAAGATCGACAAAAGAGTTATGCGGATCTTCATCGAAAAGACGTGGAATTTAATGTTGGGGATCATGTATTGTTACGTGTTGCTCCATGGAAAGGAGTTACGAGATTCGGGAAGAGAGGAAAGCTCAACCCACAATTCGTTGGTCCATTTGAGATCCTTGACCGAGTAGGAAATGTGGCTTATAGACTTGCTTTACCTCCAAGCATGTCTCGTGTTCATAATATTTTTTACATATCCGTACTTCGCAAATATGTGAAAGACCCAAACCACATTATTGAGTTAGAACCAGACGAGATAGCCGAAGATTTAACGTACGAGGAGGTACCTGTCAAGATCTTGGATAGGAAGGAGCATGTCCTACGCTCGAAAATTATACCTCAAGTTAAAGTTTTGTGGAAAAACCATGAAATTGAGGAAATGACCTGGGAGTTGGAATCGAAAATGAAAGCGAGGTATCCTCACCTTTTCGACATACCAGGTACGTACGTCAATTTTGAGGACGAAATTTCATAAGGAGGGCAGGTTGTAAGACCCCAACTTTAATGAATAAAGATTTAATTTTCTTTATATATTATTTTTAAATAGTAAGGTGTTGATTTGACAAATGTAAAAAGTTATGGGTAAAATGTGTAAATATTTTGAAATAAGCAAGTGGTTATAAAATATTCTTGTTGTCGGGGAATATTCGTTTGGTCGTGAAATATTCTTGTTGTCGGGAAATATTCGTACGACGGCGCAGCTATTTGTGGGCCCCACAACGGAATAACTGTCGGATATAGAAAGCGACAGAAATAACCTTTTTATAAATAACGGTAAAACTGTTATGGTTAAACTGTTGAAATACCCGGGGATAAAAATACAGTAATACGTGTTGTTGCACAGTAGCACACGGTATTGCACAGTATTTTGAATTATTGATTCTTACGTAAGAAGTCACTTACTCTATAATTGTTATAGTAATTACTGTTCAATATTTTATATTATTGATTCAATAATTGCATGATATTTTATTGGTTCAATAATTGCTACGTTGATATTTTATATCAATAATTGCTACGTTGCTATTTTATATGATTGATTCAATAATTGCTACCGTTGATATTTTGTATTATTGATTCAATAATTATCACTGCACAGTATTCACATTATCAACTCAACAATTCATATTATTTGAATAATATTAGTAGATAGCATTATTGACAATGTCTAAGGAAGTTCTGTCTAGGAGGGGTTATTAAATTGCGCGCCAGTAAGGAAAAATCCTTATCGGAAGGCCCCCTCTTTCCTGGGAACGACCTGGTTGTCAATATTGTAGTTCTGTAATATTATTTGTAAATAATTAATTATTGATTTATATGATAAAAAAATATTTATTTTGTGGATATAAAAGAAGGAATTAGTGCTAAGGTATTTTTAACAGTATTTTGTTGTGAAAAATCACCAGTTTGTAGATTTCGGCCATTTTCGGTTGGGAATTTGGAAAAACTTCCTTCTACAAAGTTATAGAGAATTAAATTTCCTATACAAATAGACATAGATTTCGTATTTTTCTGATAAAAGGGTTATTTATTATGAATTATTGAAGTTTCGGAATAAATATTTTTTTAATAAAATGGTGGGCCCCACTTTTGTTTGGTGTGGAAAAAATGTTTATCCAATTTGGTAGACAGCCATCAAGTTTTTCCAAGCAAGTGTGCTCCAAGGTTGCAAATGTCAATCCTGGCATCCTAAGCTTTTCCTATAAATAGGGTGCTTATGTTAGAATTGAAAATCATACCAGAATCAGAAGTTTTCTCTCTCTATAATATCGAGCGTATTTTTGTGAATATTTCGATACTTTGAGTGTTGCTATTCAGTGCAAGTTTTCTTCAGTCTTATATTCGATATTCTAGTCAGAAGTACTATTCTTTTGAGGTAAGGGATGTTATTTTCTTTCGTAAATGATGTTATTCTTTTCAATATAATTATACCTAAATATTGGCATGAATTTTATTATGAAATTCTTACTTTTTCCGTCGGGGTTACTATTCATGTATACGGCACTATTCACGTATACGGCACTATTCACAAAAAAATTAAATTTTCTTCTATTTGTCCAAGTTGCTTGTTAAGGTACCTATTTTTGATTGGATCTAAGTTTTGAGCTTTATTCTTGAATTTTGATCCACAAAGTGTTATTATGAAGTATTTTTGAACTTGGATAAACTAAAATGCGAATCCTTAATCTTTGTCCTTTATCTCACTGGATTCGTTCTTTAAAATATTTTTCATCATCGTCAGTTCTAAATGGTGATATAACTGAATATCTTTGGCCTGTAGAGCAAAGATGAATGATTACCTGATGAATATCTTTGGCCTGTAGAGCAAAGATGAATGATTGCCTGATGAATATCTTTGGCCCGTAGTGCAAAGATGAACAGGTGTTGAGATGAACATGACCACTGGTGATACAAATGAATATCTTTGGCCCGTAGTGCAAAGATGAATATTTGATTTGAGATATATATTGATTGATGTTACAGGGATAAAATATTGATGATGGACTTTTAAATCATAGAAGATAGTAGACTTCATTCTCTACTTAACTCTTCTAGTGAATTATTATTTCCGCTGGGAATATTGATCTAAAACTTGTTGTCAATAATATTTTATCTGAATTGTTGAAGACTAACGATAATTTATTTTCCATTATCTAAGTCATAATATTCTTTACTGGGTTAGTTGAGCTCACCCTTTTCATCTATTGTCCTCTTCAGGAAATGAGAATGTCGCAGGAATTAGTCGGGGGACAGAGTGATGGTCCGAGTTAGAGCAGTAGTAGTCCTCATTATTTCTAATAAATAGTGTGATAATAATTATAATGAGGACTTAGTTTGAATGTTAATATTTTTTACATATTTGTATTGACACTCACAGTTGTGTAGTCGTATTTTGCACGACTGTTTGATATAAAAGATTATATTTGAATTCTGTACCATGTATTTGGCAACTCAGAATGGGTTGGGTTGACTAGACCTATTCTGGGGGCGTCACACTCATTGTGGTTGAAGTAGTCACCCCCAAACTGGTCTTGTCCAAAACTGATGGGGTTCTGATGGCTCATACAGCTTCCAGCACCATAGTTATAAGTAACTGTCGTCTCTCGACTCTGTTGGGCTGTAACAGTGTCCAACTTCCTCGAGAGAACCTCTAGCTGTGCTGATAATGTTGCAATTGGGTTGAGTCCATTAGTGTATGTTTCCCTTGGTTGATCATTCCTCGTGTAGAACCATGGATAAGCGTTGAGATCCATTGTACCTGCAATAAGAATATAGGAAGAGAATTAAACAAAATAAAAATATTTAAATTAAGACTAATTTGATTGAAACTAATGTTGGCAAATAGTTATCAAATTAATTCCCCGACAACGGCGCCAAAAACTTGTTGGTCGTTTTACCGATCAATATAAACGTGCAAGCATACACGGTCAACAAGTAATAAAGAGTAAGTTAGATATCGTTCCCAAGGAGAATTAAATGATAAAAGTCACCAAAACACTAGCCCATAACCATTTCAGTATTATTTAAACGAGCGATAATGATTTGAATTTAAACTAGATAAGTAATTAAACTAAAACTAAATAATCCTAGAGTAAAATCAGATAATGAAGACATGAGATCCCAATTTCCCCTAATGATTCATCTAAGTCAACATACTTCCAGTTAGGTCAAATTAATCGTCACAGAATGCTAGTCGAGAACACGAAAGTAAGATAAGGCCATCTTTCAATGCACCTAATCTATATCACATATAATCCACAGATGATAGAATGCACATGAACACCCACATTATCTAAACCCCTATATGTCTATGTGATTTACAAATAATTAGGGTTTAAGTCTAGATTCTCAATTGACTACGAGCGGTGCTTCGGTATATGTATATCCTAAGCACAAATCATACATCTAACGTCATGTAAACATACAATTGCCCGCTACTACGATTAGATCTAAACTCGCATTTCGTCTTTCAAGTCCATATGGGTTATCACAGTAATTGGTAGCTAATCAATTAAGTAATGGAAGCACGAATCGTAATAGACAATCTCAAAATAATCAATAAGACCAACATGGAAGCATATTCATATAAACTACTCAAAAGGTTCCATTGAAATCTCAAAATAGAGTTTAAGATATCATAATGAAGCACATCTATCATCCACAAGTTGAATACACATCATGAGATTACAAATAGAGAGCAAAGAGAGTATAAAGATAAAAAATGCAAATCTTAGTCCTCAAGCTCCAATATTGAATCTTCAATGCTATCCACTTGTTTCAATCTTCTTCTCCAATCAAACCCTAGCAACTAACTAATTAAACCTAACCTTAATCTACTCCTAAGCTAACCTAGACAAGGAAATAAAGAGAAGGAAAGAGAGAACAAGAACTAGCTAGGGCTAAAGCTCCCAAAGGGAGTGTATCTCAATATGCTGCAAATTAGCCCCCTTATATGCCTTGCTCCAAGCCAAGTCCCGTTTAAAAGTTAACTCTAGATTTTGCTGCTGCTTGCTTCTGCTGCTGCTGCACACGGCTTCTGTTCATGATCCCCTTCATTCTTGCATCCCTCTACTATATCCATCATCATGCCATCAGCCTACTTCTTTGCATCTTGCCCCTTTTTGATCCTTTTTATCCCAATATGCACCAAGAGAGTTCCAAACAAAGAAAACTGCAAAACAAAGCAAAAACATATTAAAAGCATAAAAATACTTGAGTTTAAGCAACAAAACGAGTTAGTTCATATCTGACTAAGTGGTTATAAAAACCACTTATCATCTATATAAGAGGAATCTTATAATAGATATCAGTTGATGCAATTCCAATTGTTGGAGAGTACTCCTTTCCTATAGAGGATAGAAAACTAGGGTTTAGCCAACCACCCTCCTTCTTGATAATTCCTCTTCCTTGGTGGATCACCTCGAGAGGCCAAATACTTGGGTGGCTAACGTTGATCAAATGAAGGAATCTAACCCAAAAATTCAAGTAGATCACAAAGAACAAAGAGTTGAACTAGTACCTGTGGAAGCTTCGTTCTACAAGGGTATGATTTAATAACTTCTTATTTATCGTTTTAAATTAATAATTTGTATAAAGGATGATCCGGGTAATGATTTTGAAGAAATTTTTTAAACTCTGATATGTCATGCTTCCATTAATTTTTGCAATTTGATTGCGCTATAATTTCGTACAAACACAACAATTTGTAGTTTAACAATGATATAGTTTTTTATAAAAAAAATAAATTTGTTTTCCTTTAGAAACAAATGGTTACTATTAAATTATGTTCTGGTTACTATTATTTTATGTTTTGGTTACTGCTATATTATATTATGATTACTATTATATTATATTTTGGTTACTATTAATGTGCCCTCAAAGTGGGGTTTTGGTTACTATTATATTATGTTTTGGTTACTAGGTAATTGTTTAATATACATAGATTGCTTAAATTGGGTTTGATTACGTGATGTTTCTGTTTGGTTACTATTATATTATGTTCTGGTTACTATTATATTATGTTCTGGTTACTATTATATTATGTTATTGTTACTATTATATTATGTTTTGGTTTCTATTAATGTACCCTCAAAGTAAAGTTTTGGTTACTATTATATTATGTTTTGGTTACTAGGTATTTGTTTAGTACATATAGGTTACTTAAATTAGGTTTGATTACATGATGTTTCTATTTGGTTACTATTATATTATGTTATGGTTACTATCATATTATGTTTTGGTTACTATTCTATTATGTTTTGATTTCTATTAATGTACCCTCAAAGTAAAGTTTTGGTTATTATTATATTATGTTTAGTTACTAGATATTTGTTTAGTACATATAGTTTGCTTAAATTGTGTTTGATTACATGATATTTCTGTTTGGTTACTATTATATTATGTTATGGTTACTATCATATTATATTTTGGTTACTATTATATTATGTTTTGGTTACTATTAATGTGCCCTTAAAGTGGAGTTTTGTTACTATGTTATTATTTTTTGGTTACCAGGTAACTATTTACAATATAGAGGTTAATTAAATTGGTTACTAATGACTATTCAATTTTGATTTGATTAGTGTGTATTTTTAATGTTTTTATATGGTAATGTATTGTGTGTATACTAATATGGTAATTTTTAATGTTAGTGTGTATACTAATATGCTTTTATATTGAAGGATTGAAAAATTCCCTAAAAATAATGATAAGATTGAACCTGCATTCAGATTTGGGTTTGTCCCAATATCATCTAAAATGTGGTTCTACAAGTTAAAGACACCTGGATAGTGGCTAGATGATGATGTGGGTTACCTTTTTTTTTTCAAATTCTGTTGTGATAGTTATGGTTACCTTAGTTAACTGGTTTAGTAACTAGTTTTGACAGTGCTGGTTACTATAACGCCCGAGAAAATCGAGCGTTTATGTAAATGAATTCTTATTTGAATTATTGAATAAAATTTGCTTATTTGTTTATTAAACTGAGGTCATTTTATAACCTAAAGAATGCAGAGATGAGTAGGATTCTGGCTACGTGCTAAGAATAATTGATATGAATTTGTAAGACGAAAATAAAAGATTTTCGAGAATACAAATATTTTGGAAAAAGACGAAATAGACATTATTTAACCCTAAGGGTCAGGGTTTGACCTTAAGGGTTAGGGTTTTAGACCCTAGGCCATTTTAAGAGTTCGGAATGTCAGAATGACATTCTGTCGAAAGATTTGACGGTAATATATCGTGAAAAGTCAAGTTAGTATAGAAAAGTTTTCTCGGGAGGAAAAGTACGAAAATCACTATTCATCCATTTCTGCTTGGGAATTTATTTTGAAATTCTGAGAAACGCGTAATGATAGGATTTCAAGGCGAGGTGGATTATGTAATAATAATTTGTTTATGACTCGCGAAGTTTTCGCGTAGGGACTTAAAATCCTTAGCGTTAGGGAAAGTAAAATCAATAATTAATGGTTTACGTATAATAATAAATGATTATTATACGGAAAGAATTTGCGTATAATACGAGGTATTATACGAGAATAATATGGAGAGTATACGAATTTTATACGAAGTAAATACGTTGAAATACATTGAATTGGAGTTAATTTGAATTAAAGTTAATAATTTAACACATGGGTCGAACAGTTGGAAAAATGGGTGGGTTAAACCCATGGGGAAACCCAAGGCCACATGGAGCATGTTGGAGCACAAGGGGGGTCATGTGCTAGCACATGCTAGCACATGGGAGGGACATAGGAAAGACATGGAGAGGAGGTGGGGTTGAGGAGGTTTGGCCTAATGACCAAACTACCCCAACTATTGCCAATTCTATAAATAGAGAACAAATGCTAGCCATTTTGTTGTTTGAGAATTTCTATTAACATCTAGAGAGAAAGAGAAGGAGCTAGCTTGATACTTGCCTAGACAATCCATCAACCAAGAAGAAAGAAAGCTTTTGAGTCTCCAATACTCAAGCACCAAGAACCTTAATGGTATAACCATAAGGAATAATATGTAAAACTTTTTTTTCTTTCAATAGTTAAATTGATAGAGAAGTGTTAGAGGAAGTTTGAACCCTAAGAAGTTATAAGGGGCTTAATGAACACCTAAGAACCTTAACAAGTCATGCATGATGAGATAATAAGAATTTATGAAGGACTAATGAAGAACTTAATGAATTCATAAGAAATGGACTAATGAGAATGTTAAACCATCAAAACTAAAATGTTTTGAATGATTAGAATTAGTAATAATCAACCATTGGATTGATTCCAATTGATTTGAACTAGTAATAATGAAGAACGAAGATTAGGCGAAAGTTACGCGATTAAACAATAATTGTCGAAAACGTAAATTTCTTGGATTAGAAGTCAAAAGTTGTAGTGTGCGTCGAAAATGATGGTTTTCGATTGCAACACGTGTAATTAGGTAAATAAGACTTGCAAGAACAAGAACGAACCAATTCCGACTTAAAACAAAGAATTGAGCGTCGAACGTTCACGAACGTTTAACGAAAATGTAAAAATGGACTAATCGGCGAATTTCTCGTTGACGGATTCAGAAACGAATTCCGACTTGATAGGATGATAGATCATATCATTTGTGAACTATGGGCTTTAGAACGAGCCAATTCCGAGTTATAACGATCACGTTACGAGCTCGGGAATTTCAAAATTTTTAAGACTTGGGAAATTTTTCTACAGCACGGGCTGCGCCTTAAACAGCGTTGGCCGCGCCATTCTGGATCAGGTTCCCTGCATAGGTAGTGCTGACCACGCCGTTTGCAAGGGAAATGGAGCGCGAACCGTGCCGTCCAAGAAAAAAATTGTTGACCAAATGAAATGTTTACTCAACTCTTTCCATAAGTAGTAAAGTATTAGTAAGTAATGAATGAACATGAATGTTAACCTTTAAACAACATGTTTAACCAAGGGTTTATGATCATTAAACGTTAACTAAACGTAATTAAACTTAAGATTGGAAACCATAAACCAAGATTAAGTTAAGGAACAAGTGAAGTCTCATTATCATCATGATTAGTGATGATCAATGAGAGTTCGGTATATAACATAGGAATGTTAATAAGCCGTAATAACGTTAAATAACTTGAACGAATGTTATTAGTTTAACAATTCGATTTAGTTATATAAGAAGGAGTTAGGAAAACACATTGTATATCAAATATGTTTTCTCATTGGTATGCTCTGTGTTAAGCTTTGTAGACGTTGTAAAGACCAAGTAGACTACGTATAAAGATTAAGAGACGCAAAGGCAAGTTTTCTAACTCTTGCATTAACATTGTGTTATGCAAGTTTTCTAACTTCGTTCATACTTTATTATGAATGCGAGTTTTGCTAAACCCATGTCTATATGTTATGGTTGGACAAGTGGTCATTGGGCATAACTGCTTATGCATGAATTGTTATTGCATAGTCGATACCATTTGATTCGGCTAAACTGAGAAGTAAATATATTTTGGTGGGTTTTTCCATAAATCTTTCCAGAATATATATATATATATATATTGAAGCTATCCTATGCCAAGTGATTGGTAAGGATTCTCAGGGGAACCTGAGAATGAAAGACAAATGTTTTTACGTCGTTAATTCGACGGGCACGCGAGTTTGCCAATGATTAAACATAAACACGTTTAATGAATGTTGATCAACATAGAGTACTACAGACTGATCACCTGGATGTGCTCGTAAGCTATATCGAACTTACGATCTTCGTGCCGGGTTGTTCCTTTCATGAATGAGAGCTAAATAATGGTTCGTGGTTGTTGACCAAGATGGATTTCGAAGAGGCTATAAAGTCCTTGGGAATGGTTTTAAAAGAATCAAAATGATAATTTGATTACTCTTAAGTACTTCATAACTATTGTACAGTTATTGCAGACCAAGATATATGATTCTTAATTTTGTGGTTTCAAGATATACGGTTTAACTTATTGAGCTGTTTATGCTCATTCTTGCTTAAAATTAAATGATTTCAGCTAAGAACGAACGGACTGAAGGATCCGGTAAAGACAAAGGCAAGTCCAAGCTGGACAAGTAGTGACCTTTGTAATAGCATTAGTATTAGTATTGTATTTACTGATATTATGACACATAACAATGTATTGGTTACGAATACTTGGGAAGGGATTAATAAAATATAATAATTAGTAAACTTATGCATTGTTATTGATGTCCTCAATTGAATGTATGAGTAGATTATAGCACCGTGTAGCACTATGTCTTGGGTTTGAAGGTACCCGGATTTGGGGGCGTCACAATTACTTTTAGCATAGAGTTTTATTTTTTAGCAACTATTTATATATTATGGATTTTGGTTTTTTTTTGTTCAACATATCAACATTTCATTATACTACTTCCGAAAATTGGCTAGACACTTTGACAATGTTCACATAAGGGCAACGACTACAGATTGTTGATTTCATGTGAAGATGACTGCTCTGTATGATGAATACTATCTTAAAAATGCAGATAAGAGTCTATTGTTGGGGGAGGGTAGTAGTGCACAACAGGCCGGCCTGGTCTGGTCCGGCCTGGGCCTGCCAGGCTTTGGCAGTTGACCAGGCCAGGCCAGGCCTTGACTTTTGGGCCTATGGCCTGCTGAGGCCTGTAGGCCAGGCCAGGCCAGACCTTGGGCCAGGCCCAGGCTGGTCCGGTTTGGTTCAGAATTTTAAAAAAAAATTACATTTGGGCCTTGTTTTGGGGGTGATCTGGTCTAGGGAAGGGCCTGGGGCTGGGGCTGGGGCTGGTCCGGCTAGAGCCTGGAAGCGGGCAGCTGCTGCTGCTATGACTAGAGTGCTAAGTGATAACTGCTAAGTGCTAACTAACTAATAATAAATAAATAACTAACTTATATTAATAATAACATTAATAATAACTATTAATAATGTTATATTAATAATATGCTATGCAATATTAACTAAGTTATGAATATTAAATAAACTAAGTAGTATATTAATATTAAAATTCAATCAACTAACTTATTAATATTAATAAACTAACTCATATATTAATATATGAATTATTAAATGTATTAATTAAATGTACTTGCAATAAAATTTTATAAAAATGATGCAAGATTTTTTGAGATTTATTTTATTTTAACATTCTACTACACACCAATATAAGTTAAATGATTAGAACAAAAATAAATATATTTCTCTTAAATTGAAAGAAAATGTAATTTAGATGTAACTGAATATAAAATAAATTAATTTTCTAAATATATGTATAGTTGTTTACTATGCACTTCGTAGAAAATACTCTAGATTACACTTTTATTTTTTGAATATAAAGTTAGTTTCATTGAAGTAACTAACAACTAAGCAACTAACTTATTATTAATATTAAATATACTAACTAGTTATATTCATTGAAGATGTATATTAATGAAATGTATCTACAAGAAATCAAAAATGAATAATTAAAATTTTAAACTTTATTGATGTATTAAGTAAAACTAATGTATTATAATTTATAAACTATGAACTAACTTAAATGCAATTAACATATTAAATAAATATGCATATTAATTAAATAAACATATTAATATGCATATTAACATATTAAATAAATAAATATGCAATATTAAATAAATATGCAATAAACATATTAATATGTAATAAACATGAATATTAAATAAATAAATAACATATTAAACATTAAACATTTAATATTTAATATGCATATTAAATATTTAATATTAAAATATGCAATATTAACATTAACATATTAATATTAATATTTAATATACAATATACAATAAATATTAAATAAATAAATATGCAATAAACATGCTATTAATATATTAAATAAATATGCATATTAACATATTAACATATTAGCATGTTAAATGCAATTAACATGCTATGCAATATTAACTAACTTATGAATATTAAATAAACTAAATAGTATATTAATATTAAAATTTGATCAACTAACTTATTAATATTAATAAACTAACTCATATATTAATATTAAAATTTAATCAACTAACTTATTAATATTAAATAAACTAGATAATATATTAATTAAATGTACTTGCAAGAAATCAAGAATGAAAAATTAAAATTTTAAACTTTATTGATGTATTAATTAAAATAAATGTATTATAATTTATAAATTATAATAATGAATAAGTTAAAATTTTATTGTTTATTGATGAATAATTATAAATTTAAAGTTCAAAAATTATAAATAATTAATTGGGTAAAAAATCATGTAAGGTCTCAGGCCAGGCCAGACCAGGCCAGATTTTTACCTAAAAACACCGGCCTTTTCAAGCCTTCCGGGCCAGGCCTGATCGGGCCAGGCCTTGACCAGGCCAAGCTTTGACCAGGCCGAACCAAGGTCAGGCCGCAGGCCTCGGGCCTTTTGTGCACCACTAGGGGAGGGTGATGTTGCTGAATACATCCGTGGATTTATCCTGGATGTGAACACACCATGGGTCGATGTTGATTATATCTTGTTCTCCATTCACATGTCATCTCCGGAGCACTGGTTTTTGTTGACCTTTGATATGCATCGCAGACTGTTAGTAGTTTACAATTCTCTTCAACCAAACAGGCCACTCATGCGAACAAATCTTATGGATGTCTGTGAGCCTTATATTTTCATCCTACCCATAATAATGTCTAAGAGTGGTTTTTGGAAGGATAGGTCTAATATTGATTTCAAGAGTGAACCGTATCTTAATAAGGAGGAACATGATATAATTGAACTTGAATTTGCAGAGGGGGTACCTAAACAAATTGAGGGGTAAGGTTTACATTGTTTCCATTTCTTTAATTATTACATCTAGTATGATTTTAGTTTTATTTTGTTTGTTTGTGCAGTGATTGTGGGATGTTCATGATTTGTTTTGCTGAACATGTTATTCACCTACAGTTTGCTGAAATGCCTATACCATTCCCTATTACCCATTACCGGAAGAAATTATGTGTAAACCTCTACATGCATGCCAGGAACAAGCAATTAGAGAGATACGAGTCTGATACAGAATATCCAGGCAGATTTGTCCCGGATTATTAGTCTGATTGTCATTATCTTTTCCTTAAAATTGTTTTTCGTACATTGGTTTTTTTTGGATATCTATAACCATTTGTTATGGTTATTGAGTTTTTACTATTTAGTGCATCTTCTGTAAATGGGATTACGTATTTGATTATATTACCAGTGGTTGGACATTGTTTGTTGGTTCATAGTGGTTACTTATAAATTGTGTCTGATACATTATTTTATGATTATGATGCATTGTTTGTTGGTTCATATTGGTCAGAAAGGCCATGTAGGAGTGCCCATTTATATAGATGATGGTCGTTTATAAATTATATATTTAAAAAAAATAGTTTGAAAGGTGCAGTTGGTAGCCAAACCTGCATATAAGGGTAACCATTTTAGTTTTTGTGAGTAACCAGATAATTATAAACTTATTTCAGAACAGTTACCAAGTGTTACATGTATATGTTTTCTTTATACTCTGTCATCATGATGGAATCAAAAACTCCATGTAAGAGTGCCCATTTATGTAGCTGATGGTTACTTATAAATAAACTATTAAAAAAAATTATTTAGAAATGGTGTAGTTGGTAGCCAAACCTTCATATAAAGGTAACCATTTTAGTTTTTGGGAGTAACCAAATAATCATAAAAATATTTCAGAACAGATAGAAAGTGTTCCATGTATATGTTTTCTTTATTTTGTTAAACCATTATGGAATCATAAACTCCATGTGAGAGTGCCCATTTGTCTAGTTGATGGATACTTATAAATTACCTACTTATAAAAAAATATTAGGAAATGGTCCAGTTTGTAGCCAAATATGCATATAGAGGTAACTATTTTATTTTTTGTGAGTAACCAAATTTACATAAAAATATTTCAAAACAGTTACCAATTGTTCAATGTATATGTTTGCTTTATATTGTTAAATCATGCTGGAATCAGAAATCAAAATATTATTCAATATTGTGTAACACAATTTTGGTTACTTTACATCATCAAAAAGGTTACCAAATATCTGGTTAATGGTTACTCACAGTAAACAACAATATATTATTGTAGTTACACTCTTTTTGCTTATGTACTATATCAAACCTTTTTTGGTCATAAAAATTGTGGATTATTGCATGTTTTCCTGTTGTGTCCTTTTTCTTGGCACCTGCTGCATTTGTTTTGAATTCTGTTTTCAGATCCGTGCTTGTACCTCCCTATATTTGGTCTTCTCGCTGGTCTTCTTTTGTTTAGTGGCTTTACACATATGTTTCTTACTTCTTCTGGCACATCCCAATTCTCTTTGTCATCTAACGGCAGGATGGAAGTTGAATATGTGTCTACTCAAGTTGTTTTTGAGTAGTTTTTTGAGCAAAATTCATAACAGCTCAAATTCTTTTTGCTGATAACAGCAACAGTGTGTGGACAAAGCATCTCGTGGTACTGAAATTTATGGCATGTTCATGTCTTTTGTTCCATGTCCACAATATATTATTTGGTGACATCGTAAACAGTAAAAATTACTAGGTTTGATGTCTCAACCTACAACACAATTTAAGTGTGTCGTTAGTATGTATGAATATTTAGTTTGTTTTAATCGAAAGAATGGCAGTTATATGTAATGTTGGTAACCTTCTCAGCATATACAGGTAACCAATAATGACTAATGTGGTTTTCATAAAATGCAAATGCAACTTCTGATGTAATAATTTAAAAGTTGTATTAGTTACCTTAAGTTTCTTTGATTCAACGATATTAGATTGCAATCTTCTCTCAGCTGTTGTGGAAAGGGTAGTGAATGTTGATATGGCTGCTTGTTTGTTTGTGAAATACCATCTTTGAATCATACAACGGAGACATTCAATCATTGTTGTAACTGGAAGTTCCCTGATCCCCTTGATTGCATTGTTGATAGATTATGTTGTGTTTGAAGTCATTATTGAGTACCTGCTTACAGTCCCATGGAGCCTTGTGCACTTCTCCAACTTAACCTTTTCCTCCAAATATGTCCTTATTCGAGCATTAATTGCATCAAGTTCACCCATGTGTTTGTTGAATTTTTCAATAGTGTAAGCTCTACAAGCCCCGTTGTATGCCTTTTTGAGTTCTTCTCCTCTCTTTCTGAATTTGTTTTTTATATTTTTCAATAGATGATATGTATATGAACCATGCATGACATCGGGGAACACAAAATTAAGTCCCTGTACAATGGCTTCATATCTATCTGAAACAATGCATTGGCCTTCCCTAACTCCACAAGCATTTCTCAAATTTACGAAAAACCATCTCCAAGATAATTTATTTTCATTGTCAACCACTACAAAAGAAATCGGAATAATGTTTCTGTTTGCATCTTGTGTGCTTGCTATCAGGAGTGTCCCCCCGTAGGTTGATTGTATGAATGTGCCATCAATTATAATGATTGGGAAACAATGATGCCATGCTTGAATGGATGCTCCCATGGCAAAGAATAGATACTTTAAACGACCATTTGTTTCCAACTCCAGGGCTGTGATTGAACCTGATATGAAATTTCAGCAATGTCAATATAATTATAAGTAGCAGACAGTATCCAAACTTGTATTAGAGGGTAACCATTTATATGGTTAATGGAATCCATCTAATTATCATCTTAATGTTTTCAATATGGTGCAGATGGTGTCCAAAATGTCATTAAACTGTAAGCTTTTGTGTAGATATTGATTATATACAAAAAAACTATTTTAACATAATTTTTTTTATAGTACAGTTGGTAACTAAACCTACATACTAAGGTAACCAAATCATTTCAATTGGGTAACCAACTAATTATAAAAAATTCAAAAACTATTTTCAAATGTTACCTGGATTTGATTTCTTCAACATGTGCAACCATGATGGGATCAGGGAGTAGTCGTGTGGATTTCCTATCACTTTTTCCAATGCTTTCTCCTTTGATCTCTATGCTTTTTGGTAAGAGATAGACACATTATACTATGTCATCATATCTTCCACAATATCTATTGGTGTGTATATTTTCTTTAGATTTGTTAATCTGTGCATTATGCATTCACTAACCAACTCACTATTTTCCTGCCTGTGATCTCATAGCAGTATGTCGATTGAACATGTGTGGATATCATTGAATTCTCTCACCTTGAACAAACTGGTTTTCTGAAACTTTGATGCTCTCAACTTCCATCTGTAATTTTCATTATCTATGCACACTAGTACAAAGTCTCAACCACTTGTTCGTTCAACCTTGTGTTGTCTATTTTTCCTGATTGAATGCAGTCTTATTGCTTGTGATAGGATTTTTTTATCTTTGTAAGTTTGATGTAATTTTACTTCATGTTCATTCAGATCTGATATGACATCATCAGATTATTTTTCTATGTATGATCTGTCATGTTGTCTGTCTTGTTATTGATCAATAACTTCGATGGCAAGCTAATCAGCATACTGTGTTCCAATTTGGTAATCTTGTGTTGCTAGTGGTACAAGTTCTGGATTCCATTGTGTTGATCTGATTGGCGTTACATCATGAATCCTATTTTCTTCTACATTTCTCAAGTTCTGCAAGATTGTTGTGCATCCACTGCTGTATACATTCTCTATAATTAGTGGAAACTTGCTTTGTTCATCTGATTTTCTACTGACTTCCATAAAGAATCTGAAGGTTGCTTCATCTGACATACTGATCGGTGGAATGTCGCTTCTAATCTAAAATTTGATTGACAATGTTGTTGTGTTTGTGTTTAGCCTTATTGCACTGCATACCAAGTTTTGCATTTCTCTGAACGAACTAGTTGATGGAACTAGTAGGCCGGTAACTTCAAATTTGTTGTATTGGTTACTGTCAGTCCACATTCCGTTGAAATAAAGTACAACTGGAATCATCTCCATTGTCTAACAACTGAATCAACATTATTCAGTAACCAAACCAAGATTATACAGTAACTAATATATATCTAATTAGTAACCATCAATTTAAAACATATTTTTTCATGCATGCTACAATCAAATCACTCAGTATAATGACTTTGTTACCAATTAAAGACCGAACAATTGTATGAAGGTAACCAATATATCTAATAAGTAACCATCAATATAAAACACATCAGTATAAAACACATCAATATTATACAGCAACCAAATCAACATTATACAGTAACCAAATCAAGATTATACAGTAACCAAGATATATCTAATTAGTAACCATCAATATAAAACACATTTTTCCATGCAATTTATAATCAAATCACTCAGTATAATGAATTTGTTACCAATTAAAGACCGAACAATTGTATGAAGGTAACCAATGTATCTAATAAGTAACCATCAATATAAAACACATCAATATAAAACACATTAATATTATACAACAACCAAATCAACATTATACAGTAACTAAATCAATATTATACAGTAACCAAGATATATCTACTTAGTAACCATCAATATAAAACACCTTTTTTCATTCATTATACAATCAAATCACTCAGTATAATGACTTTTTGACTAATTAAAGACCGAATAATTGTATGAAGGTAACCAATAAATGATTATGTAGTAATTACGGGTCAAAACATGCATTTAAACTTGAAAGTCACATAAAAACATTCTTCGTGAACACATTATTTCTGGTTACTAATTTAAAACTGAAGTCATAAACATGTTGTTTACTTACGTATGTAATTTTGTTACCGATTTGCTTTGGGAATCCCTTCTATCAATTCGTAAATGCTGATTTCTTCTGGTGTGGAAACTCCGGATTCTTCTGTTGAAGCTGGATTTCGACTACTGCGATTTGTTCATTATTCGTGCTTTTGAACGATCTTCAAATTTTGCCTGCAAATCCCCTTGGTTTTTTGTTATTTTGAATGTCGGATATGAATTGGTTGCAGGATATAAAACTTTTGGTAACTGTCGTATACGACAGTTATTGCTGCTTGATTTTAGCTTCCGTATTAACGTCAAATTGATAGATACGAATTTGTCGCCCTCTTTTTGTAGTTATTTTGTGGATGCACTAATGTTGTAATTATTTTCTAATTATTGTATATTACTGTAAAGGACCCTTTCTTAAATGGGTTAACATATTGGCTGAACCTGATTGGCATATAACCATATCTTTGTTAATGCATTATAGATATAACTTTCACTAAGCACGGATATCATTTGCAAACCCGACCTTATGCTTACACAATTATTTTTCTTATTTTATAATAAAAAGTTAATAAAACAGATAAGTATGATTCTTGAACTCCTTACCAAAATCTTTTGGGTAAATGATATGCCTGCCTTGGTAAAAATCCAACATATTGATATTGTTATTTTATATTCTTCCTAGAAAGCAATTGCAGAAACAAAAAGAAAGCAGTCAAACATTGATCTTTCTTTTCCCATGAACTTTGGGATTCCATAGGAAGGTTAGATTGGCCATAGCCCATAAGCTCACGTAGTCACATTGTCTGTAAAGAGGAATAAAAGTCTCACAATAATTACAAACTCAAGTAAAAGAGGAATGCAAGCATCACATAAATACGTTGCCCGTAAAGAGGAATACAAGTCTCACAATAATCACCAACTCACGTAAAAGAGGAATACAAGCATCACATAAATAAAAAGAGGAATACACGCATCACATAAAGGAGGATAAGAGGCTCACATTTTACCGGTTAAAATCAAGTCCTATACCTAAAACTTCTATGACCTTTATCTACATTATCAAACTAAGACCTCATTGGCACTATTGAAAACCTCGGATAGCCGAAAATGGACAAACAGATAAAATGACAAAGACTGATAACAAGACCTCAAGAGTTATAACAAGTTAAAGGATAAACAATGAACATATCACCGGGATATGAAGACCCTTACAATGGTGGCCTGAGCAGAAAAATAGACAGTTGCAAGTTTCTTTGCTGGATTTAGAAAGGATTAGAGGGGATCTAATATACTCAAAGATAGTTTTGTTTGTAGTAATAATTGAATCTTGATCCCAAACAATTTAAAATGATAGTCCAATTGGACAGTTTATAGAAACATATTGCATTTATATAGCAAAGAGTTATTGTTAGAATAAGATCACACACACGACAATAAGGAATTAACACAGAGATTTACGTGGCTCCCCAATATGGGTTTGTCCATGGTAGCGGCATTTCTTTTCTGATTATGAATGATTAAGTTACATAGGGCTTTACAATAGATAGTATTTATACCTACTAATCCTATTCCAACCCTAATACATATTATAGCCTTAATACCCCATAATGTCCTTTTCTAATCACAACAAAAAATAGTTGTTCGTTGACAGACGCACCCCGCGCCGCTCCAATGCTTCCACTGACGAGCCTCGCACTACCCATATAGAACTTGCCCATCAGTGTGGCGTGCCCCGCGCTTCTCCTAGCATTGCACTGGCTCGGCCCGCGCTGGTGATGCAGAAACTTTGTACCGTACCGTAAAAGGCTCCGCCCCCCGCACCCCCCAACCTTTGGTTCAACCCTGATGGGCTAGTGCGTCGCTTCGCTACGCTCCGCTCCGCACTAGCCTTTTTCAGTAGTCTCTAATATATGAAGTACAAGTCCCAACAAACTCCACCTTGACGAATAACCTCGCCCATTCTGAAGATAAGTCACTTGTTCCAACCAATATCGAGGGGAATACTTCCTACTAACATTCGAAGACATTAACCGAGTCTCAGTAATGCTTGAACTTGTCTGCGATCACAGTCTTTGTCAATATATCAGCTGCATTTTCATAAGTGTGCACCTTTTCCAATATTACATCACCCATAGCAATCAACTCTCTCACTTTGTGAAACCTTACATTAATATGCTTGGTCCTTGCATGATATACCTAATGCTTTGCCAAGTAAATGGCACTCTGACTATCACAATACAAATGTACTCCACCTTGATCTATGCCCAACTCTTTCACAAAACCCTTCAACCATAGTGCTTATTTCTCAGTCTTAGCCAATGTCATATACTCAGATTCAGTAGTCGATAGAGCTACTAGAGATTGTACCATGGATCTCCAACAAATCGGGGCACCTGCTAATGTGAACATATACCCTGTTGTAGACCTCAAATCATCCAACCTTCTAGCATAGTCCGCATCTACATACCCCACCACTGATATATTTGATTTTGTTGCCTTGCAAACATAATCCCATGATATGCAGTACCTTTCAGATATTTGAATATCCACTTTACCGCTTTCCAATGCTCTCTACCTAGATTTTCCATGTACTTACTCACTGTGCTGACTGCATGTGCCAAATCGGGTCTTGTACATACCATTGCATACATCAAACAACCAACTGCACTCGCGTAAGGCACGTTTAACATATCCTAAATCTCTTCAACCTTTTCTGGACACTGTGCTGTAGACAACCTGAAATGACTAGCCAATGAAGTGCTGACCTGTTTAGCATTAGCCATACTAAACCTCTCCAACACTTTCTTCACATAATTCTTTTAGGACAACCACAGCTTACCCGCTGACCTATCTCTGCGAATCTCCATCCCAAGTATTTTCTTAGCAGCACCCAAAACCTTCATGTCAAACTCCTTTCCCAACAAGGTCTTCAACCTGTTGACTTCAACCATACTCTTCGCATCAATAAGCATATCATCCACATAAAGTAACAGAAAAATATGGGAATCATCCTCAAAACTCTTAAAAATATAAACACAACAATCATACTCACATCGTGTGAACCCAGTCCGGATCATAAATGAATCAAACTTCTTATACCATTGTCTTGGAGACCGCTTCAGCCCATATAGTGATTTCTTCAACCTGCAAAACATGTGCTCAGTCTCCGGCTGCTTGAACCCCTCAGGTTGCTCTATGAATATAACCTCCTCCAAATCACCATGGAGAAAAGTTGTCTTCACATCGAGCTGCTCTAACTCTAGATCATAGCTAGCCACCAATGCCAATATAATCATGATTGAAGTATGCCTCACTACCAGAGAAAACACTTCATCGTAGTCAATCCCCTTCCTCTGTGAGTATCCCTTTGCAACTAATCGAGCCTTGCTTTTCCTTTTCTGATACAACTTCCTTTTTCTTGTATACCCACTTGCACCCCACTGGTTTCATTCTCTCAGGCAATTCTAACAATTCCCAAGTATTGTTCTTATTTAAAGATTCTATCTCCTCCATTATGACTTTCATCCATCTGTCCCTTTCAGGACTAATAATAGCTTTCTAAAAAGTAGATGGATCCCCACTAGTGGTAGAGAGTGCATATGCAACCATATCATCAAACATGTACCTCTCTGGTGGTTTGATGGGTCTCCTTGTGGTTATGCTTTCCTACTGTTGTTGTTCAACCTGTTCTACTAGCGGTAGATTGCTAGTGTCATAACTTTCCAGTTCAACCGGTATATCCTGCTGTTATCTGCTGGTGTCTTCCCTAGCTTTATTTTTTTGAACTTCTTGATGTGCCTTGACCATAGAAGCTTCATCAAAAACCACATCCCTACTGATCACAACCTTCTTTGCTTTTGGATCCCAAAGCTTGTACCTCTTCACACCCTTTTTATACCCAAGAAAGATACACTATTTGGACTTCGCATCAAGCTTTGACCTCTCATCACCGGGAACGTGTACAAGGCTGGACACCTAAAAATCTTCATACCTGAGTAATCTACCTCTTTGTATGTCCACACCTCCTGTGCTACCTTACTATCCAGAGCAGTACTTGGCAACCTGTTTATAATGAAAACTACCATACTCACTGCTTCTGCCTAGAAATCCTTTGAAAGCCATGCATTTAACCTGATACACCGTGTCCTCTCTGCTATAGTTTTGTTCATTCTTTCTTCCATCCCATTCTGCTGTGGTGTCTTTCTAACAGTCCAGTGTCGCTGAATTCCATGCTTCTCACAAAATTTTATAAACGGCTCATACTTGTACTCTGTTCCATTATCTGATTTGAGGCACTTTAATCGCTTTCCTGTTTGATTTTCCACATCAGCTTTCCGCACTTTGAATTTCTCAAAAACTTCAGACTTGTGTCGCATGAAGTACACCCAAACCTTCCTCGAAAAATCATCGATAAAAGTCACAAAATACAGTGATCCTGCTTTTGAAGCTACCCTCACTGGTCCCCAAACATCAGAATGTACATAGTCAAGTATTCTTTTAGTTTTGTTCACTGCACGCCTAAACTGCACCTTACACTATTTACCCAGAACACGGAACTTGCAAAAATCAAGCTTGCACAATTTCACCCCTTTTTAACAGATTTCTTCTATGTATTTTCAGCATCCCACGTTCCCCTATATGCCCCAACCGCATATGCCACAACAAAGTATCATCAGTATCATCAGCTGTAGTGGCAGCATCTCTACCTACAACTGTGCTCCCTATCAAACGATAGATATTTCCATTAACTTTAGAACCTTTCATGATCACTAGTGCACTCTTAGTCACTCTCATGGCTACACCACCTGTTTTATAGTCACAGCCATTAGAGTCTAAGGTTCCCAATGAAATTAGATTCTTCTTTAAACCTGGAATGTGCCTCACCTCAGCAAGAGTTCTCATAACACCATCAAACATCTTGATCTTCACTGTTCCTATTCCAATGATATTGCAAGAAACATCGTTACCCATCAGAATGGCATCGTAATTCATAGACTTGTATGTGTCAAACCACTCCATGTTAGGTGACATATGAAACGAACATGCTGAATCCGGAATCCATGAGTCTGCTACGTCTGTTTTTGTTAAAACTGACAACATATCCCCATTATCCGATGATTCTTCCACAACGTTTGTAGATTTCGTTGATTTTGTTTTCTTCCCTGTTTTTGTTTCATCATTCTTGTTCTTGTACGGACAGTTTTTCTTGAAGTGACCTGTCTCGTGACACCTAAAACATTTATACTCCCTAGGCTTAGGATTCTTTCCCCTTGACTTCGATTTCCCATGCGCTCCTGATTTTCCCCTTTTCGATTTTCTGCCACATTTCTCTCCCCCTTTACCACCAGCCCTTCACCCGAAACACCCTCGATTTGTTACCTTCGCTGGTAAAACATCAGTAGAGCAGAAGCTTCTTCCAATTTCAGAGTCTCTTTTCCCCATAGTAGAGTTGTAACAAGATTCTCCATGGAACCCGGTAAGGAACATAATAACATCAGCGCTTGGTCTTACTCTTCAAATTTCACCTCAATCCTTATTAAATCGCTAATAATCTGATTGAACGTGTGAATATGTTGAATAAGTTCTGAACCCTCAACCATCTTTAACCCAAACAACTTCTGCTTCAAAAACAGCTTGTTTGTCAACGACTTTGACATATACCTGGTTTCCAGTTTACTCCATACACCCGATGGCGATTTATCACCAATCACGTGATACATAACCTCTTCTGCAAGACACAAACGAATTGTACTCACCACCTTCGCTTCGAGTTCCTCCCAATTTTTTGATGTCATAGTCTCTGGTTTCTTCTTCCACGCCTTCACCAATCCCTGCTACACCAACAGATCCTTTACCCTCTGTTGCCATAATCCAAAATTCTCTGTTCCATCAAACTTCATCACGTCAAACTTTGAAACGAACGAACTTGATGCCATCGTTCTTCGTGTGTTCAATCCAACCTAGCTCTGATACCAAATTATTAGAATAAGATCACACACATGACAATAAGGAATTAACACAGAGATTTACGTGGTTCCCCAATATAGGTACGTCCATGGTAGCGGCGTTCCTTTTCTTATTATGAATGATTAAGTTACATAGGACTTTACAATAGATAGTATTTATACCTACTAATCTTATTCCAACCTTAATACACATTATAGTCTTAATACCCCATAATGTCTTTTTCTAATCACAACAGGAAATAGTTGTTCGCCGACCAGCGCGCTCCACGCTGCTCCAAGGCTTCCACTGGCACGCCCCGCGCTACCCATACAAAACTTGCACATCAGCCTGGTGCTCCCCGCGCCTCTCCTAGCCTTGCACTGGCACGACCCACGCTGGTGATGCAGAAACTTCGTACCGTACCCGGGGGGCTCTGCACCCCTGCACCCCCAACCTTTGGTTCAACCCTGATGGGCTAGTGCGTCGCTTCGCTATGCTTCACTCCGCTCAGAAGCTTCGCTCCCTCGCTCCGCACTAGCCTTTTTCAGTAGTCTCTAATTTATGAGTCACAAGTCCCAACAGTTGTATTCCAGATGATTTATGTTATACAAGTATCATATACTTGCAACTCTTTGTTATATAAAATGCAACTTGTTTCAATTTAGGAAATTAATATTTTCACAACACATTTTGATATTTTCACAAGAAAAGTGTCGCTATAGATGTATAGCGATGGTGAAAACCGTCGCTATAGAATTTATAGCGACGATTTTCATGTGAAAATATCATTTCCTCTTGTGGATTTATCAGTTTCCTTCAATAATGACTTGAAATTTTCCATAAGAATAATAAATAAGAATTTAGTAAATAATTTTTTATAATTATTTATTTACTATATGTGATATGTGTACATATGTAGTATGTGACATCCCTAATTTTTAAGAATTAATAAATGTGAATTTAATAAATAAAATTCTTATTATGAGACGATTTGAGTTTGAGAATGTGTATATGTGTCATATATTGTGAAATATGTGATTTCGTGTGAAAAGGATTTTAGATATTAATTTTAATATTTATTGATTAAAATAAATATTTTAATTTATTTATTTATTGAGTTAAATAAATGATTATGTGACTGTTATGGAGTAATTTAATTAAGTGTAATATATTAATTAAATGAATATTTAATATTTAATTTAATTGATATAATAATTTTATATTATAGTTCTAATTTAATTGAGATAATTAAATTAGATGAGTAATGTGATGAGTGTTACATGCAATTATAATTAGCTTGTAATTATAATTATGTGATAATTTTATGTGATTAACTGATGTTAAACTTTTAATTAATTAAATTAATGTTAAGATTTAATTAGTTAAAGGATAACATTAAGAATATGTGTTAAAAGATTTATTAAAAGAGTTTTAAAACCGTTTTCCCAAACAAGGCCCTTACTTTTGTTTTAAACCTGTTTTACCCAAACAAGGCCTTAACTACTAAAAATCTATTTTTTTTAAAATAATGTGATTTTGCCAAACAAGCCTTAGGGCTTTTAAAATTTTAATTTTTGTAACTTATATATTAAATTGGTAATTAGTATATGATATAAGTATAGGAATTAATAGCTGATATTTATGTGTATTATATATGTATAATATGTATCTATATGTCAGTATATGTTTTGTAAAAACTAAGTTAGTTTAAAAAAAGAGTTAGACAAAGAAAAAGACAATGAAAAACACATAGAAAGATAGAGAGAAAAGAGAAGAGGAAGAGAGAAAGAAGGTAGAGGAAGAAGAAGTTTGAGAGACTCAAACTGATAGTAGTGTGCATACAAGCCAATCATGTATGATGATAAAGCACATACTTTGTAAACAATCTTATTTATTTATTAATAAAATATTCATTTAAGGCATTTATTTATCTACATGGTGTTGTTTTTATAATATGTAAATAACCCATAGTTTTAAGCAATGATTTTAGAATCATGATGAGATCATGCTAATGAGATCTAAATTCTTAGAAAGCTTAAAAACTAAAATAGTTTTCAATTGTGGGATTACTAAAATGGGAATTAGTAAATCCGGATAGATTGGTACATAATGTTGCTTGCTCATTGAATGAGGATGACTGATCTCATGATCATTTGTGTGGAGACACTAAAGCAAGTATGTAGGTGTTTATTGGAGAATAAGTTCACTGAACGTGACTCGCTATGGAATACCTAATGGAGTTTTACTCGCCTGTCAATAGGAATTCTTAATGTGATTGTAGTACAAGTGATCCTTGGACTTGAGATCATCATAGTATCTTGTATGTAACAAATTATACTTTGACTTATTCCTTAAGGTCTTTTAAGGCATATATAGGGTATGCTTGGGTATAATGAGTTACATATGGAGATAATGTATGATCAATAAAGAATCTACCACCTCTAGTAAAAGAGGAGATATGTCCTATGTGATTCGTTAAATGACAACCCAGGAATCCTTGGCCAAGGTAGAATGAAATTAGAAAGAGGTTTCTAATTTGCACTATTTGGAGTTGTGCGTTTTCTAATCGAAATACATATGATTAAATAAATTAAGACTTGACAGTAAATCTATTTCTTTTATTTAATTGAGACATTGTATGGTGGAAGGATTGAATTGTATGGTAACTATTAACTCACAGGTTCTTTTATGATTAATGTTAAAATCTATATTATCTAAAAAGTCGTTGATCGCTAGGGAGGCTTATCCCTATTGTAGAATAAATGTTATTTATTTAAATAGATTATTAGTTTTATTTATTTATTTAAATAAGATTAGAATTGTTCTAATTGATTTATTCACAACCGGTTTAATATGGAGAACCTAAAGGGTCACACCATAAAAGGAAGAAGAATTATTTAAGAAGAAAATGGCATGATAGTAATAATGCATTAAGTATAATTAATTTAATCTATGGTGATAGAATAAATTAAATAGCTTAATATTTATTATTTAATATTTTAGAAATATTAAATATAAATTAATAAGAGGAGTCTTATTAATATTATTATTATTATTATTATTTTAATTCTAAAGGAGTTTAGGAATTAATATAATATCAGTACTCTCTCTCTCTTAATCCTAATAACATTAGGATATAAATTAATTAAAAGTGTTTAATTAATTAATTAAATAAAATCCTATTCTAATTGGATTAGGAGGGTTAACCTAATATCTATATAAGAGAGTCTTATATCAGAAATAAGGTATGTGAATTTTTTAAAAGGTTGGGAGTACACATATTCTATAGAGATAAAAACAAGGGTTAAGCCAATAACCCATCTTCCTGAGTTCTTCATCTTCCTTGCTGGATCACCGTTAGAGGCCAAACATTTGGGTGGCTGACATTGATCAAGGGAAGGAGCCACTACAGAGGAATCAAAGGAATCAAAGGAGTAGAACTTGTACCTGAGGAAGCTTGGATCTTCAAAGGTATAATTCCACATCCTCTCTTTCTATGTATTGACTGATAATTGATGCACGAGAAAGATTATGGTTAAGGGTTTGTAAAAAAAATTTAAAATCTGATTTTTCATCCCTTCCGCTGCGTTTATGTAATTTGATTGCATGCTTATGTTTCTAGCAAACCCAACAGTGGTATCAGAGCCAATCTTGTGCTAATTATCAGTTTATGTTATTCCATACATATATGATATGCGATTGGATCGAGTTCTTGGGCAAAAAATTTTTTTCAAATTCTGCGAAGCTGCGCAGCTGCGGCGGTGCAAGGCATTCTTGCTGCGCAGCTGCGCCAGTGACTTGTCCTGGTTTTCATACTGCGCAGCTACGCCGGTTCCCTTTACATTCCTGGCGCAGTTGCGCCACTGGACAAGAACTGAAAAAAAAAATTCTTTTGTTTTGATTAATCAAATAAATAGTTTATTTAATTAATAAAGGTTTTAAATAAAGATGTTTATTTTATATGAAATATGATTTCAGAATTGCTAAAATTAAAGAGTTTAATTTGGAATTGTTTTTGAATGAAATAAAGGAGTTTATTTTTCCAAAAACAAAGTTTAGCAAGCTTTTGCCCATTAACTGATATTAATACATATATGGAATGAATTTACTTTCATGAGATGAATAAGTTTTATTGATACGTATGATGATATGTATGTTAATAAAAGGGAATGATTATGGACTATGACCAATGTGATTGGAATTTATTTTGGATGAATGCTTGAATGTATGGGTTTTATAAAATGGGGTCTGCGTACCTCGTCTTCTCTAGTTTTATTCTCGGCGTAAAATTCTATCTCCCTCCTATGTAATTTCCTTTAACTGCTGATCAAGGTTTCTATTTAATTGTAAATAGTTTATGTAATAGAGATAGTTAGAATTATCTTGAAGAACTGGAGATCAAGGAGCAAGGAGCACTTGAAGACCCATTTGTATGGAGCCCGGGTTTAAATGTAATAGTTATATTTAAATTTAAATTCTTGCACTCCTAGGTTTGACCTTTTGGTTCACTTGGTGGCTCTAGTGAACCAAACTAGAATAAAAGTTCATAATCAATCCGGGTAGAATATAGCATTCTATATTGCATGCTAAATATTATATATATTATATTTTATGCAAGCATGCTTCGCATGTTTAATAAAATAATGCGTATTTTATATATATATGTGCATGCGCGCTAAACAAGATGAGACAAATAATAACAAACCCTCAAAAAAATAATATATTAAGTCCAAAGCGTTCAATGATATTTGGAATATCGAACATCTCCTTCTAGCATGGTTAATTAATAGAGTATTAAATATTTAATATGAGTTTTTTGTGCTATCCACAAGGCGAGTATTAAATATTTAAGATGTTAATTAATCATATTTGATTCTTATCAAGAAAATTGAACGATCTAGTCTTGTTGTGCTATCCACAAGGACGAAAATTTTTCTTTTTTGAATTTATGGAAGTGCTAGGCTAGACTTAACTTAAATCATTTTAGTTCGGATGTGCACACACATGACCATCATAATTTAAGAGGCAAAATAAAAAGAGTTACATGGTGATGTAATTGACAAGAGTTGTCTACCTATTTATTTGTATATCGCTTGTTGTGCTATCCACAAGGTTATATACATTTGAAATGGGATCCTTAATCTCACTAGCAAATCTTTAATTAGATGTTGCCGAACTATATAAGTGAGGGTAATATAGTTTGATGAAAATAGTAGGAGATACCAATTTAAAATAAAGACCTAAATTTATTTTGGTATGCAAAGTTAATAAAATGAATGTTTGCTAAAATGTTGTCTTTTCAAATGCAGAATTTTAAAAATGTCAAAATCACTAATCTCACTACGAAGCATACTTGATGCAAATAAACTTACCGGGCCGAATTATGAGGACTGGCTAAGAAATCTGAGAATTGTTCTCACTGCTGAAAAGATTTCTTATGTCATAAATTCAACTATCCTTAAATCTGTTTCGGAAATAGCCTCTGAGGAAGAGATTGCCACTTTCAATAAGTGGCAAGATGATGCATCTGTAGCTCAATGCATTATGCTCGCATCCATGAATAACGAACTTCAGCGTCAGCACGAAAAAATGGATGCTCCTGCTATGCTGCTTCACCTTAAGGAGTTGTATGGTGAACAGAGTAGGACTGCTAGATATGAGATATCTAAGGAGCTCTTCCGATCTCGGATGATCGAGGGCACTGCCGTCGAGACTCATGTTCTGAAGGTAATCAATTTGATTGAACGCCTTGGACAGCTTAGGTTCGTCATGGATGGGGAGTTGAGTCAAGACTTGGTCTTGCAGTCACTCCCTGAGACCTTCTCGCAGTTTGTGGTTAATTTTCACATGAATAAGCTAGATGTCAGCTTGCCTGAGCTGCTTAACATGCTGAAAACTGCAAAAGGTCACTTCTCATCCAAGAAGAACCATGTCTTGATGGTGGATTCTTCCAATAAAAGGAAGAGGCCCAAGGTGTCTTCTGAAAAGAAGAAATCCAAGAAGGCTAAGGGAAAGGGGAAAGAAAAGGAACAAAAGAATCCTGAACCAGCTAAAGGAATGTGCTTTCATTGCAACGAGCCAAGACATTGGAAGAGGAACTGCAAGAAGTTTCTAGCAGAGAAGAAGCTTGGAGAAGCTTTGACTTCCAATCAAAGTTTGTTTATGATTGAAATTAACTTTTCTGAAAGTCATAATTCTACTTGGGTATTGGATACCGGCTGTGGGTCTCACATATGTAACACTGTGCAGGGACTGGTCAGAAGTAGAAAGCTGAACAATGAAGAGCTGATCCTACGAGTGGGGAATGGAGCAAAGGTTGCTGCATTAGCTGTAGGAACTTATTATTTAGAAATGCCTTCGGGCAAGTCCATTTATCTTAATAACTGTTATTATGTTCCGAATATTATTAAAAACATTATTTCAATTTCTGTATTGGATATAGAAGGTTTTGACGTTATTATAAAGAACAATTGTTGTTCTATTTATAAAGACGATGTTTTATATGGTATTAGAAATTTGCGAAATGGGCTTTATATACTTGACTTGCATGAAAATATATTTCAAATTGAACAAACTAAGAAAAGAAAAAGAGATGATATTAATTATACCTACATGTGGCACTGTAGACTCGGTCATATTAATAAAACAAGATTATCCAAGTTGCATAAGGATGGGCTCCTAGAGCTATCCAATTATGAATCATATCCAATTTGTGGATCTTGTCTCATAGGTAAAATGACTTAAATCTCCTTTTAGTAGAAAAATAGAAAGAGTTACAGAGTTGTTGGCATTAATTCACACAGACGTTTGTGGACCTATGACAACAAGTGCACGGGCTGGGTATTCTTATTTTATTACTTTCACTGATGATCACTTAAGATTTGGATATGTGTATTTAATGAAATACAAATCAGAATCATTTAAAAAGTTCAAAGAGTTCAGAAGTGAAGAAGAGAAACAAACGTGCAAGAGTATTAAGATACTTCGATCAGATCGAGGTGGAGAATACTTAAGTGGTGAGTTTCTCAATTGTCTCAAAGAAAATGGTATAATCTCACAATGGACTCCTCCAGGTACACCACAGTTAAATGGAGCATCTGAAAGGAGAAATCGAACACTGTTGGACATGGTTCGATCCATGATGAGTTTTACCGAGCTTTCAATTTCCTTCTGGGGTTATGCCCTAGAAACGGCTGCATACCTACTTAACAAGGTACCTACAAAATCCGCCCCAAAGACTCCATATGAGATGTGGAAAGGGAGGAAACCAAATCTTAAACATGTTAAGACTTGGGGTTGTCCAGCTTATGTCAAAAAGTTTGAAAATAATAAGCTACAGACTAAATCCGATAAGTGTAGATTTGTGGGATACCCTAAAGAAACCGTAGGGTATTATTTCTATCATCCAACTGATCAAAAGGTGTTTGTTGTGAAATATGCTGCCTTCTTGGAGAAAGAGTTTATCCATGAAGGGGTCAGTGGGAGTAAGATATATCTTAAAGAAGTTCAAGAACCACAAATTACCACGGATCAAAGTCAGGTACCTAACCAAGTAGAAGAACCTACTGTACCACACCCTGTTCGTAAAATCTGGAAGAGTACCGAAGATACCTGAGAGGTATGGATTCGTTATAGAGGATGACGATGAGGTACACATCATGAATGATGATGATCCATTGAATTACGAACAGGCTATGAGTAATAAAGACTCAGGGAAATAGCTTGAAGCCATGAAATTCAAAATGGACTCCATGTATGAGAACAAAGTATGGACTTTAGTTTCACCACCTGAAGGCATTAAGCCTATTGGGTGTAAATGGGTTTTTAAAAGAAAGACTGGAGCAAACGGGAAGGTAGAGACCTATAAGGCCCGACTGATTGCAAAAGGTTTCAAAAAAAGACAAGGAGTTAACTATGATGAAACCTTCTCACCAGTAGCCATGCTCAAGTACATTCAGATTTTGCTTGCGATTGCAGCTTATAACGACTATGAGATCTGGCAGATGGACGTGAAAACGTCCTTCCTCAATGGGAAACTTGAGGAGGATGTGTATATGACACAGCCAGAGGGATTTATTTCAAAAGTTGGAACAAATCAAGTCTGTAAGCTATAACGATCCATTTATGGGTTGAAGCAAGTTTCTCGTAGATGGAACATTCGTTTTGATGAGACAATCAAAGAGTTTGATTTTATCAAAAATGAAGATGAACCATGTGTATACAAGAAGGTTAGTGGGAGCGCAGTATCATTCCTTGTATTATATGTTGATGATATATTACTGATAGGGAATGACATTCCTATGTTACAATCAATTAAAATCTGGTTATCTAAAAACTTCTCCATGAAGGACTTGGGTGAAGCATCCTATATTTTGGGGATAAAGATCTATAGAGATAGATCTAAAAGGTTGCTCGGCTTATCCCAAGGAACGTACATTGATACGATGCTAAAGAGGTTTAGCATAGAAGATTCCAAAAGAGGTCTCATGCCGATGAGCCATGGAATACATCTCTCCAAGAAACAGGCCCCAAAGACACCTGAGGACAGAGACCGTATGAGTAAGATCCCTTATGCTTCTGCAATAGGATCTATCATGTACGGTATGATATGTACTAGACCGGATGTTGCTCACGCACTTAGTGTAACGAGCAGATACCAATCGAATCCAAGAGAAGAGCACTGGAAGGCAGTGAAAAATATCCTAAAGTACTTGAGAAGGACTAAAGATATTTTTCTTGTCTACGGTGGGTTTGAATTAAAACTCGAGGGATTCACGGACTCAAGTTTTCAAACAGACCAAGATGACAGTAAATCTGTTTCAGGGTATGTGTTTACCTTGAACGGAGGCACAGTGAGTTAGAAGAGTTTCAAGCAGCAAACAGTTGCTGATTCAATGACAGAGGCAGAGTATATAGCTGCAAGTGAAGCTGCAAAGGAAGCTGTTTGGATGAAGAAGTTCATAACTAAACTTGGTGTGGTTCCTAGCATTGGAGAAGCAGTTCCCGTATACTGTGACAACAACGGAGCGGTTGCACAGGCTAAGGAACCCAGGTCTCATCAGAAATCCAAACACGTGTTGCGGCGATTTCACTTGATCAGGGAGATCATTGAAAGAGGAGACGTCACCATAGAGCGTGTGGACTCTCAAGACAACATTGCAGATCCATTTACTAAAGCTCTAACACAACAACAGTTTGATCGTCACTTAGAGAAGATGGGTATGAGATACCATGGCGATTGGCTTTAGTGCAAGTGGGAGATTGATAGTAGTGTGCATACAAGCCAATCATGTATGATGATAAAGCACATACTTTGTAAACAATCTTATTTATTTATTAATAAAATATTTATTTAAGGCATTTAATTATCTACATGGTGCTGTTTTTATAATATGTAAATAACCCATAGTTTTAAGCAATGATTTTAGAATCATGATGAGATCATGCTAATGAGATCTAAATTCTTAGAAAGCTTAAAAACTAAAATAGTTCCCAATTGTGGGATTACTAAAATGGAGATTAGTAAATACGGATAGATTAGTACATATGTTGCTTGCTCATTGGATGAGGATGACTGATCTCATGGTCATTTATGTGGAGACACTAAAGCAAGTATATAGGTGTTTATTGGAGAATAAGTTCACTGAACGTGACTCGCTATGGAATACCTAGTGGAGTTTTACTCGCCTGTCAATAGAAATTCCTAATGTGATAGTAGTACAAGTGATCCTTGGACTTGAGATCATCATAGTATCTTGTATGTAACAAATTATACTTTGACTTATTCCTTAAGGTCTTTTAAGGCATATATAGGGTATGCTTGGGTATAATGAGTTACATATGGAGATAATATATGATCAATAAAGAATCTACCACCTCTAGTAAAAGAGGAGATATGTCCTATGTGATTCGTTAAATGACAACCCAGGAATCATTGGCCAAGGTAGAATGAAATTAGAAAGAGGTTTCTAATTTGCATTATTTGGAGTTGTGCGTTTTCTAATCGAAATACATATGATTAAATAAATTAAGATTTAACAGTAAATCCATGTCTTCTATTTAATTGGGACATTGTATGGTGAAAGGATTGAATTGTACGGTAACTATTAACTCACAGGTCCTTTTATGATTAATGTTGAAATCTATATTATCTGGAAAGTCGTTGATCGCTAGGGAGGCTTATCCCTATTGTAGAATAAATGTTATTTATTTAAATAAATTATTAGTTTAATTTATTTATTTAAATAAGATTAGAATTGTTCTAATTGATTTATTCACAACCGATTTAATATGGAGAACCTAAAGGGTCACACCATAAAAGGAAGAAGAATTATTTGAGAAGAAAATGGCATGATAGTAATAATGCATTAAGTATAATTAATTTAATCTATGGTGATAGAATAAATTAAATAGCTTAATGTGTTTTATTTAATATTTTAGAAATATTAAATATAAATTAATAAGAGGAGTCTTATTAATATTATTATTAATATTATTATTATTATTATTATTCTAAAAGAGTTTAGGAATTAATATAATATCAGTACTCTCTCTCTCTCTTTCTCTCTCTTAATCCTAATAAGATTAGGATATAAATTAATTAAAAGTGTTTAATTAATTAATTAAATAAAATCCTATTCTAATTGGATTAGGAGGGTTAACCTAATATCTATATAAGAGTGTCTTATATCAGAAATAAGGTACGTGAATTTTTCAAAAGGTTGGGAGTACACATATTCTATAGAGATAGAAACAAAGATTAAGCCAATAACCCATCTTCCTGAGTTCTTCATCTTCCTTAATGGATCACCGTTAGAGGCCAAACATTTGGGTGGCTGACATTGATCAAGGGAAGGAGCCACTACAGAGGAATCAAAGCAATCGAAGGAGTAGAACTTGTACCTGAGGAAGCTTGGATCTTCAAAGATATAATTCCACATCCTCTCCTTCTATGTATTGACTGATAATTGATGCACAAGAAAGATTATGGTTAAGGGTTTGCAAGAAAATTTTAAAATCTGATTTTTCATCCCTTCCGCTGCATTTATGTAATTTGATTGCATGCTTATGTTTCTAGCAAACCCAACAGTGGTATCAGAGCCAATCTTGTGCTAATTATCAGTTTATGTTATTCCATACATATATGATATGCGATTGGATCGAGTTCTTGGGCAACAATTTTTTTTTCAAATTCTGCGAAGCTGCGCAGCTGCGGCGGTGCAAGGCATTCTTGCTGCGCAGCTGCGCCAGTGACTTGTCCTGGTTTTCATGTTGCGCAGCTGCGCCGGTTCCCTTTACATTCCTGGCGCAGTTGCGCCACTGGACAAGAACTGAAAAAAAAATTCTTTTGTTTTGATTAATCAAATAAATAGTTTATTTAATTAATAAAGGTTTAAAATAAAGATGTTTATTTTATATGAAATATGATTTCAGAATTGCTAAAATTAAAGAGTTTAATTTGGAATTGTTTTTGAATGAAATAAAGGAGTTTATTTTTCCAAAAACAAAGTTTAGCAAGCTTTTGCCCATTAACTGATATTAATACATATATGGAATGAATTTACTTTCATGAGATGAATAAGTTTTATTGATACGTATGATGATATGTATGTTAATAAAAGGGAATGATTATGGACTATGACCAATGTGATTGGAATTTATTTTGGATGAATGCTTGAATGTATGGATTTTATAAAATGGGGTTAATCTGTTATTGGTAAACAACGATCAAAGCAAGTCTTTCGGTTCCTATTTTTCCATGTGAACTTGATGATATTATGAACTATTTCAAATTATATTGCAAAAAGCATGATATGTTATATATGTTGCAAGCATAAAATGTTAAAGTCAACTTATGATTACATTGATTGATTAAAGAATGTTGATTGAGTAAGGAACTCAATCTTTATATTTGTTATGTGAATTAAAGCATGTGTGCCATGTTACTTTAATGATTATGAGATATGTGTTGAGTATGCTATTATGTGCTACGTGATGCATGAAAGCTATTAGATCTTGCTGAGCTATCGAGCTCACTCTTGCAAATAACCACTTTTGCATGTCAAGGATGCAAGGTAATGATACGTGCTAGTTGAATGTTAAGATCAATATCGATGCAAAAAATTATTTATTCTAGATGAGAAATATATTTGTTTTGGATGTATTATACTTGTTAAAGTTGTAAAGTTGAGCTATCTGATGTATAGTGGATATTACCTTGTAATGTAAGATTTTAATTAGCAACTCTGATGTAACGACTCATGATATAGATTTGAGTCGAAGATATGTTATGTAAAGGTTACGATTCAGGGCCATAAAGAAAGAATTTATAAAAGTTTTAAATATTCCGCATTTTTAGTGATTTTAATATCGAATAATGATGTAAAGTTAGACTGAAGTTGTATTATTAACAATTGAGAATGAGAATTATATTGTAAGAATTTTGGGGGCGTTACAAGGTCCCTGTAGCCGAGGGGTTTACTCATTCCCTCTTGCAGTTGGAGTTGTTCACCGCCGATTCCGTCGCATGGGTTCCTTACACCCCTGATCATCTGACAGTCTATTTTGAGAACAATTTTTTGATGGGGATGGAGTATATATTATCCACTCGTCGAATCCCTTTCTTGACAGAGGAAGGTTGGGAGCTCTACTTGGGAGACCGTGCCATCAAGAGTACTGTAGGGGAGATTCGTATTCCATATCTTCCCCCCACTAGACGTCATTGGTCTTTATCTCAGCCGATCACAGAGATTTCCCTGGAGGGTTTGGATGACTTTAAATTGTTAGAGGGCCCTTATACTCAGGAGGCATTTTATCGCTGGTGGACTCCTCGCACCATTAGGGCTCAGACCCGTGCTACTCAGTTCTTGCCAAACATGGTTCCCGGGTCTGTGATGATGACAGACTGGATTGCCTGTGTTAGAGAGCCCACTCATTTGGAGCAGATTTCTAGCTTGACCCAGCGATTGGATCGGGCACTTTTTTATCAGGTATTTGGGCAGAGATCCCTCAGAGGCAGATTCTTTTGATCCGTCCAGCTTTGGCGCTGGCCCCTCAGGTGGCCCATATTCTGACAGCTTTACTGGAGCAGATCCCCCACCATACAGACCCGATATCCCGTCTGGCAGAGATACAATGCCTCAGGCGGAGTTGCAACAGGTTGATCGGCTAGATGTAAACATCATAGATTTCTTTTGATAGGATCGTTATCTCTTTTGATAGGCCTCTGTTAGATATTGGGCGGATGTGCCCCATTTCCCTGTATTTTTTATTTCTTTAGCTTTTAGATAGAGATGATGCATTAGATGATGATGTATTTAGGAATGTATGTATAATGCTTTCTATTCATTGCATTATATTATCTTTTACGATTGTCATCTTTTATGATGCATGTATTATATGTCATGGATATGCATGTATATTGTTGAGTTTAGCATTGACCACTAGATGGTCTCATGATACGGTTCTACAGATATCTTCATGCACCAAGATCAGGATCGAGCATAGTCCTCCTACTTTGATAGCCTCGTGTTTGAGGTCGTGGTGTGATAGTCTGCCCTATCTGGACCGAGTGGCAGTTGATCGTATAATGGGACATTCCATGGCCCTCCTGACATTCCAAGTTCTAGTGGGCATTATAGAGGGAATGTTATCATATTGGATTCCTGAGAGACAGGTCTTCAGGTTTGGGACTTATGAGTTGACTCCTACGCTGGAGGAGTATGAGCGGATTATAGACCTTCCGCTGGACCGGCCCTGTGCTAGGGTAGCTGTTGGAGAGTTGAGGCGACGATTTACGACCTTGACCGGTTTGCAGCACACAGTCATCTTAAACGAGATTACCTTAGGGCATGTAATATCCCTGGATTTCTTGATCGACCATTTTGGATCGCTAGATAACTATCTACTACACTCAGGAGATTTTTCCATTGCTGAGGATAGGTGGTGCTCTGCCCGAGTAAATGCTTTATTGATGTGCATTGTGGCTTATCTATACATGCCACTGTATATGTACCATCTGGATATTAGCTTCATCATTATAGTTAGTCCTCTTAGAGAGGGTCGCACCATCTCTCCCATGATATTAGCAAAGACCTTGATATCAGCCTCATTTTTTTGTACCCATATTATTGCGTTCTTCAGAGGTAGTGCAGTGTTGTTATACATCTGGTTTATGATGCATTTGAGACCGGTCGATATTTCCAGACCCCATGGATATTTCTTGACATATGAGATATTTGCATCTTATTCTTTTCAACTGGCTGACTGTGTAGATACAGCATCTTGGTTTGTCTTCTTGGCCGTGATTGAGGATCTTTTCTCCATTTTGCATTGCTCAGGATTTAGCTCCCCTTACAACTATGTTACCCATGTAGTGGGTATGGACTTTTTTCCATTGGTTGGTCTGCGAGGAGTGACTACATATCATCATTTGGCTGTCCTGGGACAGTTCGACCAGTACCAAGATGTTTATTCTTTTGGTGGAGCTTTTGATCAGTGGTTACCAGCCTCATCTTAGTCAGAGGATGATTTGTCTAGAGTTTATGATTATTGGATCCATCCAGAGATGGCTGATTTTTCCTTGAGTCAACCGGGTCGTTCCTCTGAGTATTCTGCATGGCTTGAGGCAGTTATTACATCATCTATGGTTTCTTATTCAGAGCCTAGCACTGATTCTGATGAGGAAGAACCTATAGAGGATTATGTTTCTCCCACTGAGGATGAGCTGTTCGCTAGTTTGACAGCAACCCTGATCAGTGACACCCCTAGTTCTTCAGCTGCTGTGCCCCACCTTCTATAGATTCTTTGGAGCAGGTGATACAGCTTTTGATATTTGAGAGAGATCAGGCTAGAGCCTTAGTGTTGACGACCCTTTTAGGTCGGGATGTTGCTTTTGTCGAGAGAGATGAGGCTCGGGCTTCCAGGGATGCTTCTGTTGTTGGGAGAGATGAGGCTTGAGCTACCATGATGCTTCTGTTGCTGATAGTATGGCTCTTAGATCATACACAGAGGGCATTGTTGCAGATATGAGTGCCTTTATGGATGACCATGGTAGCACCTTGCAGACGGCGATAGATCTTTTAGCTCGTACTGAGGTTGCAGGCCAGGAGCTCAGAGATGCGCCTACATCTTTAGAAAGGGATGTTATGTTGGACTTGTTGTCCCGTTTGACTGTGGGCTTATAGACTAGTTTTCATTTTCCTGCATAGACTAGATTAGCCATTTTTGTCATGTATAGGAGACATTGTATATATTAAATAGTATTATATGGCAAGGAAATATATTTTGATTCACCTCCCTTTTGTATATGTCTTGATCTTTGCTTGATGATTGCCATTTTCTTTTTGACTTGTTGTCTTGATGTATCACTAGCTCTTCCTTGATGGACTAACATTGAGATGTCGGAGGGTCTTTTAGAAAGGTTCATTGATTATGGAGGCTTTAGGGCATTTGGGTTTTATATAAGGTTTGGTGTCTTGAGACTGGTATTTGATGAGATATTTGAGTGTATAGGTAAAGTGTTTGGCTTTCTTTTAAAGGTTAGATCGCCCATAGATGACTGCCTACGTACTCTTGAGGTTAAGGGAGATCAGGTTTTTCGTAGTTCAGTCCTTGTAGTAAAGACCTGAATTGATTTGATTTGATTTTTTTCTTTTTTCATCTTTTTTTTCTTTCTTTTAGAACCAGAATGGCGGTTTACAGGTAACTCAGACATAGTATCTTTTCACAGTGTCTGAATTTATAAGCTGGGAAAATTTCTCCCCATCCATTTCTTGCAATTTGAGGACTCCTCCTGTTAATACTTCCTTGACGATGAAAGGGCCTTTCTAGTTTGGGGTGAATTTTCCTCTGGCTTCATCTTGATTGGCGAGGATCTTCTTCAGCGCCAAATCATTTTCCTTGAATTGCCTAGACCGAACCTTCTTGTTATAGGACCAAGCAATCCTTTGCTGGTATAACTGACCATGGAAGATGGATGCCGCCCTTTCCTCATCTATCAGAGATAAGTGGTGGTATCTCTCTTGTATCCATTGGTCTTCTTCCATCTGAGCATCTATCAATACTCTTAATGATTCCATTTCTACTTCTATGGGGAGTAAAACTTCCATGCCATAGACTAATAAATAGGGGGTAGTCCCAGTAGAAGCGCACATTAACGTTTTGTAGGCTAACAGAGTCAGAGGCAATACGTCATGCCATTCTTTGTGATTAGCGAACATCTTTTGCATGATCTTCTTGATACTCTTATTGGCTGCTTCGACAACACCATTCATTTTTGGACGATAGATGACGGAATAAAGATGTTTGATATGGAATTTACTGCATAATTCCTTCATCATCTGGTTGTTCAGATTCTTAGCATTGTTTGATATGATCACCTCCGGTTGTCCGTATCGACAGATTAAATTGTTTATAATGAAACTAATGATCACCTCCTTAGTGACTTTGGGAAAGGAGGCATCTTTGACCAATTTGGTAAAGTAGTCGATCATGATGAAGATAAATTGATGACCATTGCTAGCTTTGGGATCTATTGGACCAATCACATCCATCCCCCACATGGAAAAGGGTCATAGGGAACTCATATTGTACAGTTCATTTAGAGGAGCGTGGATGGCATTTCCATGGATTTAGCATTGATAGCATCTCCTGACGTGATCATCACAGTCGGCTTTGAGGGAAATCCAGTAATGCCCTGTTTTTAATATCTTATTGGCAAGTAAAGGATCGCTCGTATGTGGACCACAGACTCCACCGTGGACTTCATCCATCAGTCTTTGGGCTTAGTCTTTGTCTAGGAACCTTAGCAGGCCTATTCCAACATCCCTTTTGTAAAGTGCATCTCCGCTTATATAGAACTTCATGGCCATTTTATGGATCCGCTTTCTTTCGGCTTGGCTTGCCCCAATGGGCATAGATCCATCTCATAGATATTCATTGATGTCCTGATACCAGGGCTGTTTGATGGGAGGTAGTTCATCAGATACTTCTCCAATATAATTTCCATAGGTTGGTGCCTTTTGGCTTGCAAATTTGATATCAGGGATTCCTCTTCTATTGGATATGTGGATCAAGGAAGCCAGTATTGCTAATGCATCCGTGCATTTCTATTACGAGGGATGTAGATGAATGTTATTTCTTTAAAATCCATATCCATCTTGATGACCTGCCAATGATAGGGAAGTAAATACAATTCCTTGGTGTGATATGCCCCGGTGGTTTGTCTGATGACCAACTCAAAATCTCTAAATACCGCTAACCATTGGATACCCATGGATTGGGCCAGTTTTAATCCCATTATACAGCCTTCATACTCAGTTGTGTTGTTGGTTTTGATAAACTGTAGTTTGATGTCCATGGGATACTATTCTCCTGTGATTGATACAAGAACTATCCATGCTCCTGCACCTTCCATGTTTACAGCCTCGTTGAAGTACAATTTCTAGAATTGGTCGATATCTTTTTGAGGGTTTTACTAAATTATCATTATTCCATCATCTAGGAAATAAGTTTCCAAGGGTTTGAAGTTCCCTGATGGTGCTTCAACCAATTGATCTGTAATTCCTTGACCTTTGATGGACTTTTGAGTCACGTAGATGATATCGAATTAATGAAGGATCAATTACCATTTCGATAATCGATAATTCAACATGGGCTTGCTGAATATGTACTTCAAAGGATCCATGTGGGATATGAGATAAGTTGTGTGTCTATGAATATAATGTTGTAATCTCATGGCGGTCTATGCTACAACACAACAGGTTTTTTCCATCAAGGTGTACTTCTGCTCACCGATGCTGAATCTTTTGTTGAGGTAATAGATAGCTCTTTCCTTGCCTCTATCATCTTTCTGCCCCATCATATAACCCATAGCGTTGCCATTGACGGATATGTAGATGAATAAGGGAACTTTGTCCCTTGGCGGTACCATAATAGGAGCTTCCACCAGTTGCTTCTTGATTACGAGGAAAACTTTTTGACAGTCTTCATTCCATTTTTTGGAGGAATTTTTCCTTAACAACTTGAATATAATCTCACAAGTTGTTGTGAGTTGGGAGATGAATCTGCTTGTGAAATTAATTCTTCCAAGAAATCCTCATTTTTTGTTTGGGGTATAAGCATCTTAGTGATGGCTTTAATCTTGGCGGGATCTAGCTCAATGCCTCTGTTGCTTACCAGAAATCCTAATAATTTACCAAATTTGACACCGAAGGCACATTTGGCTGGATTCATCTTTAAGTTGTATTTAAGAAGCCTGTTGAATAGCTTTCTGAGATGGTCAATGTGGTCATCTTCCCTTCAAGATTTGACGATGATGTCATCCACATACACCTCTATCTCTTTGTGCATCATGTCATGAAAAAGGGCCATCATGGCTAGCTAATTTGTGCTGCTGGCATTGATAAGGATGAAAGACAATCGCCTATAGTAGAAGGTTCCCCTTGGGGTGATAAAGGCTATTTTTTCCGTATCTTCTTTGGCAACAATGATTTGGTGATACCCGGCGAAGCAGTCCATAAATGAGTACATGCCATACTGCACCGTGTTGTCTATCAGTATGTGGATGAAAGGTACTGGAAAGTCTTCTTTGAGATAAGCTTTGTTCAAATCCTGGTAATTGACGCATACTCGTACCTTCCCTCCGGGCTTAGGTATAGGAACTATATTGGGCAACCATTCAGGGTAGGTTGAGACCATGATAATGCCTGCTTTAAATTGCTTGGCAACTTCTTCTTTGACCTTCAGACTCCACTCAGGCATTATTCTCCTGAGTTTCTATTTAACAAGCTTGAATCCCTTTTTAATGGGTAGTTGATGAATGACAATGTCAGTAGACAAGTCAACCATGTCTTCATATGTCCATACAAACACATCCTAGAATTGAGTTAGGATTTCAATCACGTTTGTCATTTGGTTTGGGGTAAGGTCGTTGCCTATTTGGATTTCTCTAGGATTTTTTGAGGTTCCGATATTAACTGTAGTGGTTTGGTCGAGGTCTGGTTTGGGTTTGTATTCGACCCATTCTTTGATCTTCTCAGGCACCTCATAGTCATCTATCTCTTCTTGATCAATCTCCATCAAGTCAAAGTCCAATTCTACATCAAAGTTGTAGTCACTGTTGAGACTTGGCAATTCATCGGCAATGCTAGACAAATTCAAATTTGGAGTCCTGAAAACAAAATGCTTTCTCTTAATATATGACATTGTTTAACCATACAAAGCATCAATGAAAGCATGACAAAAGTAACTACTAGTACTATGAAACAAAAGTAAGCAGTATATAATATCTACACTTTAGGTCAGATAGACTCTCTGCCCTTTTACCCTTTATGACTGATGCACGCAGTGCTGATCCAGTTGTTCAAGGTCAGGTCCTTATTGACTAAGATAATGAAGGGGTTTTTGTTATCCTCCTTCTCTTTGATGATGACCATGACTGAATTCATTTCAGGGTCAGTGCTTTTCTTTGAACTGTTCTCCTTATCTCTGTTGATGTGAGGGATTAGGATATGATCTTCTGAATAGTCACCATCTGGGATATTTTCGTTCATTGGGTATGTGCCAAAAAATACATCTTTGCAAATCAATCTTGCACTTCTTATAGGAACATTTCATTCCTTTCCTTGTTTTCCTTAATAGGAATCTGGATTTCTTTCTCACTGGCCTGTTTGACTTGAGGAATCAGCATACCTGACACAAAAGCATGAACTTTCCTTGTTGGCTTCATGAATCTGATATCTGTGAGATTTACTAGCAGAATGGTGGTTGCGTTCACCGGCTGATGCTTATGAGGGTTTTTATGATTTGATCCATAGGAATAGCCTGATCCCGCTTTCCCTGTCTGGTTAGGTATCTAAACTCAATGTTTGATCCGTTGTTGATTTTTCCCTAGCCTTTAAAGGGACAGAAATCCAAAGATATCATTTCTTTACTGACGGACATCACTTCAAAAGAAATTCTTGGCTTCAAGCCTAGAGCCCCATTAGGTCGATAGTGAGAGTTTCTCACTTCGAATGCTTGAAAACTGGCTGGCTCAACTCCATCGTTGAGGCTGATCATAGGCATAACACATTGTGTGTAGACAGGAAACTCTAGTTCGGCATTAACAGTGACCAGATTGCCATTGATGATGTATTTGACTTGTTGATGAAGGGTGGATAGGACTGCTCCTGCCGAATGGATCCACGGTCTTCTCAATAGTAAATTATATCCAGTGGTGATATTCAACACTTGGAAGGATATATAGAAGGTGTGTGGACCAATCTCCCTGGGTAGTTCGATTTCTTTTACAGCATTTCATCGAGACCCATCGAAGGTTCTTATGACTATATGGCTTCTCCGGATTCGATTTGGATTGATCTTTATTCTTTCCAAAGTATCAGAAGGACAGATGTTCAAGGAAGATCCTCCATCGATTAACACGCCCCCTATCATATATCAAGAGGACATCACTGCTATATGCAATGACCAGCCCCTTCAGCTGGTATATCATTATCAGTGAAAGATATCACATTGTTGTTGAAAATGTGCTCTATCAAGTGACAGAACTTTTTTGTATCTACAGTCTTCGGTAGATACACTTCTTCCAGTATTTGTATTAAGATCTTATGATGATCTTCTAAAGATAAGACCAAATCCATAATGGATACCTGTCGAGGTGCCTCTTTTAATCTTTGCACTACCTTGGCTTCATTATACCCCATTTTGCTGAGGAATTCTTCAATCTTTTCCTCGGGTACTCTACCCTTGGCTTTGGTGACTGAATTTATCACTCGCTGAGGCTGATACAACCGGTTTTCCTTTGTTATAGCAACCTTATGATTTGATGTTGACCCCTCGTTTTCCCCATAGTTCCATGGGACTCTTTTTAAGCTGATCAAGGGATATTGCGGTCTGAATGGCAACATCAATTGTTCTGGTGCAGCCACTTTCAAAGGATTCTTTCCCCCTTTGTCCCCCTTTCCTTGAATTATCAAGGGTATGGCAGTTGTGTCGTTCTCACAGGAAATAACTGCTATAACTTCCTTCAAACTCCATGCCGAAGGAAGAAATATTACTTCTTCACCAGGAAAGCCATTGTCTGAACTTGCTTTTAACAATTTTCCGCTTTCAATCTATTTTTGGATTAGGTGACGAAATCCCAAACATTCTTTTGTATCGTGACAAGGAGTGTTAGAATGATATTGACATATTTTGGAAGGATTCAACATTTGGCTAATTTCTTCCATGGGCTGATTCAAAGCTGTAAACTTTCTCTTGAAAGCAAACTCTCTGTAAGCTCGGACTCTTTCTTCCCTGACGACTTTGTCTGCCCAGGTTTCATTTTCATGGAACCAATAGTGATCCTTCCTTGCAATTGGAAGAACTTTGGGCATGGGAGGATTTGTTTTCCTTTGGTTGACTTGAGTTACCAACTGCCGAGTCACTTGGTGATGGTATACTGTCAGTTCTGCCAGTTGACAAACCTGATCCTTAATAGACTTCATTTCTCATTCTATCAGGAAGCGGCATTCTAAATAGTCCCATTTGTTAAAGCCATCCTTGCATGTTTGTGGGGAATCCCCTTTGTACTTGAGGTATTTGGAACCTTCTCCATTCCCCATACTGATCATGTTGACTACCTCCTCATTGTGTTGAGGCTAATTGTTATCTTGAACATGTGGCTGCTCTAGTTTTGTCACCACGATCTCACCACTGTCTATCAGATCTTGGATCTTATGCTTTAGAGACCAACATTCTTGGGTATCATGACCTGGAGATCCAGAATGGTAAGCATATTTCTTGCTTGGGTTAAAATTATTCCCACTTGGATTAGCTAGTGTAATGAGCTGATCAATTTTCTTATGTGTTGTTAAAAGCTAGAGTATATTCTCAAGTGAGTCCCCTAAGGGTGTTAATGTTCTTCGACGTTCAGCCTCTCCAGTTATTTCGAATGTCAGATTTGGAGGTTGTACAGATGCTTGGAAATGGGAATAATTTTTCCTTTGAATAGTCAAGTTTTGGTTGCCTCTTTGATTTTGACCTAGAAGTACCAAGGATACATCCTCTTCTTTCTTCTTATGAACTCTCCAAGGATTATTCCCATAATTTCTAGCCTGAATGTGCTCAGCCACGACTTCTAAAGCAGTAAGGTCTGTGATCTTTCAAGACTTCAGTCCTATCTCAACCATTTCTCCATGTTTGATCATTTTTGAGAATGGATTTCCTATGCCTGCTAGGACCCTTTCATAGAATGGAGCTTCTTGTATGTCGATGAATGTCATCACCATCTCAGTTTTTGTCATTGACAGAATGACTTGAGCTGCCAGACGCCTCCATCGTTGGTTATATTCTTTGAATGACTCACTGTTATGCTTTTTAACCTTAGTAATTTGATATCTGTACAGACCCATTTGTGACTGGAAGCTATATTTATTTAAGAAGGCATAGGCTAGCTCTTCCCAGTTATGGATTTTGGAATTGTCTAGTCGGGCATACCAGGCTCTGGCTTCTCCTGTCAGACTTTGCTAAAACAACTGCATTCTCAGCTTCTCGTCCTTTACATATGATCTGAGTTCTCCAATGAATACTTTTAAATGGGTGTAAGGATATCCCAATTAATCATATTTTTCAAAATTCGGGATCTGGAATTTGTCTGGATACCGAGTCCCAGGAAAGATGCAAAGGTCTGAGTAATTGATAATTCTGTAGGATCCAGTCCTTTTGATTGACCGGATTATTTCTTCCATTTGTTGGACTTTCTTCCGGATATCCCCAGTCTCTCGATCTTCTTTGAGATTGATGATTTCAGCAGTTTTGTTAGTTTTTTCATTATTTCGAGGTTCAGGTATCTGAGCTTTCTTTTTTCTTGTCAGTACCCTTACTACCACCTTGTTCGGAGGACTCTATTTGATTAGAAATTTGTTGACCCTGAGTACTTTTGCTCTGTTCTTTCAAGAAAACAGTTCTGTGACGAACGAGAATATTATAAATTATTTAAATATTTATTGAATTAAATAAATATTTTTTGATGATTTAATTATTGAGTTAAATAATTATGTGATGGAATTGTGATAGATTAATTTAATTTAGTGTGTTACATTAGTTAAATTAATGTGGAGAATTTTATTATTCAAAGTATGTATTTAATTGAGTTTATTCGATTAAATGAATTATTTAATAAGCATAATATTATTTTAATTAATTTAATAATTAATTAGAGATGTAAAGTTTTAACATAATTAATAAATGAGAATTTTAATTATGTGATAATATGATTTAATGTGGAGTTATGATATTTTGTTTAATTGATTTAAATAAGATTTTGTGGTTATTTAAAAGTGTGCCAATTAACTATATACTAAATAAGTTAATGAAATTAAATGAAAGGAAGAATAAAAAGGGCAAACAAACAAGGTCTTAATGGGGGTTGGGGGTAGTTAACCCATTATGGAAATTAACTGACAACCCATTACTCTACGGTTAATTATGTATGTATATTATATTTAGTCTTATATTACATTACATATCAGATATAACGTATATCATATACAGAGAGAAACTTAGAGAAATATCAGAGATAAAAGAGAGAATTTGAGAGAGGATTGAGAAATTGAGAAGAAGAGTTGTAGATTCTAGAGTCTCTATCATCATTCTTAAATCATATACACAAAGTAGCAAGGGCAATCCCTCATCTTAAGTCTCTATTTCATGTTTTCATATTTTCTCCATTAAAATCATATTTAAGTTCTCCATAATTAAAAGTTATGGATGATTATTGTATATATGATATATATATATATATATATATATATATATTAATAAGTTATGTAAGCACACTAAGCGTACACAAGAGAGACGATTCGGGCGTGTGACGAATGAAAGTCGAAACGCCGTGACAAGTGTTAATAAATGTAAAAAGTGTTTTAAGTCAAATGAAATGAGCATTATAAGATATGAAATGGGGTTAATATAAAACCCATAAGTAGTCCTAGCAAGACTTAAACACTTGAATGAACTTCGAGTATGACAAATAAGAAATATAGTGAGATATAAATTGGAAGTTAACACAATCTAATTGAACATTGTGTATTAACTAACAGGAAGGATTATGAGATGTAGAGTAGAGTTTACATTACAACTACTATGCGTTGCTATATGACTAATAGTTGATGTGTATGATTATATAATTGTGTAGGGCACATGAAGTGAAGATAGCTGTAAGCTGTTAATATGTTATTGGTAAACAACGATCAAGACAAGTCTTTCGGTTCCTATTTTTCCATGTGAACTTGATGATATTATGAACTATTTTAGATTGTATTGCAAAGAGCATGATACGTTATATATGTTACAAGCATGAAATGTTAAAGTCAACTTATGACTACATTGATTGATTTAAGAATGTTAATTGAGTAAGAAACTCAATCTTTATATTTGTTATGTGAATTAAAACATGTATGCTATGTTACTTTAATGATTATGAGATGTGTGTTGAGTATGCTATTATGTGTTACGTGATGCATGAAAACTGTTAGATCTTGCTGAGCTGTCGAGCTCACTCTTGTAAATAACCACTTTTGCAGGTTAAGGGTGCAAGGTAATGATACGTGCTAGTTGAATGTTAAGATCAATAGTGATACAAGAAATTATTTATTCTAGATAAGTAATGTAATTATTTTAAATGTAACATGATTGTTAAATTGTAAGTTGAGCTATCCGATGTATATGGATATTGTTTTATGATGTAAGACTTTGTATAGTCATTTTATTGTAACGATTCATGATATAGATTTGAATCGAAGAGATGTAATGTAAAGGTTGCGATTCAGGACAATAAAGAAAGAATTTATAAAAGTTTTAAATATTCCGCATTTTTAGTGATTTTAATATCGAATAATGATGCAAAGTTAGATTGAAGTTGTATTATTAACGATCGAGAATGAGAATTATATTGTATAAATTTTGGGGTCGTTACATAGTACATGAAATATCTGTAAGATAATAAATATATATAGAAGTATATATTTATTACGTAAGGAAATAAATTGTTATGGCCAATTTGTTTAAAGAAGCGAATGAGGTGGTTCAAAAGTATATAATTTTTTTATATGCTTTACCCAAGGATATTAAAATAAATTCTTTCATGAAATTATTTTAATGAGACAAAGATATTATATTAAAAATAATATCTTGATTAAATGAGTAATTTTTTAAATATAGAAAATTATAAGTAACGCATTTATTTTGCGTATATAAAGTGAAAATGTAATAAAAACATTTTATGCTATATTTTTATTTTGGAATACATAATTTATATATTAAGGATTATATATATATATATATATATATATATTATGAATTTCCAAGAGTGTAAGAATACTTTAAAAGAGGGTTAAGTAATTTGAAATAATAATTTACTAAATGAGTTTAAGTTATTAAAGGAGGGTTAAACAATTAAATAAAACATAGCAAAGCCAATTGGGAAAACCTCATAACCGTGTACTGTGGAAAGATTAGAACCCAAGACATTTTCTTCCTTGTGTTACCGTGAGGAGAAGGGAGAAGGGAGTGAGGAGCAAACAAATTGTGTAGGGAGCAAGAAAAATAATTAGGGAGCGAGCAAAGTAGGAGTTATAAATAAACAAAGCAATTCAGCCATTCTCTTCCTTCCTCTAGCCAAGCCCCTCATCTCTTTGTGTCCTCTATAGTTTCGGTTGGAGCAAGAGATTAAGTCAAATAAGGTATACTAAATTCTTTTGTTTTGTTTCATGTATAGTTAATATTAAAAATCCGTTACATTCCTAAAGAGAATGATTTGATTGATGAAAAATTGACAATTTAGATATTGGGTAATTGTTATATGTATATAGGATGTAGTATGGCATGTAAATTGGAATGAAATACAAGCAACCAAGAAAATTTAAATAGTTAGTGGACTTTGTGTGATTTTCTTGTTTGAATGGTGGGAATTGAATTTGTATTAGGTCCCTATGTAATGAATCATGATTTTTATTTAATATTTAACCAAAGAATGAAGAATTTGAAATAGTTAGTAAGATAACTATTCGAATAATGCATGTATATTCTTTATTATTTAAGATATGTAAATGATGTTGGATGGTGAAAATAGAGACATGGAGATTAGGTTTTGATGTGCGGAGTTATAAGGAATGGAATTATGGAATACCCGCAATCAAATCGCCAAGAAATCGAACGAAAATAATAATGCACGCGTTATGTTTGTATAATGTCCTTAAAGAGTAAAAATGGCTAAAAACTTGGAATTATATGAAGCCGAGACACTAGAATAGTTTTAATATGTTAAAAAAACTTTTTTGGGAAGCGAGTTGGGTCAGAGCGAGTCAATGCGAGTTTTGGATGTCAAACGGAAAGTTAAAAATTGTTATAAACGTCCATTTTTGGCCTGCCTAACGAACCCAGAATGGGAATTTAATATTTTTTAAAAATAGTCTCATATGATACGAAAAAACATACTGAAATTTGGAAACGATTCGATAAATGAGCAAGGCGTGGAAAAATCGTGAAGTAGCTAACTCGCTATGATCAACTGCAGGAGCAACAGGGCAGCAATCGAGCAGCAACAGGATCAAGCAGCACCCGGCGCCTATTGGCGCTTGCTGTGTAGGGCTGCTGCTAGTGCATTTTTCGCTCTCAATTTTGCTTGGCTTTCGAGATTCATTTTCTCAATTAGAAAATTTTTAAATGTACTATGACATAAAAACTACAACATACCAGAAATTCATCGTGATTCGACTAATAGCTTGAAGATTAAAATTGGGTGAATGAGCATGTCAAGATTGGTTAGTCGGGCGACGCTGAACTTAGCCACCATGGGTTGTTTGGGCGTTCGATGATTCGGAGCAAGTTTGGGCTAGATTTAAAGCAACATAGAGCGTAATGAAGTGCCAAAATGGAAATATTAATGCTATATAACAATTTACTCCACGAAAACTCATTCCGAGTATAAAAAATGCAATAAAAATGTAATGTAAATATAAATTTACATACTTATGCGAACATAAGCCGGAAATGACATGTAATATGTTTTTATAACGAAACGAAAAGTATGAAACTGTTAAAAAATATAATGGTCATGAAAGTAATGAAATAAAGGTTGTCGGGATTCGAAATGAAGATTTTGAATGAAGAATTACATAACAGTGTGTGTGTGTGTGTGTGTGTGTGTCTGTGTGTGTGTGTGTATATATATATATATATATGTATATATATATTTAATATATATATATATATATGTATATACGAAGTGAGAATGCAAATTATTCGTGAGATTAAATGAGAAGCTAAGTTTCTAGCGAAACAAAGCATTCGCGTACGAAGCAATAATATGATGTAACTCATAAACTATTGAAAAAACATAAAAATTACAGGAAATAAAGTAATGAAATATTTAGTCGTGTTTTCGCAATAAAAGCTTTATATAAACCATATAATCCTGAATTTGAGAATAAAGGCAAAAAATATATTTTTAGTGGGATATGGATGGTTTGTGCTTTAAAATGAAAATTGTTTATATATTAAAACCGTGAGAGAACCTTATTATGCGTAAAAAGGTTAAAATGGACAAAATTTCTAAAGAAACCAAGATTGGTTTTAAAGCAAAAATAAAAGATTATAGTTTATATAAACTAATAATCACAGATTATGTATTTGCATACATTTTTTGTGACATAATTGGTTACATAATATGTATGTATATGTAAACACAATTATGTAAGATTTTTGGGAAGAAGTTAAATAAAATTTTAACAATAATCTTCAATCGAGGCAAGTATCTAAACTTTACTCTTTTATTGAGCAAGTATCCTATCCTTGTTACTTTACGCAAGTGATTCGAAATGGTTTATGTATATTCAAAGTAATAAGGCTTTTTATTCCAATCAGTTTCGGAAAATTATGATATCATGTTTACTTGATAAAATTCAGTATACATGTACAGACTGAAAATTATCTAAGCCACTTGTTCCAGCTAGAGACAAGATTTAATTATTTCAATTTTTTTACATTAAGTCTTGAAATATTATTGAATAGCTATAGTTGTCCATCCATTTTGTTTTGGTTTGGACTCCAGACTGGGTAAGAACATCCTTAACTTGGGAAATTTTATGTTTCATCTTGGGGACGGTGACGATGAACACAAATGTTGTTCTATTAGATAGCATTGATCAATACAGAGCATAACGGGATGATCACCCACTGTGCCCGAAAGACATGAAGATTCACGGATGAATTTATGTTATAACCTTTTAAAAATGAAATAAAAAGTTCGTGTTCTTGTGACCACTCAGCATTTTCAAGTAAATTTGTCATATTTTAAATGAGTGATGAGGATTTATTATTTCTATTGCTTTACAGCTTTATTCTATTGTAAAAGCATGCTCCAAGAAAACATTTATTCTTTGCACATGTTATTGGTTGATCATTATTACTCGCTGAGAAATCGAATGTTAATTCTTGTTTTAATATAAATGTTTTTAGCTAAGAAAAATTGAGTAGAAGGGTCCGAAAAGGGCAAAGGCAAGGAGAAAGTTATCGAGTAATGGAAGTTTATTATGTGTAATAGATAGGCTTTTGTGATATTACTACAGTACTTGTGAGAACCCGAATTTTCAAGAATCATTATTAATAAGAATTTAATAAATAAAATTTGTAAGGCATTAGATGGGTTAAAATATGAATATATCTGTGATATGAGGTTTGTAGTATTAAATTACATAGGGTAATATGAGCTATATAATATATAATTTTTTGGTGTTTAATAAATATATATATATATATATATATATATATATATATATCATTATTATATATTTGTTATACATGGTAGAGATGAATTAGTAAGGGAGATGGATAATATTTATCTATCAATATTAAATGATTTATAGAATTTTTATTATAGTAAGCTGGTAACATTAAATATTCTTAATAATCACCATTTTCTGGAGTATATGTATGTGCAAGTATTAGGTTTACGACAGTGCAACCGTACCCTTTAATGGTTGATATATAGGAGTTGGGCTAAACGATTCCTTCAGTGAGCGGAGGTATATATGAATTAGTAACCGATCTAACTCACTGTGAAAACAGTGTAGACGAGACGAAAACTAATTTGTTGGTTGTTTGTAGAAAACCACTCAGTGTACTATATAGAATACTAGTAAAGACACGGGGTGTATTAAGTTTAGACTTGTATATATGTACGTTGTTAGAGAGAGAAAGAAAATCAATATATCGTTAGATATGTACTAGTTAGAGAATTATTAATTTAATTGAATGCACGACAAGAAGTGAAGATTAAAGCAATGTATATTTATGTGTTATATATATCTTGAATTATGTGGATTGGTGGAAAGAGAAATAATTAATAGGTATTTATAATAAAGAATGTTAAAATAATTTCTTTTATTGAATTATTTTAATAAAAAAGGGGGAGTGTTATTTTAAATAATAATAATAATACCTTGTATGTCTTTAAATGATGTAATATGAATGAGGGTAGATATACTGAAACATATTTGCTATATGTAATATATTGATAGAAAATAAACTTATGGTCTATTTTCTATATAAAAAGTTGTACATGTGTCGTACATGTAACTATTTTAACAATACTTAGATATTATATTTAAATAATATCTTGAGAAAATGAGTAACTCATTTTTATAATTAATGCCTCTGTTGGAGATAATATAATATAATAAAACTTAGTATATCATGTTATGAAGGAATGATTAAACGGGATTAATTGATATTATTATGAGAATTATTGCTATGTGCAAGTATACATGTTATATGAGTTAGTGCATATGCGAATAATTGCTAGGATTAATTTATAGGGAGTCACTAATGGTTTAATTAAATTAGTGGACTAGCCCTAAGGTTTTTATATCAAAAGAATTGATAGGATGGCTAATAATTAAATATTCAATTTACTTGAATATAGTGAAAGGATTTAATTATGTAGATTATATTTACTCGATTACTTGTTTTGTGCAAGCATGCGATAATTAAACCTATAGTATATAGTATTTACCTCTATATATTATAAAGTGCAATGAGACGTATTAATGTGGCAATATGTGAACATTAATGTATACCCTATTGACGTATAATAAATTCAATTATTAATTGATAACGATTTCTATATGTTATTATAATTGTAATAATAACGGTTATGATAATGAGTAATAATAATACCTAATTGAATTTAATTCGGTATTGTCAAATGTACATGGTATATGATTATATGATTGGGTGTATGTGTGACCCTATTGTATCATATGGTTATTAGATATAAGCTTGCAAGTTAGCCCATGTGAGAGCAATGATGGTTAACTAAATGGCTAGTACAATGAATAGTAGTAGTTGGTGGGAGTTAGCCACCAACTCTTCCTTGCCCTTTGGGTAATGACCATAGGAGAGTAATAACTTGGCTATAATTAAAGGCCATGCATTGGTGTGCAGAGTTTGTTAGTTCAAATGCTGATTTTTATATCATGATGAAGTTCAAGCTAGGGCCATGTGGGGGAAATGATGAGGAAGTACCATGAATAGTAGTAGTTGGTGGAGTTATGTGGGGGAAATGATGAAGAAGTACCATGAATAGTAGTAGTTGGTGGACTTAGCCACCAACTCCTCTTTGACCCTTGGGTATTGTCCATATAGATTGATTATAATTAGAGATCATGTAAATAAGAGATGTAGTGATATTACATCATGAGCATATTATAAGATGTAATATTGAGAATATTATTATTGTAAACTTGTGGACCGTTAATTTCTAACGTTCACATAATTATGTCTTGTATGACAGAAATAATAGAGTTAAATCAATTGGAGGTTTAACTATAATTAATAAATGGTGAGTTAATAAATAATTATTATTAACTGTCATTATAATATTTGGGTGTACATGAGGTTATGTGATTATATGTGTGGGTAGACGTTATAGTATACCCTATTAATATATAGTAATATCAACAAATAATTGTTAATTGATAATGATTTCATTAAGTTATTATAATTTAAATAATAACCGTTATAATAATGAACAATACTCGATTGAATTATATTTGGTATTAAGAAAATGTACATGGATTATATGTTGACATATATGTGTACCCCTACTTGATACTTTGTAATTAGGAAGGACATTGTATACCCTCTAATTCATTTATAACCTAAGTTATATGAAATAAAATATGTATATATTATAACATAAGTGTTATGTGTATGACATGTTGCTCATTTGCTGTGATTAGTAGCATTGTCCAACAAAGAGTGTCTCACATTCTTCCTCACGTGTATACTCATGAAGGCTACTACTCTATACCTCTTTTCTCAAATTCAACAATTGTAGCTAATGATTTTGGGGGGGAGTGGGTATTATGATGGATTTCAGCTACTCTCAATTACCCTTCATACAATTCCTATTTCTATTGTTTTGATTTGATGAGCAAAGTTATAAACCGTATAATGAATTGTCTATATAATGAGCTCTCTCCTTCTTCTTTGCTTTTGCTGAGATATTGTATAGTGAATTGAGAGTGAGCTTGTATTAGTGATATTGCAACAATTTCAGATTAAGCATTTGGAGAGGTATACTTCCATTCATTTTCTTCATTCTAAAAATTCTAAATTCTTGATTTAAGGCATTGTTTGTTTGATAGTTTGATTGGAGAACACTTGTTATGTATTATTTAAGTTGTTATGTTAGCTTAGAACTGCAATGTGGCAGTTTAGAATGGAAATTGTTGAAGAATTTCTGAGTTTAGCTTAAGTTTCTGCCTAACAGAAGCTGCTTCAGGTCTGTCCGGACCCCGGCGCAGCTGCGCCAGATTTATACTTGGGCGCAGCTGCGCCCTGAACCTGGTTTTTTTGCTTTCTATTATAAATCTGCTCATGCTAACTTGTTGGTACCACTTTGGACAAGCTTGAAAACTGGTATTAACTCATAGTATATGTTTCTTGATACTACATGTATATTCATGGCCATGTTAGTATATGTTATGGAAGAAAAACGTATGTTTTAAAATGAAACTTATAGTTTTAGATATGAACTTTGACATATGTGTAACATGTGTGTATTCTGACTTTGTGAGCATGATCGCATGGTCTAAATAGGCATGAAATGCAAGTCTAAAGTGTTGAGCACAAACTAGCATACATGATTGAAGGTTAAGATGTTTTAAAAGATAAACTTAGAAGTTTTGGGAGCTAAAGTGCATGAACATGGTAGGATAACATTTTGATATTTCTTGACATATATGATAGTGTCTTTAACATCACTTAGTTGGCCTACATATATTCATACTATGTTAGAAATCATGAAAGTTAGTAAGCATGAATGAGACATGATTTAAGCTTGTTTAAAGCGATTAACGATGCTAGTTATGCGTATATGATGAAGGTATTTGTGAGCATGCATCTTAACATTATTTTAACTCCTCACATGTATACATAATGAACATAGTAGCCTTGCATGACTAACTTAAGCATGACAAGGATTTTGAAAGGTAAAACTTAGAAAGTTAAAAAGTAAGATGATTGAACAATGAGTTGTTTGCACTCTGACTTTATGAACATGCATGATAGGACTTATATGCCTCTAGTCGTGATTGGTATGTGCACCTTGCTAGTTAGACGTAATATGTACTGTGCGAGCATGTTTTAAAGATGTACTACACTAGCTATATGTAAATAGATTAGTTATAGGTGGGCATGTGTATATGAAGGATGATAGTAAGTATGTCTGGTTAAGGTATACCTATACGTACCTAGTTATTCTAAGAATACTATGAGAAAGTAAAACGAAGGTTCTAAGAACCAAGTTAGACAACAATGTATCAATTGTTATTATGTTGAGAATGTATGGATGCGTATAACTGATAAGTATGAATCCATAATTGTATAATCATGTAGGATTACACGAAGTGCAGATATCTATAAGCAGTTAAGTTATAGTTGTTAAACTACGAACCAGGCAAGTCTTTCAGTTCTTATTTGATATATGAATTCAATAACTGTTAGATGAATTATATTATACCATGATAATGTTAACTTATATATGAACTGTATATGAGATATGTATGAGATTGAAAGTTGATCTTTGATAATATGCTTGTTATGTTAGAAGTAACATGCGTAGTAAATATTAATTGATTATGAATGCATGAACTGAGTATGAAATTATATGTTATGTGATGCATGAAAACTGTTAGAATTGTTGAGCTGTCGAGCTCACTCTTACAAATAACCACTTTTGCAGGTTAATGACTTACGATAAAAGTTACGTGCTACGTGATAGAGTTCGGAGACTTCTGTTTATTTAAAAATATGTTCTTGAACCATGCTTAGGTTCTAAAAGACGTATACGATAATAGATTACAATGGTTTATACATGTTAAAATTGTAAAATTGTGTTATGTAACACATAGGGGTTTCAAACTGAGATGTATACGTTTATACAATAATTCAAACGTAATGAATCATATTTTATAATTGATTCAAGGTTATGTAATTGATTCAAGATTATGAATTCAATGAAAGATTTTATTCAAAGGAGATTGAAAAAGTTTAAATTATTTCATATTTTTATAACATCGAATATGATGTAAGACAAGAATGTTAAATGACCAAGATCGGAACTCATTAAAGTTCGGGGTCATTATACAGATCTTGGAAATGAAAGAATTTATATTCTAAATTATAATAATGCGAAGTTATATTCTTTAAGTTATGAATAAAATATGTAATAGTTTGACGATAGTAGTATCGTGACACACCGGATCCGAGGTTCGAAGGGACCCGAATTTGGGGCCGTCACGGGTTGGTATCAAAGCTGTAGGTTATAAACCTTAGGTAAGAATACCTTAGACTATAACCTGAGAGAGTGAAAGATAAAGATTAATATATATGTGAAGATTCAAAGAAGAATCTTGAAGTATCTAGAGATTTAAAATCAGGAGTTACCTAACTCCGGTGAATATGACTAAGATAATGAGAATGAACTCGAATAGAGTTTAGTTGATAATAGGGAAAGAACCCTAAGATAAATCAATGATCACAACGTGATCAGATTGAACAATGAAATGATAGATGGTCTGTATCGACTAAGTAATTATAGCCTGATGCTATACGAGAAGGTACTATGAAATAGTACGAGATGAACTCTTGAGGAGTTGTATATGACGAAATGTAGAAATTTCACAATGAGCAAAGAGCAAGTTAAGAATAAATAGAGTTAAGTGTTGGATTTCCATTGAGGACTCATGTGATGGCTTAGTTGTACAAGCCTTTGTATGGGCAGAGGTTTGTGCTTGCGCTGAGTGCATCCCATTGATAATCATTGGAATGTTGGTGTCACGCTATTATTATACATATGGCGGAAAGGTGATTCTTTTCTCATGTTTATTCTAATAGATAGGTATTACTAAGATTAGGTGTGAGTTCTTTAAACTCATACGTATGGTAAGTTCGTGACTCATAATCGTATGATGAAACCCCTCGGTGAATGGACGACTTTGGTCTGACTAGGATAAGTTCCTAAACCCATATGATTGTGGAAAGTTCCTGAACTCCTAACGTGTGGTATGTTTGATGAACTGTACTGGGGTATAGAAAAGTTATGAATGAAGAATTGAGGATTTTAATAGATAGAATTATTAAGCAATTGATCATTAGAGCAATTGAAGTTGATGATGGGAGCATAGGTATTCCAAATCTTCTAGTTGTGCTAGACTTCAAATTTTTGACATCAAGCTAAATTCGCATTGATGTGCCTTTCGAAATAAAAGGAATTTTTGTTATCGGTAAAACATGGTTACAATTGTGTAGAAGTGGGATTCGTGCCACTAACACATCGTTACTTGTTGCGATATGATAACATCAAAAATGATTTTCAATGATTTTGAACGGTTTAAAGAAGAGTTTGCGTTATTGGTTTCGGCTAGACAAAAATAATTTGAGATATCAAAATGTATTTTGTATATCATCGATGCATCATGAAACCTAATGCGAAAATGATAAAAATGATGGAGTTATCAATGCAGAATTACCTAGTGTTGGATTTGATTTAAGCCCACTATGGTATGATGTAGTATGACAAAGTCATAAAATGACGAAATCCTCAAACAGATTGTAAATGCAGTACGGTATCATGACGTCATAAAATGATTTTCAGAACTTTAAAGAAAAGTTAGATGCCAAGTAATTTGGCCAGATACATGTTTCGATTAATATTCAAATTGTTGGTATACGTCTAAGCTAATTGATTCAGCTAGACAAATGTTTATGAAGATTCAAGTATCTCTTTGAGAATTTATCCCGAACCAAATTATTTTGGAACGGACTCTGATAGTAAGACTGAGGTGAACAACCCTGAAAAATGGGGATATACTGGTTGGATGATATATTCCAATTTAAAAACTAAGGTACAATTGATTGACCACCTAACGTACCAGTATTGGAAGTTTACCTTCTTCGTGATTGTAAATATACCAAGTTCAGCATGGTTAATAAATCTGGTTACGGTGAATACCGTAAGACCCAAAGTTCACGGTCTATATAACCCCTCAGCCAGATATGAAAAGTTTCTACTCCTTAGAGAGAAGTCATGGAAGAATGTGATGATAGAAGAGCTCCTCATAGAAAGAAGCAGTATGAACTCATTAAATTAAGCATGAAAGTAGATAAAGGTCAACTTGAAAACCTAGTTTTGATTAATAAAATTAGTAGAGATTAGTATACTGTAATTTCGAGGACGAAATTCTTAGAAGAAGGGGTGATTGTGAGAACCCGAATTTTCAAGAATCATTATTAATAAGAATTTAATAAATAAAATTCTTAAGGTATTAGATGGGTTCAAATATGAATATATCTGTGATATGAGGTTTGTAGTATTGAATTACATATGGTAATATGAACTATGTAATATGTGATTTTTTGGTGTTTAATAAATATATATATCATTATTATATATTTGTTATACATGGTAGAGATGAATTAGTAAGGGAGATGGATAATATTTATCTATCAATATTAAATGATTTATAGAATATTTATCATAGTAAGCTCGCGACATTAAATATTCTTAATAATCACCATTTTCTGGAGTATATGTATGTGCAAGTATTAGGTTTACGACAGTGCAACCGTACCCTTTAATGGTTGATATATAGGAGCTGAGCTAAACGATTCCTTCAGTGAGCGGAGATATATACGAATTAGTAACCAATCTAACTCACTGTGAAAACAGTGTAGACGAGACGGAAACTAATTTGTTGGTTGTTTGTGGAAAATCACTCAATATACTATATAGAATACTAGTAAAGATACGGGGTGTATTAAGTTTAAACTTGTATATATGTACGTTGTTAGAGAGAGAGAAAAAATCAAAAAATATCGTTAGATATGTATTGGTTAGAAAATTATTAATTTAATTGGATGCACGGCAAGAAGTGAAGATTAAAGGAATGTATATATATGTGTTATATATATATATATATATATCTTGAATTATGTGGATTGGTGGAAAGAGAAATAATTATTAGGTATTTATAATAAAGAATGTTAAAATAATTTCTTTTATTGAATTATTTTAATAAAAAGGGGGAGTGTTATTTTAAATAATAATAATAATACCTTGTATGTCTTTAAATGAGGTAATATGAATGAGGGTAGATATATTGAAACATATTTGCTATATGTAATATATTGATAGAAAATAAACTTATGGTCTATTTTCTATATAAAAAGTTGTACATGTGTCGTACATGTAACTATTTTAACAATACTTAGATATTATATTTAAATAATATCTTGAGAAAATGAGTAACTCATTTTTATAATTAATGCCTCTGTTGGAGATAATATAATATAATAAAACTTAGTATATCATGTTATGAAGGAATGATTAAACGGGATTAATTGATATTATTATGAGAATTATTGCTATGTGCAAGTATACATGTTATATGAGTTAGTGCCTATACGAATAATTGCTAGGATTAATTTATAGGGAGTCACTAATAGTTTAATTAAATTAGTGGACTAGCCCTAAGGTTTTTATATCAAAAGAATTGATAGGATGGCTAATAATTAAATATTCAATTTACTTGAATATAGTGAAAGGATTTAATTGTGTAGATTATATTTACTCGATTACTTGTTTTGTGCAAGCATGTGATAATTAAACCTATAGTATATAGTATTTACCTCTATATATTATAAAGTGCAATGAGACGTATTAATGTAGCAATATGCGAACATTAATGTATACCTTATTGACGTATAATAAATTCAATTGTTAATTGATAACGATTTCTATAAGTTATTATAATTGTAATAATAACAGTTATGATAATGAGTAATAATAATATCCAATTGAATTATATTCATTATTGTCAAATGTACATGGATTATATGATTATATGATTGGGTGTATGTGTGACCCTATCATATCATATGGTTATTAGATATAAGCTTGCAAGTTAGCCCATGTGAGAGCAATGATGGTTAACTAAATGGCTAGTACAATGAATAGTAGTAGTTGGTGGGAGTTAGCCACCAACTCTTCCTTACCCTTTGGGTAATGACCATAGGAAGGTAATAACTTGGCTATAATTAAAGGTCATGCATTGGTGTGTAGAGTTTGTTAGTTCAAATACTGATTTTTATATCATGATAAAGTTCAAGCTAGGGCCATGTGGGGGAAATGATGAGGAAGTACCATGAATAGTAGTAGTTGGTGGAGTTAGCCACCAACTCCTCTTTGAACCTTGGGTATTGTCCATATAGATTGACTATAATTAGAGGTCATGTAAATAAGAGATGTAGTGATATTACATCATGAGCATATTATAAGATGTAATATTGAGAATAATATTATTGTAAACTTGTGGACCGTTAATTTCTAACGTTCACATAATTATGTCTTGTATGACAGAAATAATAGAGTTAAATCAATTGGAGGTTTAACTATAATTAATAAATGGTGAGTTAATAAATAATTATTATTAATTGGCATTATAATATTTGGGTGTACATGAGGTTATGTGATTATATGTGTGGGTAGACGTTATGGTATACCCTATTAATATATAGTAATATCAACAAACAATTGTTAATTGATAATGATTTCATTAAGTTATTATAATTTAAATAATAGCCATTATAATAATGAGCAATACTCGATTGAATTATATTCGGTATTAAGGAAATGTACATGGGTTATATGTTGATATATATGTGTGTACCCCTACTTGATACTTTGTAATTAGAAAGGACATTGTATACCATATAATTCATTTATAACCTAAGTTATATGAAATGATATATGTATATATTATAACATAAGTGTTATGTGTAAGACATGTTGCTCATTTGCTGTGATTAGTAGCATTGTCCAACAAAGAGTGTCTCAAATTCTTCCTCACGTGTATACTCATGTAGGTTACTACTCTATACCTCTTCTCTCAAATTCAACAATTGTAGTTAATGATTATGGGGGGGGGGAGTGGGTATTATGATGGATTTCAACTACTCCCAATTACCCTTTATACAATTCCTATTTCCATTGTTTTGATTTGATGAGCAAAGCTATAAACCGTATAATGAATTGTCTATATAATGAGCTCTCTCCTTCTTCTTTGATTTTGCTGAGATATTGTAGAGTGGATTGAGAGTGAGCTTGTATTAGTGATATTGCAACAATTTTAGATTAAGCATTTGCAGAGGTATACTTCCATTCATGTTCTTCATTTTGAAAATTCTAAAATCTTGATTTAAGCATGGTTTGATTTATAGTTTGATTAGAGAACACTTGTTATGTATTATTTAAGTTGTTATGTTAGCTTAGAACTGCAATGTGGTAGTATAGAATGGAAATTGTTGAAGAATTTCTGAGTTTGGCTTAAGTTTCTGCCGAACAGAAGCTGCTTCAAGTCTATCCGGACCCCAGCGCAGCTGCGCCAGGTTTATGCTTGGGCGCAGCGCAACTGCTCCAGGCCCTGAAACTGGTTTTTTTGCTTTCTATTATAAATCTGCTCATGCTAACTTGTTGGTACCACTTTGGACAAGCTTGAAAACTGGTATTAACTCATAGTATATGTTTCTTGATACTACATGTATATTCATGGCCATGTTAGTATATGTTATGGAAGGAAAACGTATGTTTTAAAATGAAACTTATAGTTTTAGATATGAACTTTGACATATGTGTAGCATGTGTATATTATGACTTTGTGAGCATGATCGTATGGTCTAAATAGGCATGAAATGCAAGTCTAAAGTGTTGAGCACACACTAACATACATGATTGAAGGTTAAGATGTAAGACACCGAATTTTATAAATAAAGATGTAATTTTCTTTATATATTATTTTGAAATAGTAAGGGGTTGATTTAATTAATATAGTAAGTTGTGGGTAAAATGCGCAAATATTTCAAAATGAGCAAGTGTTTATAAAATATTCATTGTTGTCGGGGAATATTCGTTTGGTCGTGGAATATGCTTGTTGTCAGAGAATATTCGTACGACGACGCAGCCATTTGTGGGCCCCACAACGGAATAACTATCGGATATAGAAAGCGACAGAAATAACCTTTTTATAAATAAACGGTAAAACTGTTACGGTTAAACTGTTGAAATACCCGGTGATAAAAATACAGTAATACGCATTGTTGCACAGTAGCACACGGTATTGTACAGTATTTTGAATTATTGATTCTTACGTAAGAAGGTACTTACTCAATTATTGTTACAGTAATTACTGTTCAATATTTTATATTATTGATTCAATAATTGCTACGTTAATATTTTATATGATTGATTCAATAATTGTCACTGCACAGTATTTTACATTATCAAATCGATAATTCATATTATTTGAATAATATTATTAGATAGCATTATTGACAATGTCCAAGGTTGTTCTGTCTAGGAGGGGTTATTTAATTGCGCGCCAGTAAGGAGAAATCCTTATCAGAAGGCCCCCTCTTTCCTTGGAACGACCTGGTTGTCAATATTGTAGTTCTGTAATATTATTTGTGAATAATTAATTATTGATTTATATGATAAGAAAATATTTATTTTGTGGATATAAAAGAAGGAATTAGTGCTGAGGTATTTTTATTAGTATTTTGTTGTGAAAAATCACCCGTTTGTGGATTTCGGCCATTTTCGGTTGGGAATTTGGAAAAACTTCCTTCTGCAAAGTTGTAGAGAATTGAATTTCCTATGAAAAGGACATATAATCTATATTTTTATGATAAAATGGCTATTTATTATGAATTATTGAAGTTTTAAAAATAAATGTTTTTTTAAATAAAATGGTGGGCCTATGAAAAGCCGCCGGTCGCAGAAAGTCTACTTTGGCATCCTAAGCTTTTCCTATAAATAGGGTGCTTTGGTTAGAATTGAAAATCACACCAGAATTAAAAGTTTTCTCTCTCTATAATATCGAGCGTATTTTTGTGAGTATTTAGATACTTTGAGTGTTGCTATTCAGTGCAAGTTTCCTTCAGTATTATATCTGATATTCCAGCCAGAAGTACTATTCTTTTAAGGTAAGGGATGTTATTTTCTTTCGTAAATGATGTTATTCTTTTCAATATCATTATACCAAAATATTGGCATGAATTTTATTATAAAATTCTTACTTTTTTAGTCGGGGTTACTATTCACGTATATGGCACTATTCACGTATACGGTACTATTCACGAAAAAATTAAATTTTTTTCTATTTGTCCAAGTTGCTTGTTAAGATTCCTATCTTTGAATGGATCTAAGTTTTGAGCTCTATTCTTGAATTTTGTTCCACAAAGTATTATTATGGAGTATTTTTGAACTTGGATAAATTAAAATGTGAATCCTTATTCTTTGTCCTTTATCTCACTGAATTCATTATTTATATTATTTTTTATCATCCTCAGTCCTAAATGGTGATATAACTGAATATCTTTGGCCTGTAGAGCAAAGATGAATGATTACCTGATGAATATCTTTGGCCTGTAGAGCAAAGATGAATGATTACCTAATGAATATCTTTGGTCGTAGTGTAAAGATGGACAGGTATTGAGATGAACATGACCACTGATGATACAAATGAATTTTTTTGACCCGTGGTGCAAAGATGAATATTTGATTTAAGATATATATTGATTGATATTACAGGGATAAAATATTGATGATGAACTTTTAAATCATAGAAGATAGTAGACTTCATTCTCTACTTAACTCTTCTAATGAATTGTTATTTCCGCTCCGAATATTGATCTAAAACTTGTTGTCAATAATATTTTATCTGAATTGTTGAAGACTAACGATAATTTATTTTTCATTATCTTAGTCATAATATTCTTTACTGGGCTAGTTGAGCTCACCCTTTTCATCTATTGTCCTCTTCAGGAAATGAGAATGTCACAGGAACTAGTCGGGGGACAGAGTGATGGTCCGAGTTAGAGCAGTAGTAGTCCTCACTATTTTTAATAAAATAGTGTGATAATAATTGTAATGAGGACTTAGTTTAAATGTTAATATTTTTTATATGTTTGTATTGACACTCACAGTTGTGTGGTCGTATTTTGCACGACCATGTGATATAAAGTTTGTATTTGGATTCTGTACCATGTATTGGCGACTCAGAATGGGTTGGGTTGACTGGATCTATTCTGGGGGCGTCACATAAGATGTTTCAAAAGATAAACTTAAACGTTTTGGGAGCTAAAGTGCATGAACATGGTAGGATAACATTCTGATATTTCTTGATATCTATGATAGTGTCTTTAACATCACTTAGTTGGCCTACATGTATTCATACTATGTTAGAAATCATGAAAGTTAGTAAGCATGAATGAGACATAATTTAAGCTTGTTTAAAGCGATTAATGATGCTAGTTATGCGTATATGATGAAGGTATTTGTGAGCATGCGTCTTAATATTATTTTGACTCCTCACATGTATACATGATGAACATAGTAGCATTGCATGACTAACTTAAGCATGACAAGGATTTTGAAAGGTAAAACTTAAAAAGTTGAAAAGTAAGATGATTGAACATTGAGTTGTTTGCACTCTGACTTTATGAACAAGCATGATAAGACTTATATGCCTCTAGTTGTGATTGGTATGTGCACCCTGCTAGTTAGACGTGATATGTGCTGTGCGAGCATGTTTTAAAGATGTACTACACTAGCTATATGTAAATAGATTAGTTGTAAGTGGGCATGTGTATATGAAGGATGATAGTAAGTATGTATGGTTAAGGTATACCTATATGTACATAGTTATTCTAAGAATACGATGAGAAAGTAAAACGAAGGTTCTAAGAACCAAGTTAGACAACAATGTATCAATTGTTATTATGTTGAGAATGTATGGATGCGTATAACTGATAAGTATGAATCCATAATTGTATAATCGTGTAGGATTACACGAAGTGCAGATATCTATAAGCAGTTAAGTTGTAGTTGTTAAACTACGAACCAGGCAAGTCTTTCAGTTCTTATTTGATATATGAATTCAATAACTGTTAGATGAATTATATTATACCATGATAATGTTAACTTATATATGAACTGTATATGAGATATGTATGAGATTGAAAGTTGATCTTTGATAATATGCTTGTTATGTTAGAAGTAACATGCGTAGTAAATATTAATTGATTATGAATGCATGAACTGAGTATGAAATTATATGTTATGTGATGCATGAAAACTGTTAGAATTGTTGAGCTGTCGAGCTCACTCTTACAAATAACCACTTTTGCAGGTTAATGACTTACGATAAAAGTTACGTGCTACGTGATAGAGTTCGGAGACTTCTGTTTATTTAAAAATATGTTCTTGAACCATGCTTAGGTTCTAAAAGACGTATACGATAATAGATTACAATGGTTTATACATGTTAAAATTGTAAAATTGTGTTATGTAACACATAGGGGTTTCAAACTGAGATGTATACGTTTATACAATAATTCAAACGTAATGAATCATATTTTATAATTGATTCAAGGTTATGTAATTGATTCAAGATTATGAATTCAATGAAAGATTTTATTCAAAGGAGATTGAAAAAGTTTAAATTATTTCATATTTTTATAACATCGAATATGATGTAAGACAAGAATGTTAAATGACCAAGATCGGAACTCATTAAAGTTCGGGGTCATTATACAGATCTTGGAAATGAAAGAATTTATATTCTAAATTATAATAATGCGAAGTTATATTCTTTAAGTTATGAATAAAATATGTAATAGTTTGACGATAGTAGTATCGTGACACACCGGATCCGAGGTTCGAAGGGACCCGAATTTGGGGGCGTCACGGTACCTATTATGTAATGAAACATTTAACTGTCTTCGTACCTGGGATAGATAACTTTAATGTAATAATTTTTTTTAATTAATGCATTAAGTACGTTAAATGTCTAGTATCGTGGAGCACCAAATACAAGTTTCAAGTACATTTTATTTACTACTCCATCCGTTCCTTAATATAAGTCGTTTTAGAGTTCTACACAAATATTAAGGAAATAATTGTAAAATATTAAATATAATATCAATTGTCTATATTGCCCTTGTATTGAAAAAAGATAGTGTTATTTATTGAACAAATAATAGTGAGAGAACCAAAGTTATATTTAATACTTGGGGTAATATTAAAAATTAAATAATTAATGCTTACTTGAAATTTTCAAACAACTTATATTAAGGAACAAAACATTTCTCTAAAATGACTTATATTACGGAGCGGAGGGAGTATCTAAATAGAGCGTAAATTTTGGACTGCCTGAAATTAGGATTCGTTGTAATCTTATTAGGGTATATAAGGAATATTGTTGCTCTTTGTTAACACTACTTTACAGTTGAATTTCTAAGTTCCTCATCCCACCCACCCAAACAAAAAAAAAAAGTATCATCAAGAATTCGGTTTTAAGTATTCTTTTCTTTCCTTGCACGTAGTAGACATGGATAAAAATAGGGTTGATTGGCACTTCTGTCCCTCTAAGTTGTCATTCATTTTCAAAGTCATCCTTAAAGTTCAATTTTCGTTAGTTTAGGTCCTTAAAGTGGCATTTTATTGGCGTTTTCGTTCTGTCAACCCAATTTAACCTAAACCCGACCCATTTTGAACAATTTTAACCCAACCCGACCCAGTTTGACCCCACCCAATTTTTTAATATTTTAAAATATAATATTATTTTTAAAATAATTTTAAAATAATAGTTATATTCAACATTTTAAAAAAAAATTAATATTTTAAAAACAATTATTATTTTTAAAATAATAATTATTTTAATATTTTAAAATAAAATAATTATTTTAAAAATAGTTATTTTTAATATTCTAAAGTGAATATTTTTTAAAATAATTTTTAAATAATTATTATTTTTAATATTTTAAAAGTAAATATTATTTTTAAAAATAATATTTACTTTTAGAATATTAAAAATAATAATTATTTAAAAATTATTTTAAAAAATATTCACTTTAGAATATTAAAAATAATAATTATTTTATTTTTTTTAACAATAATTATTTTAGAATATTAAATATAATTATTATTTTAATTTTTTTTAAAAACTAATATTTTATTTTTAAATATTAAAAATAACTATTTTTAAAATAATTTTTTTATTTTAAAATATTAAAATAATATTTTTTTAAAAAATATTACATATATTTTTTTAATATGTTAAATATAATTATTATTTTAAACTTATTTTAAAATAATATTATATTTTAAAATATTAAAAATTTGGATTGAGTCAAACTGGGTCGGGTTAGGTTAAAATTGGTCAAAATGAGTCGGGTTGAGGTCAAATTGAGCTGAAGGAACGGAAACACCAGCAAAATGCCACTTTAAGGACCTAACTGACGAAAATTAAACTTTAGGGACGACTTTGAAAATGGATGACAACTTGGAGGGACAGAAGTGTCATTCAGCCATAAAAATTGGGAAGTTTGATTCTTGAACTAGTTCAAGGTTTCTCAAATATTTGCGTAAATCATATAATTTCTTAATATAAAAAATACAACAGTTAATATTGTTCTTATTTTATTCTTCTCCCCTGGAAAGAAATGACAGAAACATAGAGCCACCAATCATCACCAATTTAAAACAACAGGGAAACATTGAATAAGCCATTACAACTAAAATGTAAAATTGCACATACAAGAAACTAAAATCATGAGATATGTTCAACCAAATGCAGGTGCTGTCTTGGAAATTTAACATTTTTATAACAAAATCCTGCTTATTTTAATATTATTGTACCTTCAACGGGCAAGAACTTCCTGATTATAACAAAATCCTGCATCTTAATTCTGAAACTTTTAACAAGAAGTAAATCAAAGGGCAGAGAATTTTCAGAGTAGCAGATTCTTCTTGCTTACTGAACCATAAAAAGTAAATAAAACAGAGGAAAAAACAAGGTTAATGATATTTCTTTGAATTGGCTTGGTATATCATTTGAACATGCAGTATACACAGTTGTCATAAACATGATTGACATACATTTCTCCTCCTTCGATGCAGTAACCAGCCACAGCTTCCCTAATAATGGTTAACACGAGCCGCTTTGGCTTGGAAGTGATCACAAGTTCACTTGAAGAGAAAAAAGGGAAGCTTCAATTGTGTATCATATTCTTAACGCGATGACAACAGTTTGTGCCAGAAGAAATTAACTAAAAATAAGTTTTCGCACTTGGTGGTGCTTGATGTACATGTGTAAATCAGTTACTCGAAGGAACTATACTTTGAACACACTTTTTTCATTTTGAAACAGCAGCATCAAAAGATTAGAAGTATCAACAATGGATTATACATAGCAAGCAATATCTTGGTTACCAAATGAGTTGAGTCTTTATTAAACATCGGGCAGGGGAAATGTTCTGTTTAATCGTCTGAATGATTCATTTGAAATGAAATCAATCTCAAGCAAGGAATTTGCCAACTCCATAGCCTCTGCCCTCCATCCAGCAAAACCAATCCCTTCAATCAACAAAATGTAAGTGGTTTCATTTGGCCAAAATCTCTTTTCGACCATTTCAGCCAACACTTGAATTGCATCATCGATTCTATGAGCTTTGCACAGTCCAAGAAGCACAATGTTGTACGTAATTACAGTAGGGGAACATTCACTATTTTCCATGTCCCTTAACAACTCGATAGCCTCATCCACCATACCATCTCTGCACAAACATGAAATAAGAGAATTATAAGTAATCTCGTCCGGATCAAGCCCTTTGTTTATCATGTCGGAAACTAATCTCAAAGCACTAGTTCTATCTCCATTATTCCACAAAGCACTGATCATCGTGTTGTAAGAACTCACATCCGGAGGACAACCCATGTCACCAAGTTGCTCAAATATTTTCAAAGCTTGATCTGCATGTCCATTCTTACTCAAAGCAGACAAGATAGTGTTATAGTTCACAATATCCGGTAAGCAACCGCTAGATATCATGTAATCCAAGAACGCAATCGCCAAATCTAGTCTCCCCTCTTTACAAAATGCAGATATCAGTGGATCAAAAGTGTAAGTATCAGGAGATAATCCTTTTTCCATCATAAGCTTCAACAAGTTCATCGCCTCATCTAGTTTCCCATCTCGACATAGTGAGCTAATCAAGATGCTATACGTAACCACATTCGGATCACAACCTATTGAAAACATCTCTCTCACCAAATTCTCCCCATCATTCCATTTCCCCTGATTTAACAAAGCGCGTAACAATATATTGTATGATATCACATCTGGTTTGCAGCCCTCCGGTAAGCTCCTAACAAATTCAAAAGCTTGTCCGATTATTCCTTCTCGGCACATTCCTCTAATGAGTGCATTATAAGTATACATATCCGGGTGAAGTCCTTTTGACAACATTTCATCTAAAAGCTTCATTGCTTCATTAATCCCTCCGTCAAGAATGGTTGCTTCTATCAAAATTGTGTATGTAATCACACTAGGCTTACAATTATCTTCCAACAATTGATCCAACATTTTCAAAGCTAACCCAAGCTTCCCTCTACTACAAAGACTCCCTATCATTATATTATAAGTAACCACATCGGGAAAAAAGCCTCCATCCCTCATTCGATCCAACACTTTGTTTGCTGATTCAATCTGATTCAACTTACAAAACCCACTAATGAGTGCATTATATGCAAACACATCAATATCCCCATTAGACTCCAAAATCTCCATGACCCTAAGAGCCTTATCAACATTTTTCGAATTGAAGAAACCTTTAATAAGCTTTGTACAAAGAATTACATCAGGCTTATAACCCCTATTCACCATACATTCAAGAAAATAGAGTGATTCATTGTATTTCCCAGCTTTGCAGGACCTATTTAGCAGTTTCACAAAATGGGTCTCTTTAAAATTATAATTATGCAAATGGGTTGGTCTTGTTTCAGTTGAAAATTTTACCTTTTGTGGGATTCTAGAGCTGTTGCTTCTGCTAGGGTTTGGATTTGTGCAGCTCACAACAGAGTTATAATGAGAATGACAAGTGGGTTTTTTCTGGGTACCAAAGGGGAGGCAATAAGGGAAGAAATCAGTAAACAAAATTGTCATTGGTGAATTTTCAGGTACTTAATACTCATGGATCACCATTTGAATTTCAAAAAGATTTTGAGAAAAAGACAATGAGAGAAAGAGAGAGGGAGTACCTGTAAAAGTTTGGTAGTTGAACTTCTGGAGCTCCATACTCCAAAGTTGAGATTCTAGTAGGATATTATCAGATCATATATTATAGATAAGGCGAGTCGTGGTTTATGGGTTAATGGGTCGGACTAGAACTACTTTGGAGTGGCTAAATACACTTCAATCGTCAAAGTATAACTCAACTTACAAAATTGACCCTAATATTTAAACACTAATAAAAGAAACATCCATGTACATGAGAGGTGACCCTCCGGCCATAACTTTAGCCGAAATGTTGACGTGTAATGGCAAAGTCATTTATTTATACAATTGCAGTTCGCTAACAGAGTCTAACACAGAATTCTTGCATAATATGCATTTTCCACTATGTCAGCTAAAAACTCAAAAGAGGGGGGGGGGGGGGGGGGGGGGGGGGGGGGGAGGGAATTTCTTTTTCTTCATCCCCTTCAACTACCGTTCTTTTTGTAACCCAGGTAAGTTAGGGTTTTCTTTGTGATGTAGAAATTCAAAATTTTCTTCAGTCCTGTTGTAGACATTCAAAATTTTACATTCCTGTTATTAACCCTGCAAGAGAGCAAAATCATTTTTTCAGCCCCAGTCTCAATACTGGGATGTCAACTCAGCCCCGGTCTCAATACCGGGATGCCAACTCAGCCCCGATCTCAATACCGGGATGTCAGATCAACCCCGATCTTAATACCGAGATGTCAGATCAGCCCCGGTCTCAATACCGGGATATCAACTCAGCCCCGGTCTCAATACCGGAATGTCAACTCAACCCCGGTCACAACCCGAAAGGTACAGGTCAACCCCGGGACCAAGTCAGCCTCGGAGACAACCCTGAGGACAAACAGAATTGACTAGGATCAAAACCTCGGAGACAATCCCGAGAAAACAGTCGAAGACTGTGCCAGTACAGAAGACAACCCTTGGAGGGGCAAGACGGTCATTTTATCAATTTGAAGACGATTCGGTCCAAATCAAGCCTAATTGATGCCATCAAGGTCAAAAAGAACCATAACGTTGATCCCGACTGAAAACAGCGCAAGACAGCTCAACGGATAAACTACGAAAAAACGAAGACCCGGTTATGAACCCGTCTTCTTGGACTCAAAAAACGTTTAGTCCCATGTCATTGTGACGCTCTCGGTGAGGGCTTTCCGGAAAGGTATAGCACACCTCAAACGGACGCTCCGATCTAAAGTTAGAAAGTTTCGAATCTGACCTCGCGTTGTTCAGAGTGCACGTACTTCGAGGTGACAGGACCCACCACCCGGGGCCTGCCACATGGCGTCGCAGGTAGACCCGCGGCTGCTGCGGGTAGACCCGCTTCCATCGGGTCTATAAATATAAGTGCACCCCCAGGCCAAAATCTATTTAGAAACGCTTTGAAACCTTGCCCATTTCTTTTCTTAGCCCGACTTCCAGTACTCCAACCCAAATTTTATCACTCTAACACGTAGATATACTCATATACTACCACATATCAAAAACTGAACGGTAAAAACGGACGTTTGGAGCCTACGATTTGGCAAAAAGCCTGTGTAGCAGTCCATTATGAGTATTTTTACGATCAAAAAGTTCATACTACTTCATTGCGCATTTATACACTTGCATGTTAAGTTTCGTTTTTTGATTATGCCCGGAACTCAGTTCCGTGGCCGTTTTTGCTTACGTTTTTGTACATTTTAGTACATAAACACGTTTTTTGGCATTTGCACAACCCGGATTGTCGTTCCGCGGCTTTTAATGGCTTATATATATATATATATATACATATATACATATATATATATACATATATATCGACTTCGCCGGACTGTGTAAGAACCTGAAAATTTCTTATATTTCTGTTATAGTAATAAGATTAAAATAGTGAATAATTTTTTTTTTATTTACTATATGTGAATTGTGCATGTGTGATGAAACATGTAAAGGAGAGTTAATAAATATGTATTATGTATATGTATTTATTAAGTAATGAAACAATAATTGTTGTGAACAATTGTGAAAAATTAAAAAGGTGGTTTAAGTATATAATGTACATGCTTTCACCAAGGGTATTAAAATAAATTCTTATATAGAATTATTTTAATAAGGAAAGAAGATTATAATTATTATAATATCTTAATGAGGTAAATAAATTCTTGTTTGAATTTATAAGAATGAAGAGAAGAATATTATATTTTCTTATAATATCTTAAGTAAGCAAATAGTATTATTTGCAAGGATTATTATGTTTTTACATATTTATTTTATAATTATAAAATAAATATGTAATAAAGATATAGTATGTTTTATTTACGGTGTATACTAGATATATATTGAAATGGTGGAAAGTATATATTTTTATATATATGTTTTCAAGAGATTAGTTTAGTTGGGGGTAAGTAGTAATTTAATTAATTAAATTACTAAGAGAGTGGTAATTAAAATAGTTAATATAAGAGAAGATTAATTGAGTTAATTAATAAGTTAATTTGAGATTATTAACTAATAATAATTACTGTAGCAAGCTAGCTTTTTCAAGTAAAAATTTCCTTCTTGCCGTGAAAGAGAGAGGTGAGGAAGGTGTGTGGTTTACTCCCCATAACCTTTGACTCCAAGTAATTTTGACTTAACAAAAATTAGTCAAGCCTTCTGTTCCTTCTTCTTCCTCCAACCCGTGACTTCTCTTCTCTCATAGTGGTGAAAATTTTGAACTTTTCTCAATGATTAAGTGAAAGAGTTTGTGTGAGAGAGCTTGGAGAGATTGAAGTTAGAGGTTAAGGGTTATCAAGCTTGGAGATTAAAGAATTCAAAGGTATACAATCTTTATTGATTTTGGTTAACTTTTTGTAATAGTATACTATATTTACTAAATTTCCATCAAAGGAGTTTGGTAGCTTAGAATGAAAATTGGATGAGTTTTCAATGAATACAATCTATTATTATCCTTGTATGTGTAATATGGAAAACTAAGTTTGTTAGTTAACTTTGGTTATTCAAGTCCCTTTATTTTATTAGATTTTGTGCATGAATTATGTACGAATTAATGAATATAGAAAGATGGTGGATAGATTGGTGTTGTGGAATGATATAAGGATGGAATATGGGAGAAATTGTTAATAAACGATTAAGAAATCAAGTGAAAGCAAGAACGCATGTAATATGTTCTATAAAAGGCCGTAGAGGATTAAAATGTCCAAGAACTTGGAATTTAAACGAGCTAAAACTTTAGGCGAGTCATATTATGTTAACTAAAGTGTAGTTAGTAAGATAGTTAGGTTGAATCGCGTTACAGCGACTTTTGAGCGTTAAACGAAAAGTTGAAAAATATGTGCGAACGGTCAATTTGGGCACTCTGTTCGGACAGTTTAATATACCCAAATATCAGTCCTGATATTTTGGTTTATTCCAAGACGCAAAATGAACATGCGGAACATTTGAGAATTGTGTTGGAAACACTTAGGAAAGAAAAATTATATGCGAAGTTCAACAAGTGTGAATTTTGGTTAGAAAGAGTTCAGTTTTTGGGTCATATAATTGACAATGAAGGAATATCGGTAGATCCAGCAAAAGTGGAAGCAGTGATAAATTGGGAGCAACCAAAAACGCCAACTGAAGTGCGTAGTTTCTTAGGATTAACGGGTTACTATAGGAGATTTATTTAAAATTTCTCAAAGATAGCTACTCCGTTAACTAATTTGACAAGGAAGACGGTGAAATTTGAGTGGACAGAAAAATGTAAAGCAAGTTTTCAGGAAATTAAGCAACGCACCGGTGTTATCTCTACCAGATAATACGGGCAACTTTGTGGTTTATAGTGATGCCTCACATAAAGGATTGGGATGTGTGCTTATGCAACATGGAAAAGTTATTGCTTATGCAACCCGACAGCTGAAAGATTATGAGAAGGGATATCCTACCCACGATTTGGAGTTAGCTGCGGTAGTGTATGCTTTGAAAATATGGAGACATTATTTATATGGTAAAAAATGTGAAATATACACAGATCAGAAAAGTTTGAAATATATATTCACACAAAAAGAATTGAATATGAGGAAAAGAAGGTGGTTGGAATTGATTAAAGATTATGATTGTGAAATTCTTTATCACCCAAGCAAGGCAAATGTTGTGGCTGATGCTCTAAGTAGGAAGGGTCGAGAGAAATTGATGATATTAACTGCTCAAGAGGAGTTAATAGTAGCAATGGAGAAAATGGAATTAGAGGTGAATTTTTCGGTGCAATCACAAGAAAAATTATATTTTGTGGCAAATAGTTTAACTTAGTGGAGAAAATTAAGGAAGTACAGCTCGGGGATGAGGAGTGTGTGAAGGTTAAGGAGAAAATCTCTGAAGGAAAAGAAACCAAGTTTAGAATTGATAAAAATGGAGTAATCCTTTTTGAAGGAAGAATTTGGGTTCCATCAGTGTTGGAATTGAAGGAAGAAATTTTATACGAAGCTCATTGCTCGAGATACACGATTCACCCTGGGGGTACAAAGATGTATCGAGACCTTCAACAATATTTTTGGTGGCCAAGTATGAAAGGAGAGAATGCAGAATATATAAGTAAATGTTTGACTTGTCAAAGAGTAAAAGCTGAACATCAAAAACCAAGTGGGTTATTGCAACCATTGGAAATCCCTGAATGGAAATGGAAACATATCACAATGGATTTCGTGGTAGGACTTCCGAGTACGCAAAAAGGACTAGATGTTATTTGGGTTATAGTAGATCGATTAAAAAAATCGGCACACTTGTTTCCAATAAAGATTAAATATAACCTAGATCAACTAGCCAAGCTGTATATCAAAGAAATTATTTCTAGACATGGAGTGCCAGTACCAATTGTGTCAGATAGGGATCCCAGATTTACCTCAAATTTTTGGAGGAGTTTGCAAGAACATATGGGAACACAATTAAGATTGAGTACAGCTTATCATCCTCAGATAGACAGACAAAGAGAAAGGACAATACAAACTCTAGAAGATATGCTATGAGCTTGTGTGATGGATTTTAAAGGGAACTGGGATGATCATTTGCCTTTGGTGGAATTTGCGTACAACAATAGTTACCATGCTAGTATAGGTATGCTGCCGTACGAGGCATTGTATGGAAGACAATGTCGAACACCTCTTTGCTGGAATGAAGTTGGAGAACGTAGTTTGTTAGGACCGGAGTTGGTGCAACAAACTGCAGAGATTGTTAAATTAATACGTATAAGATTGATAACAGCCCAGGATTGTCAGAAAAAGTATGCGGATCAGCATAGACAAAAGAGGGATTTTAAAGTTGGGTCACATGTGTTTCTAAAAGTGTCCCCATGGAAAGGAAAGATTCGTTTCGGCAAGAAAGGAAAATTGAACCCTCGTTTTATAGGACCATTTGAGATTTTAAGGAAAGTCGGTGAGGTAGCGTATGAAGTAGCCTTGCCTTCAGAATTAGAACATGTGCATAATGTATTTCAGGTGTCAGTTTTGTGACCGTATAAAGCAGACTATAAACATGTGATCGAATACGAACCGATTCAGTTTGAGAAAGACTTAGCTTATGAGGAGATTCCTGTTCAGATACTAGATAGGAAGGAGCAAGTTTTACAAAATAAGGTAATATCTTCAGTAAAGGTATTGTGGAGAAATCATAATGTTGAGGAAGCAACTTGGGAATTAGAAGAGAAGATGAAAGTGAACTATCCGCAATTGTTGGAATAAGTTTGTTTTGTGATTCCGGGGACGGAATCTTTATAAGAGAGGAAGAATTTAAGAACCTGAAAATTTCTTATATTTCTGTTATAGTAATAAGATTAAAATAGTGAATAATTATTTATTTATTTATTTACTATATGTGAATTGTGCATGTGTGATGTAGTATGTAAAGGAGAGTTAATAAATATGTATTATGTATATGTATTTATTAAGTAATGAAATAATAATTGTTGTGAACAATTGTGAAAAATTAAAGAGGTGGTTTAAGTATATAATGTATATGCTTTCACCAAGGGTATTAAAATAAATTCTTATATGGAATTATTTTAATAAGGAAAGAAGCTTATAATTATTATAATATCTTAATGAGGTAAATAAATTCTTGTTTGAATTTATGAGAATGAAGAGAAGGATATTATATTTTCTTATAATATCTTAAGTAAGCAAATAGTATTATTTGCAAGGATTATTATGTTTTTACATATTTATTTTATAATTATAAAATGAATATGTAATAAAGATATAGTATGTTTTATTTAGATATATATTAGATATATATTGAAATGGTGGAAAGTATATATTTTTATATATATGTTTTCAAGAGATTAGTTTAGTTGGGGGTAAGTAGTAATTTAATTAATTAAATTACTAAGAGGGTGGTAATTAAAATAGTTAATATAAGAGAAGATTAATTGAGTTAATTAATAAGTTAATTAGAGATTATTAACTAATAATAATTACTGTAGCAAGCTAGCTTTTCCAAGTAAAAATTTCCTTCTTGCCGTGAAAGAGAGAAGTGAGGAAGGTGTGTGGTTCACTCCCCATAACCTTTGGCTCCAAGTAATTTTGACTTAACAAAAATTAGTCAAGCCTTCTGCTCCTTCTTCTTCCTCCAACCCGTGACTTCTCTTCTCTCATAGTGGTGAAATTTTTGAACTTTTCTCAATGATTAAGTGAAAGAGTTTGTGTGAGAGAGTTTGGAGATATTGAAGTTAGAGGTTAAGGGTTATCAAGCTTGGAGATTAAAGAATTCAAAGGTATACAATCTTTATTGATTTTGGTTAACTTTTTGTAATAGTATACTATATTTACTAAATTTCCATCAAAAGAGTTTGATAGCTTAGTATGAAAATTGGATGAGTTTTCATTGTATACAATCTATTATTATCCATGTATATGTAATATGGAAAACTAAGTTTGGTAGTTAACTTTGGTTATTCAAGTCCCTTTAGTTTATTAGATTTTGTGCATGAATTATATATAAATTAATGAATATAGAAAGATGGTGGATAGATTGGTGTTGTGGAATGATTTAAGGATGGAATATGGGAGAAACCGTTAATAAACGATTAAGAAATCAAGTGAAACCAAGAACGCATGTAATATGTTTGATAAAAGGCCGTAGAGGGTAAAAATGTCCAAGAACTTGGAATTTAAATGAGCTAAAACTTTAGGCGAGTCATATTATGTTAACTAAAGTGTAGTTAGTAAGAAAGTTAGGTTGAATCGCGTTACGACGACTTTTGAGCGTTAAACGAAAAGTTAAAAAATCTGTGCGAACGGTCAATTTGGGCACTCTGTTCGGACAGTTTAATATACCCAAATATCAGTCCTGATATTTTTTAAAAATACTTTGCCATACAATGTACAACATATCCAAAAATCGGATTAAACGAAGTTACGGGCAGCGCAAGAGAAAATCGCAAAATAGGTTCCTCGCTAAGCCGTGCTGTAGGTGCAGCAGGCCACTGCAGGTAGCAAGCCACATGCGGGCGCGCGCGCACGTCGCACTGCACTGCGCGGGCGCACTACTGCTGCTTGTGTAGTTTACTTGCAGGCTACTTTGAGGTAGATTTTGAGGGGCTTTCATGAACTGTTTTAGAGAGCAAATTTTTGGTAAAAATACTATGCCATGAGGTCTATAACATACCAAAAATTCACTATTATCTGACTTGTGATTTGAGAATTAAAAATAGGCTAATAAGCATGTCAGAACACAAAATTGGGCAACGACGAACGTCGACGCGTCGAGCGATTTTGACGTTCGACGTTCCGCTTCGCGTTCTGTCAACATTTTAAGACGTAACAAAGTTAATAAAGTCTTACGAGACGAGTTTTGACCTGAAATGAGATTTTATGTCATGAAACCAACTTTCGGGAATAATTTAAGTAGTATAAATATGTAATAAATATAAAAGTTCATATTTAGACGAAATAAAAACTCGCATGGCCTATAAAATTATTTTGTGAAACAAAATAAACCGAAAGACTTTAAAAAAATTTCATAAATCATAAAAGTGATATTTCGAGGTTTCTGAGGCTCAAAATGACCTTTAATTTATCGGTTTACAATTATTCACGTTTGCTATATATATACATATATATATATATATGTATATATATAGCAAACGCGAATAATTGTAAACCGATAAATTAAAGATTTTTAAATGAAATAATTATTTGAGCGACCTGTGAAAGGATAAAATAATATAATAATTTTTATTATTCCAGAAATAATATAGTAAGTTAAATTTTACTATAAAAGCTAAATAATAGCTGTTTATGAACTTGAACTCGCGAAATAAATTATAAAATATTCGTGAGGTAAAATATTCAAGGTTTAAGTTCAAATATGTAAAATATTTACATATTAATATTGTAAGGAACCATTAAATAGTAATAAATGGTTAAAATGAGATAAATTCTTAATGAATCATAGTGGAATTTGAGATTTGAGTAAATAATATTAGTTTATGAACTAATAATTATTAATAATAAATATACATGTATGTTGATGATATATGTTATGATCTAACGTGAGTATGTATGTGAATAAAATTCTGTAAGGATTGTGAGGTGACTGTAATTTAAAATTGTGTGATAATCTCCTTATAAGGAAAGTTTCTTAACTTTCTCATATTTAAATGAAGTAAATTTCTTAAACTTTTGCAAATTCTTTTATGCAACAGTTATTATGAAAATTATAATATTTCCAGTTTAAGTATATATAAGCAATTATTTCTTTTTGTTTATATATAATGCTATAGAGATAGAATTTTATTCCAGTCAGCTTCGAAAATTGCATAAGATAATGATGTATACATTGAATAAAACTCAGTATACATTGAATAAAACTCAGTATACATTGAATAAAACTCAGTATACATGTATAGTTGAAATATTTCAAATTCTTTTATATTAAGTCTTAAAATATAATTGTTTAATTAAGTTATCCATTTATTTTTTCTTCTAAATGGATTATAACTGAGCAAGAACTTCCCTAATTTGAGGTTATTTTTATATTGCGTCTTGGGGACGGCAAAGAGGAACTGAAACAATTTGTTCCACATAGATAGTATTGATCAATGCAGGGTGTAGACACTCGAAATTTCTTGCCCCTTCTACTAATACTATAGGAAGGCAACGCGGGTCACTCCAGTTAAATTCGATCACCAATATCGGTACTCCAATTAAATTCGATCACCAATATCGGTACTCCAGTAAAATTCGATCACCAATATCGTTACTTCAGGCAAATCAAATCACCAATATCGGTACTCCAGTAAAATTCGATCACCAATATCGGTACTTTAGTTAAATTCGATCACCAATATTAGTACTCCAGTTAAATTCGATCACCTATATCGGTACTCCAGGCAAATTCGATCACCAATATCGGTACTCTAGTCAAATTCGATCACCAATATCGGTACTCCAGGCAAATTCGATCACCAATATCGGTACTCCAGTAAAATCCGATCACCAATATCGGTACTCCAGTCAAATCCGATCACCAATATCGGTACTCCAGTCAAATCTGATCACCAATATCGATACTCCAGTCAAATCCGATCACCAATATCGGTACTCCAGTTAAATTCGATCATCAATATCGGTACTCCAGGAAAATCTGATCACCAATATTGGTACTCCAGTCAAATTCGATCACCAATATCGGTACTCCAATCAATCCAGCTCCGATCTCCAATCGGACCGTCAATTCAACTCTGATCTCCAATCGGACCGTCAGATCAACCCCGATCTCAATATCGGGCCTTTTAAATTAACCCCAATCACCAATACTGAGACAACCACAGCCTCAAACACTAGTCTCGGGACGTCAACTCAGCCCCGGTCTCAACCTGGGAGGTACAGGTCAGCCCCGGTCGCAACCCGGGAAGTTAAGTCAACATCGAAAACAGTCCTGAAGCTTTACAACATCTCCTGAGGAAAACCTAGAATGACCAATTCAACTTCAGAGACTACACTGAGGATAATCAGATTCGAATGGGATCCAAGTCTTGGAAACAACTCTCGAAAGTCAACCGAAGGCCATGCTGACACTAAAGGCAACCCCAAGAGGGGCAAAATGGTCATTTTACCAACCCTAATCCAATTTGGTCAAATTCAAGCCGAATTGATTCCACCAAGGTCAGAACGAACCATAACGATGATCCCAAGTGCAAACAGCACAAGACAGTTCAACGGACAAACTGCGGGAAATCGAAGACCTGGTTATGAACTCGTCTTCTTGGACCCAAAAAATGTTTTATCCCATGTCATTATGACACTCTTGGCGAGGGCTTTCCATAAAAGTATAGCACGCCTCAAACGGACGCTCCGATCAAAAGTTAGAAAGTTTTGACTTTGACCTCGCGTTTCTCGGAGTGCAAGTACTTCGAGACGACCAAGACGGATGGGTAGGCCCCACCAGGGGAGCCGTACCTCTACCTGCGGTAGCAATAGGTAGAGCCAAGGCTCCCTGGTTTATAAATATGAGGCCACCCCCCTAATTTAAAAAAAAGAAAAAACGCAGCGAACCTCTTCCTGTTTATTTTTCTGACTTTTTCACCTCTTCTAAACCCAAATTTTTTCATTCTAATATATAGATATACCCACATGCTACCACATATCAGAAAATAACCGGTAGATTTGGACATATAGAGCCTACGATTTGGCAAAAAGTTCGTGTAGCAGTCCATTGTGAGTATTTTTACGATCAACAAGTTTATATTACTTCTTCGTACTTTTATACACTTGCACGTTAAATTTCGTTTTCTAAATATGCCTGTAACTTAGTTTCGTGGCGGTTTTCATCAAAATTTGGTATATTTTTGTACATAAACTCAATTTCTGGCATTTCTACAACTCGAATTGACGATCTGTCAGCTCCATCAGCTTCAATGCACTAAATTCTTTATTTTGGCAACTTCGCCGGACTGGGTTATCTTCTCAGTCCAGGTTTGGCCCTTTTTCTGTTTATTCAACTGTATATATACTAACATTTCAATTTTGTCAAGCCCGGATGTCAAATCCGAGGTAGTTTACTGCTTTTATATATATTTATGCATATATAAGCAGTCTTCACCACTACTGGGTTCTCTTCCTAGTCTTAGTTGACTACATTTCTGTCAATATATATATATATATATATATATATTTATATATTTTTGTATGGCTTGGATCATTTCGTGGCCTTTTTACTGCTTTTGCACTCCTTACCATACTGGGTGATCTTCCCAGTCACTGGTTGACTACTTTTATGTCAATTTCCATTCCAGTACGGGCACCGGTGTGAAAACCCATCGCCCTTTTTACTGTTTATATATATATATTTCATTTTTGTCAAGCCTGGATTATTTCGTGGCTATTTATAGTTTTTATAAATATATATATATATATATATACATATATATTTCAATTTCAGTTTGGGCCTGCGAGTGAAAACCCATCGCCCTTTTATAGTTATATATATATATAATTGTATATATATTTCTAATACTTGCTTTTTATTTAATTTAATGCTTTAAATATTCATTCGATATGAATCGATTTTTTTCAGTCACAAAAGCAACCTCGCGTCCCTTAGATCACTATCTAGTGGGAACGAGATGCTTCAGTCGTGCGAATCGGGATTTACTGAATGAATCCTCAATTCTGGTAATATTGGGATATATATCTGTTTCTGTACAAATTTGAATTGTGCAGGTTTATGGGCTACTCTCATGTAAGCCTAGGAATCGTGAGATTCATGATTTAATCGATCAGAATCTGATTCCCACGATAGACAAACTCCGCTATACAAATGTACCCTGCCAGTTTTTCTGTAAAATGTACATACAAAGACCTTAAAACTGTTATCCGGATTTAAGGTCTCAACATAGTGAAAAATATGGTTTGTTGTGTCACAGTCCCTCTGATGGTTTTCATGCCCATGAGGAGACCGATACTTGTATATATTTTGTGGTCGAGGATGCTTCGCAGCCCGACAAATCACCATTCAACTGCAAGCCTTAAGGCTAAAAAGATAAAATTAAAGTATCGACAGTCTTCAATTCCCTATGTTAGCGTAAGGGTTTGATAACCAGCTTTCAAAACATCACTTTCAATTTAATCAAAAGAAAAGCTTTTGCAAATCAAATCAAACACTTTTGCAAATCAAATCAAACACTTTTGCAAATCAAATCAAACCATTCGTATATAGGTTCAATGAAGCAAAGCACTGCTTTCAAATCAATCAAATATAGGCCCAATTTTTAAACAGCATTCACACACGCATTTCAGTTTTAAGGGAAATATTGAAAAGATGCGGTACCGTGTTTACACGGGAGTTGTGGGGTGCCTAACACCTTCCCCACACTTAACCAAGCCCCCGAGTTCAAAACTTTATTTTCAAAGATCAAGTTTCGACAGTGTCCAGCAATTGGGCCTCTTTCAAACAAAATTCGGTTGAGTTAGTACAACCATTTCAAATCCACCAACTGGCGATTCTGTAAAATGTTCAAATCATAGACATGATACATGTTGGCCTTTTTCTTAAAAAACCATTCAAAACCCTTTTCCTAAATAAAAAGAGTAAGGGTAGAGATAATTTAAGAAAATATAAAAGTTCCGGGTTGTGACCCGACTTGCGGATTTTTTAACCGACGTCGACAGGTGGCGACTCTGCTGGGGACAGTAGAGGGCTTAGGCCGCTTTCCAATCTTTTCAAACATTTACCTTTCAAAGCTATGAATGCGTGAATTCTGCGTCTCCACATCAAATGAATGCGTGAATGCTGCATCTTTCCATTGAATGAATGTGAATGAATGCTTTACTGCTTTTTTAGTGCTTCGCACCCATATTAGTGCTTTGCACAAACTGTCATCATGTGCATAACGGTAAGGCACGATGTATGTGAATGTATGTTGTGTTCTTCTCACAAGGAAGCAAAACCCGTCGGTGATAAGTAATGTCTTTGGGGATCAACTAAGTCTTTAGGGCTCATCAAAATGCACCACCCAGATTTGCTCCAGTTGAAAGATCGGATTAATTTCGCCTCTAGTAGATTGCGATGATCCGGGGACCTTCATGCCAAAAAGCCAACGCGAGAGTAACCTAAGATAGGTCAGCCTCTGATTAACCAAATCTGACAGGAAGTCTCTTCATGCCTTCCTCTTTCAATTCAATGTCCAGTTTTCAATATTTAACTGTTGGCATTCTATTATTAAAACAACTAACCTCGATTTTGCAGGATAAGAATAAAAAACACATCATGCATCCTGTCTCTACCTACCTCAGGAAATTGACATGCCTACGTTTTGGTGTAGGTGAAAAATTGGTCCTGCCACTATATCTAAGTCTAAGAAAGCACTAGGTCCATCCACAGACATAATTTCGAGTGCTCAACTAGAATCCACCCCTATATCTAGGGAAGAGTTCGAAGGACTGCGAAATCAGATAGCTGAACTAGCTGGTTTTCTAAGAGAACAAAGCAAGCCCCTTAAAGGGAAGCAATCCCAAGTTCATACAGAACCATGATTACCTGGTGTTAGTGGCAGTAGAGAGACTGAAAAAGTCGAGACTCAGATTCCTGGACCACAGAACCAGGACACAACCAATAAAACCCCTGAAATCACCGCCCTCAGCAAAGAACAAGAGGTCGGTGACATTATGAAGAAAGTACAACAAATGGAGGAAACTCTCCGATCTATCAAAGGGACTGGGGCATTCGGCAGTGTCAATTACTCTGACCTCTATATTTTCCCCGGAGCTCATTATCCCGAGAAGTTCAGAACTCCTAATTTTGAGAAATATGATGGATTGGGAGACCCTTATACACATCTAAAAGTATTTATTGGAGAACTCGGATCCTATGCAGAGGACGAGAAGCTTCAAATGAAACTATTCCAGAAGAGTTTGACTGGAGAAGCCAGAGCCTGGTATGCCCGTCTGGACAACTCTAAAATTCACACCTGGGAAGAATTGGCCCATGTCTTCCTCAGTCAATACAGCTTCCAATCTCAACTGGCTCCAGACAGATACCAAATAACTAAGATCAAGAAAAAGAACACTGAATCATTCAGAGAGTATGCCCAGCGATGGAGACAGGTTGCAACACAAGTTATCCCAGCCATGACTGAGTCTGAGATAGTCATGACATTCATCGACATTCAAGAAGCACCATATTATGAGAGGGTCCTAGCAGGCATAGGAAAACCATTCTCTGAAATGATCAAACATGGTGAAATGGCAAAAATGAGGCTCAAATCCGGGAAGATAAAAGATCTGACCGCCCTCGAAGTTGTCGCTGAACACATCCAGTCCAGAAATTACGGGAGTAATCCCTGGAGGGTACATAAAATGAAAGATGAAGAAGTGTCCTTAGTGTTACAAGGACAAAATCCAAGAGGTGAGTCAAATAGTATGCCCATTTAAAGGAGGAATTATACCCCTTTTTAAAATCCAGCACAACCTTCGAACCCTCCATTCCAGAAAAATATGGAGGTCATGCGTCAAAGAACTTTCACCCCTCTAGGGGATTTACTTGAGAATGTATTCAAACTTCTGACAGCTCAGAAGAAGATTGGCCAACTCCTTCCGCCAACCAACACTAATGGACGAAATTTTAACCCAAGCAAGAAGTGTGCTTATCACTCCGGATCTCCAGGCCATGACACACAAGACTGTTGGTCTCTCAAGCATAAGATCCAAGATTTGATCAACAACGGAGAGATTGTGGTCACAAAGCCTGAACAACCACACGTCCAAGACAATCATCTCCCACAACATAAAGATGAGAATGTCAATATGATCAGCTTCACAAGTTAAGAAGGATCCAAGTACATCCGTTATGTGGGATAATCAACTCCATCCAGTAAAAGCACCCCAGACAGTTGAGAAGTCTCAGAAAGAAGGTTCCTGATAGAGCAGGAAATAAATTCTATCAAGGAACAAATCGAATAATTAGTAGAACTGGTCGTCTACCAGCATCAGATCACCGGGCAAATGATAAAACAGGCCAATCAATCTGACGTCGATCGTCCTCCCACACCGGAGATCAATCCCAGGAGGGATCATAACCAGTCTCATGAGCATGAGCCTTGGACCGACAAAATGGTTAAAGATGAGAATGTCCACACTGGTAGGAAATTCTTATTTCAAAGGAACTTCACCAACCTAAACCAATCGATGGAAGAAATCTTCCAGATGTTAATCAACGAGGGAATGGTTGCAGACTTGTTACCTCCATTGAAACCTCGAGCCCGAAAATTCAAACCTGACCAAATATGTCAGTACCATTCCCATTCACCCGGCCATGATACCGAGGATTGCTGGGCCCTTCGTAACCTGATTCAAGACATGATTGAAAGAGGGGAATTGATAAGGGAAGTCAAATTCTCAATCTTCCAGCTAATGACACTCTCTAGATCCCCACTGTATGGAACGAGAACACAATGGATGTCAAATTCTGTGATACAGAGTCGACTCTCAAACCCTTAGTACTACCAGGGAAAGGGGTCCAAGAAATATAAAATCCTATGAAGGTGGCCGCATCCGAGCCTTTGATCTTGCCCTTCAGACCACAGTATCCCATTATCAGTCTGAAGAGAGTCCTATGGAACTACGGGAATGATGAAGGTTCCACTTCAAATAACATTGCCATTGTGCCAAAGGACAATCCATTATACCTGCCTCATCGGGTGATCAAACCAGTCATCAAAACCAAAGCAAAGGCGGATGATGAGAAAATTGAAGAGTTTCTCAAAAAGATGGGACACAATGAGATCAAGGTAGTGCAGAGCTTGAAGGATGCACCCAAGCAAATGTCCATCCTTGATCTGGTCTTATCCTTAGTGGATCATTGCAACATTCTAGTAAAAGTACTGGAAGAAGCCAATCTACCACGTACCGTAGATGCTGAGAAATTCTGTCATGTGGTGGAACACATTTTCAACAGCAATGTGATTTATTTCACTAACGATGATATCCCCGCAGAGGGAACAGGCCATCATTAGTCCCTACACATAGCTGTGATGTCTTCCGGGTATGTGATCGGAGGGGTACTCATCAACGGAGGATCATCCCTCAACATCTGTCCCTACGGCACCTTGGAAAGAATGAAGATCAACCCGAATCAGATCAAAACCAGTCATGTAGTTATCCGGGCTTTCGATGGATCGCGACGCCAAGCTATGGGAGAAATAGAACTACCCTTGGAGATTGGTCCATACACTTTCTACGTATCCTTTCAGGTGCTCAACATTACCACTGGATACAACTTGTTGCTGGGTAGGCCCTGGATCCACATGGCAGGGGCAGTGCCATCCACCCTCCATCAACAGCTTAAGTACATTATCAATGGCAACCTAATCACGGTCAATGTCGAACTAGAATACCCTGTCTGCACACAAGGAGACATACCAGCGATCATCCTGGATGCAAGAATTGAACCTGCAAGTTTTCAAACCCTGGAGATGAGTGATACGCAGTATCTACCTATCGGAGCCGGCCCTGAAACCCAAGGTCTCCACCGAAGTAATGACAGTGGGCCAGGAAATGGTATCTTTGGGTTTCCAACCTGGAGAAGGGTTAAGAAAGAATCAATAAGGTATCAAGAGCCTGATACAAATCCCGAGTTAAACTGGGAGAGCAGGATTGGGATTTTCATCCAGGGCAAATTATCAGAACCCGTATAAGCATCCCAAGGCTCATGCTTCCACAATATTGCTGCCAAACCTCACTAATGTCGGATGGGTAAAGCCAATGAGGAAGATCCCTACTGTGGTATCAGCCATGCTGTTTCCTCTAATTATACCCGTCAATGAAAGAAAAGCCCTCAAGCATGAGGCAGATAGCGAAAATGGAAAAGAAAAGATCCTGTACAAAGGACAAGACCCATTCGCTAACATGCAAGTCATCATAAACTACGAGGGTATGAATGATGAGACCCCAGACAGTGAAGACGAGGATCAGATTCAAATTCCTCGCATCACGAAGAAAAAAGGGGGCAGGTCAAAGAAAAATTCTGGCCCTATTATAAAGGATGTCTCGATCATCCTCCAAGACAAGACAGATGACCAAAAAGCCTCGATCCTCCTGGTTCATGAGGATATGGCCTTGGATAACTGGAGCAGTGTCCCTTACCTCGGTCGAAAAGGGTAAAGGGGCAGAGAGAGTGCATCTGCCTTTAAATATGCTTTCATTTTGTAATGACCCAAGTCCCACATCGTCTATATTTAAAACCTTTACCCTTTCATAAGTCTATAAATAGAAGGGCTTAGTCCTTTTGTTTCATTCACCAACAATAAGGCCTCCAATTTTGAGAAAGACTTTGTTGTGGGAGAAGTTTTTTATAAAACCTCCTTAGTTAAATTTTGGCTTCGAGTGTGTAGGCAGTTTGTGGAGCTCTTATTTTCAAGAATTGTTCGGCTATTAAATTTTTGTTCAATGATATCGAGGTAAGTGGCTTTTCGAACTATTTAGTGTTTTTAAGATTATCGTTACTTTTATGTATGCCTAAAAAATTATTCGGATGCCTAAATGTATGGTTTCAAAATTTGTAATGTTTTATTTAAGGCTTCCATTTAAATTAAACTGTTATGTTCTTCTATTTCAAAATTCGGATCAAGTATTTATTTTTGAACTGTGAAATGAGATTATATGATTTTGAACTGTGAAAACGTATCGTTTAGAATATCGATAATATTGAGAAAATGTTTTGAAATCCTCAGTCTGACCATGTATAGAACTCGTTATTGATTACGTTTAGTTTCGGAGCTAATATAGGACCTACTAAGGCGCACACCTTTAGATGCCCTTCGGGGAGTGTGCATTTTTATAGATACCTTAGTAGGGTGCGTATCATAACGTTATCGAACTTTTGGGCCATGTTATAGGGCTATTGTAACCTTAGTCGCTAAGGATGTGGATTAAAATATATATGCTATACATTGAAATCAATTTTTGAATTATTTTAGTTTTGAAAGCTTATGTACTATTGTTATTGAACAAAAGTTATTTCAAAAAAGTGTTTTGCAAATTGTACTTGATTCGGCTAGATAGGGAGGATTGCTACTTGCTGGGCTTCATCGCTCGCCCCCTTACAAATTTTTACAGGTCCCATCGATGAAAGCTGAGTACTTATTTTATACGTTAGAAAAGCTGGAGTTTAATTTTAAATATTATTTCTTTTGATGATGAATTTTGATAAAACTATTAGTTTCAGGCAGCTGCGTCTCCATTTTAAGAATTTGATATTTCTTTTGAATTGGATTGAAATATATTTATTATTGGGTTTTAAGTTAAGATTATTGTTGAGTTGTTTTGTTTGGGCTGCGTGTTTTTGATATTGTTGCCTTATGGGCCCTTGGGCTTGCGGCGTGTAGCACTTCAGGCCTATATCGGGTTCGGGGTGTTACAGAAGTGGTATCAAAGCGGTGACTCCTCACAGTGTGTCGGGTTAGGAAACCCACACATTCCTTGGGGAGTGATTTTGGGATTTAACTGTGGGTTGTGATTTGACTAGACTTAAAGAATAAAGAGTGTGATAGATTTTAGGTTTGGACATCTTGTAGAAATTGTGTTTAATATATAGGATCAAGTTTGATTAATTTGATTAATTACAGAATGGTTGAGTATCATATTTGGAGACTATTTTGATGTTGTGTAAGTTATGACCTTGAAAATTTTAGTGTTTTTTTTAGATAACGGATAAGTTAGAAAAATAAGAGTTATATTGGTTGCGTTGTGGTGAATCTAAGATTTTTCTAATCATTTTATGATACGAGATTGAAAAGGTTGCTTAATTTGATGTACAGATGGATATAGAATAAGAAAGTGTCAAATGGATTTCTTTTAGTTTAACTTGAGGACAATGATTGAGTGATGGTCTAGGTAGTTTATATGAAGACCGAGACTTTTGGAGCATTATTAAGATATGGATCGAGTGTTAGAGCTTGTTTGAAATTAATCTTAAGAATTGTCAATTTGGAGGACCATTTTTTTTAAGGGGGAGGTAATGTAATGACCCAAGTCCCACATCATCTATATTTGAAACCTTTACCCTTTCATAAGTCTATAAATAGAAGGGCTTAGTCCTTTTGTTTCATTCACCAACAATAAGGCCTCCAATTTTGAGAAAGACTTTGTTGTGGGAGAATTTTTTTATAAAACTTCCTTAGTTAAATTTTGGCTTCTAGTGTGTAGGCAGTTTGTGGAGCTCTTATTTTCGAGAATTGTTCGGCTATTAAATTTATGTTCAACGATATTGAGGTAAGTGGCTTTCCGAACTATTTAGTGTTTTTAAGATTATCGTTACTTTTATGTAAGCCTAAAAAATTATTCGGATGCCTAAATGCATGGTTTCAAAATTTGTAATGTTTTATTTAAGGCTTCCATTTAAATTAAACTGTTATGTTCTTCTATTTCAAAATTCGGATCAAGTATTTATTTTCGAACTGTGAAATGAGATTATATGATTTTGAATTGTGAAAACGTATTGTTTAGAATATCGATAATATTGAGAAAATGTTTTGAAGTCCTAAGTCTGACTATGTATAGAACTCGTTATTGATTACGTTTAGTTCCGGAGCTAATATAGGACCTACTAAGGCGCACACCTTTAGATGCCCTTCGGGGAGTGTGCATTTTTATAGATACCTTAGTAGGGTGCGTATCATAACGTTATCGAACTTTTGGGCCATGTTATAGGGCTATTGTAACCTTAGTCGCTAAGGATGTGGATTAAAATATATATGCTATACATTGAAATCAATTTTTGAATTATTTTAGTTTTGAAAGCTTATGTACTATTGTTATTGAACAAAAGTTATTTCAAAAAAGTGTTTTGCAAATTGTACTTGATTCGGCTAGATAGGGAGGATTGCTACTTGCTGGGCTTCATCGCTCACCCCCTTATAGATTTTTACAGGTCCCATCGATGAAAGCTGAGCACTTATTTGATACGTTGGAAAAGCTGGAGTTTAATTTTAAATATTATTTCTTTTGATGATGGATTTTGATAAAATTATTAGTTTCAGAGAGTTGCGTCTCCATTTTAAGAATTTGATATTTCTTTTGAATTGGATTGAAATATATTTATTGTTGGGTTTTAAGTTAAGATTATTGTTGAGTTGTTTTGTTTGGGCTGTGTGTTTTTGATATTGTTGCCTTGCAGGCCCTTGGGCTTGCAGCGTGTAGCACTTCGGGCCTATACCGGGTTCGGGGTGTTACACATTTACTGCTTACTTTTGATTGCACAGCTATAGCAGCAACTTTGTCATGCATGGCAGAATGCTATGTATATTTAAGCAGTTGTACATATCTAAGATGAAAGCCTTTTTGTTTTCAGGACTCAAGCGTTGGAAGTGTTCGTCTCTGCTGATGAGATGCCAACCTATCAAAGTGACTATGACTTTGATGTAGAACTGAACTTCGACTTGATGGATATTGATCAAGAGGAGGAAGATGACTATGAGGTGCCCGAGGAGATCAAAGAATGGGTCGAAGACAAACCTAAACCAAACCTCGACCAAACCACCACTATCAACATAAGAACCTCCGAAAACATCAAAGAAATCCAGATAGGGTTAGACCTCACCCAAGACCAAAAAGCCAACCTGATCGAACTCCTAACACAGTTCCAGGATGTATTTACATGGTCACATGAAGACATGATTGGCCTATCCACTGACATTGTCATCCATCAAATGCCCATCAAAGAGGGGTTTAAGCCAGTCAAACAAAAGCTCAGGCGATTGAAACCTGAATGGAGTCTGAAAGTTAAAGAAGAAGTCGTTAAGCAATTCAAAGCCGGGATTATCATGGTATCAACCTACCCAGAATGGCTTTCAAACATAGTCCCTGTACCTAAGCCCGAAGGGAAGGTACGAGTATGCATGGATTACCGGGATTTGAACAAAGCCTGCCTCAAGGACAACTTCTCGATGCCTTTCATCCACATCTTGATCGACAATACAGCGCAGTACGACATGTATTCCTTCGTGGATTGCTTTGCTGGTTATCATCAAATCATGGTTGCTGAAGAAGACCGGGATAAAATAGCTTTCATCACTCCCTGGGGAACCTTCTGCTATAGGCGACTATCATTCGGCCTCATCAATGCCGGAGCCACGTATCAGCGAGCCATGATGGCCTTGTTTCATGATATGATGAACAAAGAAATAGATGTCTATGTGGATGACATTATCATCAAATCCCGGAGGGAGGATGATCACATCGACCATCTCAGGAAGTTGTTCAACAGGTTGCGTAAGTACAACCTCAAGCTAAATCCCGCCAAATGTGCTTTTGGCGTCGAATCAAGCAAATTGTTAGGATTCCTGGTGAGTAATCGAGGCATCAAACTAGATCCTGCCAAGATCAAAACCATCACTGAAATGCCAGTACCTCGAACAGAGAAGGAGATACGTGGGTTTCTGGGAAGGATTAACTTTATAAGCCGGTTCATTTCCCAACTCACAGCAACCTGTGAACCCATATTCAAGCTACTAAGGAAGAATTCCTCCACTAAATGGAACGAGGATTGCCAACAAGCCTTCCTTTCCATCAAGAAATAGTTGATTGAAGCACCAGTATTGGTACCTGCGAGGGATGAAGTTCCCTTGTTCATGTACTTGTCTATCAATGCCAATGTAATGGGCTGCGTGCTAGGACAAAAAGATGATAGTAGCAAAGAAAGAGCCATCTACTACATCAGCAAAAGATTCAGCAGTGGCGAACAGAAATACACCCTGATCGAGAAAATATGCTGTGCATTAGCATGGGCCATAATGAGGTTACAACATTACCTCCATGGGCACACGACTTACCTCATATCCCGTACGGATCCACTCAAGTACGTATTCAACAAGCCAATGTTAAACTATCGACTGTCCAAATGGCAGTTGATCCTACAATAATTCGACATTATCTACGTGACTTAGAAATCAATCAAGGGTCAAAGCATTGCAGATCAATTAGCTGAAGCACCTTCAGGAGGGTTCGAGCCCCTGGAGACCTATTTCCCAGATAATGGAATTATGACAATTCAACAACTCCAGTAAGAGAATACAGTCCAACCATGGAAAATGTATTTCGACGGAGCAGTAAACATGGAAGGTGCCGGAGCTGGGGCAGTCCTTATCTCTGGTACAGGAGAACAATATCCTGTGGCTACCAAACTTTAATTTGGCAAACACCAACAACACGGCCGATCACCCAATGTGTCCGTAAGTTTAGAGCGATTTGTAGATGAATTTCTGTTTAAACCTTTTCGAAATTAAAAAATGAAAGTTCATGGCCACTCAGCATTATTTGAAAAGTTTTTATCTCCTTAGAAAGAAGTCCGGGTAGAATGTGATGAAAAAATAGTTCCTCATAGAAGGAAGGCATATGTATTCATGAATCAGATAAATGTTAAGTTAAAAACCTAGTTTTGGTTAATTAAAGGAGTAGGGATTAGTAGGCTGTAATTTTGAGGACGAAATTCTTAGAAGAAGGGGTGAATGTGACAACCCAAAAATTTATAAGATCTTGAATGATTAAAATAAAGGTTAAAGGATAAAACCTAGAGTGGAAATAGAGTAATAATTTAAAATTTTAAAGAAGAACCTATATGGTTTATCATTTGATTGAGAATAGAGGAATTATGGGTTACAAAATTTCTAAACCCTAGAGATGAATCTATATGTGTTTGATGGAATATTAAAGATAAGGTACTACGATACCTATAGTGCGGTGACCTAATATATAAAAATTAGATATGTGAATTATGTGTGTGATTAAATAAATATACATGATATAATGTGTATATATTTACTTGGTATATAAAAATAATTAAGTATATGTATATATCAAAAATGTTGAGTATTAGTTCTAGTAATAATAGATTTAATGGACTAAGAGGATTTTATGGCCCAAGGAATTAATTAAGTAGCCCAATTATTTATTTAAGCATTGGACTTGTAGCTAATTGATTTAATAGCAAATAAATTATTAAGCTAGCCCAATATATCTGTATGAGGTAAGTATTATGATGACCCAATTTAATTAGGGGTGGAAGTCCAAGCCCAAGTTCATTTGAGTTAGTAAGCAAAATAATTAAAAATTTCTAGCCCAAAGGATTAAAGGAGTGGGCCAACTATAAGCCCACATGAGCAAGGATATATTAGTCATTAGATAAGTGTATAATAAAACAAAGTGGATGGGAGGAGAAGGGCACTTGGCCAAATTTGGAAGGAGGAAAAAAGGAGAGATGTATTTGATGATGGTTTGTAGCTTTAGTTGGTAGCTTACTTTTTAGGTGGCAATTACTTTATGGGGCCAACAATTTTGTTATTAATTACAAGCAAGCTTTAGAGTAAAAGACACTCAAACATGATAAGGAGAGAGTTGTTGGGAGATAATAATATCTCTTCCTCTTATTAACAACAAAGCTTTTATTTTTCTCTTTTCTCTTATTTGTTTATACTAGCAAATCAAGAGAGAGGGAGAGAGAGTGAAGAAAGTTCGGACATGATGAGGAAAAAAGAATATTGGAAAATAATGATATCTCTTCATTTCTACAAAACAATAAAATCATTTCATCTTCTCTTCTCTCATTTGTATCATGTTGTATAAGCAAGCAAGAGATAGAGAGAGGGGGCCAAAGTTCGGCCACTATAGGGTAGGAGAGAGGAAGGGTTTTCAAAGTTTCTTAGTTTCCTAATCTAATCTTAGGAAGAAGAAGAGGAACAAGCAAAGGTATAACAAGATTTCTACTTATTATAGTTTAATTTTCTTTTTGATTTGATTTGAGTTTGATTTCTGTAAGATTTTGATTTTGTGGTTCAACAACATTGGATCTAGGTGTTCAATAGTATTTCAAGTTTAGATCTAACCCTTTTATGGGTCAAAAGTTGGATCTAAACTAAGAAATGAAAACTATATTTTTTAAAAGTAAAAAATCTTAATTTCTCTTAACCTTGGTTGTGTTTATCTTGTGTTTGATGATTATTTGAGGTATGGGATCATGGATCATGGTAGATCCATGAGCATATTTGGTATAAGTTTGTGTTATGATGTTTGATTATGGATTATGTTGGTTATTAGGTGAGAATATGAAAGTTTTCTTAGAAATCATCAAGTATGAAAAATCAGATTTTTGTAAAAACAAAGTATGAAATGGAAACGACCATATCTCTCATTCTATTTCGAATTTTTGAGTGTGGTTAATTTTTGGAGTTAGATATACAAGTCTTCTAACTTTTCCAAGTGAAATCACTGAAAAAGGAATTATAGATTTCTGTGTGGACTATTTTTAGTAAAGAAAGTAAAATCTAAAAATGGAAGAAAAGTAGGCTGTCCGGAAATTGTAAGTGCAGTTTTGGAAATTTAATTTTTGAAAAAAATTCCAATATTTTGGGACATTAAAATATATGTTATAAAGTAGCTTGTGTCCAAAAATGAGCTCATTCCGACTTAAATTGGGCAAGTTAAGACCATTTTAATTTTTGCATTTTTTCGACAAAAATCGCTATAACCGGAGTTGTATAACTCCGATGGCCACAAAATTTAAACTGTAAGCTCACGTTAACATGCGTAAGATTCCGCTAAGAGTTGGGAATTTCTAGAGTTAAGCGTGATGTAGCAAATTTGTTAAGGAATTAACTATAAATGAATTTTTGAAAAATACTTAAGGGAGTTAAAAAATTCCACAAAAATACTTTTTGTGTATGAAATATATGTATATGTGTTTGACCAAAGGATAAAAAAATAATAAGCTATTTTGGTATTTTCGTAAATAGGGTGTTTTAGCTTGTTAAAATGGACATTTCAGGTTGTTGAAATGGAAACTGAAATGTCATGAATAGGAAACAGTTTGGTTTCAGCTTACTGAAATGAGATATTAAGTCTCCTGAATTTATAAATAGTTTATCGAGTTATAATAAGAACTTATAAATGAACGAGTAAGTGTTAAGTCTAAGGTTGTACAATCGTACCCTTTAATGGTTGATGTATAGTAGCTGGGCTAAATGACTCTTTCATATGGGGAAGGTATCTACGAATTAGTAACCCATCTAACTCATTGTGAAAACAGTATAGAAGAGACGGAAACTAATTTGTTAGTTGTTTGTGGAAAACCACTCAGTATACTGTATTGAATACTATTAAAGACTCGAGCTGTACTAGGTTTAGACTTGTGATTATGTTTAGTGTTAAGATTATCTAATATTTGACTATGTGGTTAAGTGTTAGATAGATTACTTTTAAAGTAATAGTATTATAAGATAAGTATGTTATACTAATTGAAGGATCAATCTTATAACTGATAGGTCTTTTCAATAAAGCAATTAAATTATATTACGTAGCAGTAATCAACGATACAGGCAAGTTCCTATATTCTTTTATTGAGCAAGTTTCCTAACTCGAACTCGAGTTGTTATTGTAAAGCATGTTCGTGATTAATCATTGTTGATTATTCACATCTATACTGATTATTGATTCGCACTTAGTGCACGTTGCATATGTTCATCAGGTATGAAAGACTGATCACCTTCATTATCATAAGGTTCAGTTAAAATTGTTCATGGTCCTTGTTGACATTAAAAATTATTGATTTAGTCATTCATTTATTGAAACTCTGATTTATGCTCTTTTACAATTATTATATTGTTAAAAATTTAAAAGCGTATTTTTTCTTTCAATCATGATATATCCTTGTTGTATTTAAAAGTTGCTGGGCAAACTTGTTGCTCACCCTTGCTATATCATGATAAATATTTCAGATTAAAGCAAAACTTCAGACACAGGCAATGGCAAAGACAAGTTCTAGGATGGAATTATTATACGATTAAAATGGTAATAATATTGAAGGCATATGACATTGTATGTTGTATAGAATATTGAATACAGGTATTAAGTTAATGTTACAGACCTTGGGATTATGTTGTAAAAGTTATTGTATAAACAATTTATACACCTTGGGATTATGTTTATATAAATGATGTATCGTAACGCACCAGGTCCGAGGTTCTGGGGACCCGAATTTGGGGGCGTTACAGTTGAAACTAGCCCAATCCATGAATATTAAACACCTACTGGTCTTTGGAGACTCTGAGTTGGTCATTAGACAATCTACTGGGGTATATCACACCAAAGAACTGCATTTGCTGCCCTATCATCGGCAGGTCATCAGAATATCCCTGGAGTTTGAAGACGTGACTTTCAGCCATATTCCTCGAGGTAGGAATAACTTCGCTGATGCATTGGCAACATTGGCTTCATTAATTTGCATATCCGATATGAGTGGGTTTCCCAACATCAAATTCACAGTTCAGAAAGCCCCGACATACGAGAATTACATTAGAGAAGTATCAGATGAAATACCTCCTGTCAAGCAGCCTTGGTATTAAGACATCAAAGAATATCTACGAGATGGATCTACACCCGCTGGAGCAAGCCAATCCGCTCAAAAGCGGATCTACAAGATGGCTATGAAGATCTATCTAAGCGGAGATGCCCTCTACAAAAAGGATACTGGAATAGGCCTGTTAAGATGCCTTGATAAAGATCAAGCCCAGAGGCTGATGGATGAAGTCCACAGTGGAGTCTGTGGTCCACACATGAGTGGTCATCTGATGGCCAAGAAGATAATAAGAACAGGTCATTACTGGAGATCTCTCAAAGATGACTGCGATGATCACGTCAAAAGATGTTTTCAATGCCAAATACATGGAAACACCATCCACGCTCCTCCAAATGAGTTGCACAACATGAGTTCACCATGGCTTTTTCTCCATATGGGGAATGGATATGATTGGCCCAGTGAACCCAAAGCAAGCAATGGTCATCGATTCATCTTCACCATGATCGATTACTTCATCAAATGGGTTGAAGCAACCTCTTTTCCCAAAGTCACAAAAGAGGTCATCATTAGTTTCATCAGAAATAATGTCGTTTGTCGATATGGACAACCGGAGGTGATCATATCAGACAACGCCAAAAAACCTGAATAATCAAATGATGAAAGAATTGTGCAGCAAGTTCCACATCAAGCATCTCAACTCCGTCTTCTATCGGCCTAAGATGAATGGTGCTGTCGAAGTGGCCAACAAGAACATCAAAAAGATTATGCAAAAAATGTCCGCCAATCACAAAGAATGGCCTGACCTGCTGCCTCTCACCCTGTTAGCATACAGGACGTCAATGCGCAGCTCTATTGGGGCTACCCCCTATTCATTGGTCTATGGCATGGAAGCAGTCCTCCCCATAGAGGTAGAGATGGAATCCTTACGAGTGATGATTGATGCTCAGATAGACGAGGATCATTGGTTGCAAGACCGGTATCATCAACTGTTCCTGATGGATGAAAAAAGGGCTACAACCATTTTCTGCAGGCAATTGTATCAGCAAAGGATTGCTCGATCCTACAACAAGAAGGTTCGAATACGGTAATTCAAAGAAAACGACTTGGTGCTGAAGAAATTTTAGCCAATCTAGATGAAGCTAAAGGAAAGTTCACCCCTAATTGGGAAGGCCCTTTTATTGTCAGGGAAGTGTTGACAGGAGGAGCCGTCAGACTACAAGAAATGGACTGGAATGAATTTCCCCAACTCATCAACTCAGACACTATAAAGAGGTACTATGTTTGAAGCACATGCATACCCGCATCCGGGTCCTACGAAATCAAATCAGGTTCAGTTTTTCACTAGAAAGCCAGAACTACGAATGACCTGATCTCCCTCAACCTGGGAGTATGTAGGCAGCCATTTCTGGTGCGGTCAAACCAAATAAAAATTTATAAACTCATCAAACCAAACTCAAAACCCAAGACAAACACTTTTCAAACCCTGTCTAATAGAAGCCAGAACTACGAATGACCTGATCTCCCTCCACCCGGGAGTACGTAGGCAGCCATTTATGGTGCGGTTTGACCTTCAAGAAAAAATAAAAAACAAATAAAAAACCAGTTCCAAGACACCGAAAGCCATACAGAAGCTATATCCAATCTTCCTGGTCAACAGGCCCATCTGAGATACTCCCTGACATCTCAACTGTCGGTCCATCAAGGAGGAGCTCAAGATACATTAACAACAGCGAGTTATGAAAGAAGTGGTAATCACTCAGCAATGATAATACATCTCCAAATAGGGAAGTGAATCAAAAATATATTTCTTTGATATAAAACTGTTTAATATATACATAATGCCCTGTACCTGACAAAAGATAGCCGATCTAGTATGTGCAGGAAAAATAAAGCTAGTCTATGGACCCAAGGATAAGCGAGCCAGCAATGCCACCATGGCATCTTTCTCTGAAGATGGAGGAACAGCTGCAAGTGCAATACCCTCAGCCTCCATATGGCTCCAAACCTCCACAGTCATCTGCAATGTCGCACTGTGGTCATCCATATATGTACTCATCTCAGTAATCAGGCCGTGAGTATAAGATCGAAGGGCAGTACTATCAGCAATGTGGAAATCACGGGAAGCTATGGCTTCATCCCTCTCAACAAAAGTTGCATCCCTTGCAATCAAAGTGTCCTCGATCTCAGCAAAAACTGCATCTCTGGCTGAGCGAATCTCATCCCTCTCCACAACCACTGCATCTCTGGCAGATCGGAGCTCCTCTCTCTCTATCAAGCCAGCATCATGGGCGACTCAAAGTACATCCCTCTCAGATAAAGCTATATCTTTGCCAGATAAGGCGGTCAACATCTGCGCTTTAGCCGAATCCCGTTCAAAGGTCATCCTGAATAATGAATCCGCCAAAGTCGGATCTGTGTCTGCAGGGATAGTCGGTGGGTCGCTAACCAAAGTAGCTATTAAACCTACGAATAACTCATCCTCAGTAGGAGAATCAGGGTCCTCCATAGGCTCCTCCTCATCTGAATCTACAATAGGAGCTAAAGGAATAAAGGCAGCTGCTGCCATATCTGCCTCCAACCATGCCAAGTACTTTGGAGAACTGTCCGGATGGCTACGGGAGAACTCAGCTCTCTCTCTATGAGTCCAACACTCATACACTCGAACCAAGTCGACAGATGACATGGATGAAGCCGACATCCTCTGATCAGCAGACCCCTCAAATCGGTGCAAGCTCTAGAACTAATCAAACTGGCTCATAACAGCCAAGGGATGATAAGTAGTCACTCCCGTCAAACCAGCTAGGGGCAAGTAATCCATGCCAGGTGCATGAGTAATGAAGCTATATGGGGAGGCTAGCTCTGAGCATGGAAAAATCACGAACGGATGGTCAATATCCGCCAAAAATGTTGACCACGTCGCTGCATCGGTACACTCCACAGGCTGAAAGGAGTAAGATGTGGCTACCTCGCGGGTAAAGCAATATCTATGAGGTCTGAAAGATCCAATCGATCGTATATGGGACATCAGCCATATATAGAGCAAGACCGAACTACCTCTAAAGAACCCCTCCGGGTGGGTACTACAATGGGTGGCTGACCGCAACGTCTCAGCTAATATCATCGGGATAATGGTACTACCCTGTCTAAGGGCCCGAACAACAACTACAAATCCCACATCCAGGTGATCCAAGCGCAGTGGTATATAGACGTATGCCACAGTGCACATCAGTAGAATATCTACCCTGGCCAGATGCCACACCTCTGTTGAAATAATAAAGTCCCCGATATGTCGATCGTAGCTATCAAGCTCCCCAAAATGATCGATCAAAAAATTAATCGAGATCACACATCCAGAAATGATCTCATCTGCAACTACTCTCTGACGGAGATCGGACATCTGCAGGAATGGTCTCCTTATGTCACTAATAGCAGCCCGGGAGCACGGAAAGTCCAAAGCCAGACTGGTAAGTCACTTGTACTCCTCCAAAGTCGGCGTCAGCTCATATCGCCCAAATCAAAAAACCTGCCTCTCGGGTATCTAGAAGGATAGTATGCCATCCACGAACCCGTATGGCACCTGAAAATTTGCGAGGGCCAACGAATGCCCCAACATCTGGTTTACTGTCCCTTGAGCTGAGAAGGGCAGGCTCTCGTACCACGACCGCAATGATGAAGCCACCTCAGACTGTGGCAAATGCTCAATACGGCTCACGGCGGATGACGTCATTGATAAGTGGTTTTTATAACCACTTATTTAGATATGAACTAACTTGTTTTGTTGTTTAAACTCAAGTATTATTGTTCTTTTCATGCATTTTTACTTTATCTTGTAGATTTCATGTTTGGGAACTCTCTTGGCACACAAGGGGCTAAAAAGACTAAAAGAATGCTAAAAAGGATGCAAGAAGTCAAACATGGGAATGGAGCAGAGAAGTGCAGCAGAAACAGAAGCTAAAAGAGCAGCCTGCAATAGGGCGCGGCCGCGCCTGATTCAAAGCTTAAAGGCGCGCGGCCGCGCCAGTCCGAACTTGACTATTTTTTGACTTTTCATTTAAGTGGAGCTTTGCTAGGAAAAAGGGGTACTCAGCTTGGAGGGTTTATATTAGGGCTGATTATTCATATCAAAAATATCTCCCCTTTGGGAGCCCTAGCTTAACATTGTTCTTCTCTTTTCTTTATATTTTGAGTAAATTAGATTAGGAGTAGATCAATTCTAGGTTTAATTAGATTTGAAGATTGAAACGAGTGGATATCATTGAAGATTCAACCTTGGAGCTTGAGCAATCAGATTTGAACTTTCTATCTTTATTTTTTCTTTGTTCCATATTTGTATTCTTATGATGTGTATTCAACTTGTGGATAGTAGATTTGAGTCAATCATGACTTAAACTTTATTTTGAGATTTCAATGGAACCTATTGAATAGTTTATTTTGATATTCTTCCATGTTGGTCTTATTGATTGTTATGAGGTTGTCTGTTATGGTTTGTATTCAATTGCTTAATTACCTAGCTACCAATTACCTTGATAATTTATTTGAACTTGAAAGATGAAGTATGAATTTATATCTGACCATAGTAGCTTATGTTTGTACATTCTACATGGCGTTGGAATGTATGATTCGTGCTGAGGATAGACATATACCGAAGCATCACTTGTAGTCAATTGAGGACTTGGGCATAAACCCTAATTATTTGTAAATCACATAAACATATAGTGGTTTAGGTAATGTGGGTGTTCATATGGATTCTATCATATGTGGATTATATATGATATGGATTTGGTACATCGAAAGATGGCCTTATCTCACTTTCGTGTTCTCGACTAACAATCTGTGATGATTAATTTGACTTAACAAGTAGTGCATTGACTTAGATAAATCAATAGGGGAAATTAAGATCTCATATCTTCAGTACCTGGTTTTATTCTAGGGTTAATTAGTTTTAGTTTAATTATTTAGTTTTAATCAAAGCACCTGATCAATCGTTTAGATAAGACTGAAATGGTTATGGGCTAGTGGTTTGATGGATTTTATTAATTAATTCTACGTGGGAACGATACTCTACTTACTCTTTATTACTTGTTGACCGTGTATACTTGCACGCATATATTGATCGGTAAAACGACCAACAGTCATCTGTGTCACCATACCACAAGACCATCCAGGGGTCAAATCTGAACTCATTTGTCTAAATGCATACATATGACATAATACATGCATGATGACAAGTATAAATATGATGCGATAGATAGGAAATATCATGAATATCTATGATAAACTATCTACTGCGGGCATCATCCCTGTCTGATAATACAAAGTGAAGTGAAGAAATACAGGGAAATGGGGCACCACCACCCAACTACTATAGTGGTCTATCAAAATTATGGCACAACCTCCAAATAGCCAAAACATTGGTGACCAAAAATATAGCTGTCATAGCTATCCGAAGAGGTCCAGATAATCTACGTCAAGGTGATCAACCTGCTCCATCTCCGCTGTAGATACAAAACTGCGGTTATAAGGCATGTCTGGGTGGTACAAGGGAGGATGTAAAACTGCTGCTAAATGGACCTGAGGAGGGGCTTGCTCTAGAGCTGGATGGGTCAAAAGAAGATGCCTCTAACGGATCTCGTCCAAGATGCCTGATAAAGAAGCGAGCCCTATCCAACTCTTGGGTCAGATCTGCAATTTGGTCTAAATGAGTCAGCTCCCTGAGGCAAGCTATCCAGTCCGTTATCATCACGGACCCTGGCACTATGTCTACCATGAACTGGGTAGCACGAGTCTGAGCTCCAATAGTGCGAGGACTTCACCATCTGCTAAATGCCTCCTGGCTGAACCGACCATCTGATAGGGTGAAGCCATCTACGCCCTCCATAGGGATCTCTGTCAACAACATGATCAGCAATCAATGATGCCAAGTAGGAGGAACAATGGGAATACAGATCTCACCCGTAAACTCTTGATGGCACGCTCTCCCAAATAGAGCTCCTAGCCTCCCTCTGTCAAAATAGGGACTCTGCGGGTCGATAATATAAACTTTCGACCAGTGGGAAAGCCTCCCTCAAATTTGACGGTCAAAAACTTAGAGGTATACGATGTTCAAGAGATCGATCCAGCCATCAAAAGCTCCAACTGTAAGCGAGCATGAGTAAATCCCTCAGCAACAGGGACCTCCGTCAAAGTTGAGTGATGCCAACGCCGTCCTCGAGGATAGGTCTCTAGACCTAAAGCAGTGGCGGGCCGTAGGCAAGGAAGCCTCTCAAATGCCCAGAACTGGCCATGTAAATATCAAAAGTCCTCAGTGATCAAGACTGACAAATATAATTGCTGAAATCAAAAAGGTACAAGAAATATGTGCTCACCAGCAGAAACGGGTAGAATCCTAACCAAGCCTCCGTCGAACCCTCTGAAAGCATGCGCATACTCCGGAGAAAATAGGCATACGTGTAGGAACCCCAATCAAAGTCACTGAGGTACTCTACATACCGGGTAGCGCTAATCAGGGCGAAGAACACAGTAGATGAGTTATCCGCCACGAAACAACCCCTGATGATCACCAAAAATAGTCGCCTCAGAATGCGATCTCTAACCCTCTGGTCATCAAGAAGAGGCTCCAGCAAAGTCCCATTCTTGGCATCTATACTCAAGGGACCAGATCGGACCGACCGACCCTTGAGCATCACCGCAGAAACTCCCAATAGGGACCGAACGGCAGTAAGAGTGATGTTAGCCACAACAGGCATTGGCTCACCTTCAAACTCAATGCCGGTGATGAATCTCTAGTCCATATGAGTCATCATCACCTCACAGTCTAGCAGATAAAGGGACTGAGTCTGGTGGAACCAGCGCTCAGATAAAACCCTTATATACCCCCAGGGGCAGCGGCGGGGAAGGATTGAAAAGAACGCCTGAAACCCCCAGCCATCAACGATATCCCGGTAATCCTCGTGCAGAGTGTGATACAGGGAATGTACATTGAACCAGTTCCCTCGAGGCTGCGTAAAGTCGGGAACCTGCATCAAAAAACCAACCCATATCAAAAACCTGTTCCCCGAGAATGGCTGTAGCGCCCCCAAATCCGGGTCCCCAGAACCTCAGACCTGGTACATTACGATACATCATTTCTATAACTATTGCGGAAGATATAAACATAAATTATTTATACAATAACTTTTACAACATAATTCCCAAGGTCTGTAACCTTAGCTTAATACCTGCATTTAATATCCTACACGACATACAATGCCATTTGTATCCTATAATATTACCATTTTAACAGTATAATAATTCCATCTTGGAACTTGTCTTTGCCTTTGACTGTGTCCGACGTTTTTTCTTTAATCTGAAATGTTTATCATGATATAGCAAGGGTGAGTAACAAGTTTGCCCAGCAAGTTTAAGTTCAAATGAAGATATATCATGATTGAAAAGAATAATAAGCTGACAAACTTTCAACAATATAAAAATTCTGAAAGAACATGAATCAATAATGCTGAATAGCCAACAATGAACATGAATAAATTCAACTGAACAATATGGTAATGAAGGTGATCAGCCTTTCATACCTGATGAATATATAAAATATGCACAACGTGCGAATCAGTAATCAGTATAGATGTGAATAATCAACAATAATTATTCACCAACATGCTTTACAATAACAACTCGAGTTCGAGTTAGGAAACTTGCTCAATAAAAGAGTATAGGAACTTGCCTGTACCGTCGATTACTGCTACGTAATATAATTTAATCGCTTTATTGTAAAGACCTATCAGTTATAAGATTGATCCTTCAATTAGCATAACATACTTTATAAGTAAACTATCTAACATTTAAACACATAGTCAAATATTAGATAACCTTAACACTATACATACACAAGTCTAAACCTAGCACACATCGAGTCTTTAATAATATTCAATATAGTATACTGAGTGGTTTCCCACAAACAACTAACAAATTAGTTTCTGTCTAGTCTACACTATTTTCACAGTGAGTTAGATCGGTTACTAATTCGTAGATCCCTTCCCTATATGAAGGAGTCGTTTAGCCTAGCTACTATACATTAACCATTAAAGGGTACGACTGTACTACCTTAGACTTAACACTACTGTATCATATAACTTGTGAATTAACACTTAATATTTCATTTTATAAGTCCTTTATAATTTAGTATGCCGAATACCTAATCCAGCAACCTGGATTCAGACTGAATTTTAATTTAGTAAATTATTTCCCAATCCAGCAAACTGGATTCAATTGACATCCAATCCAGCAAGCCTGGATTCAACTTACCTCCAATCCAGCAAGCCTGGATTCAACTAACATCCAATCCAGTAAATTGGATAATCTAAGCAGACCAATCCAGTATCCTGGATTATCCAAACACCACATCCAGCAAGCCTGGATTCATTAATCCTTCCATCCAGCAACTTGATGGCCAACCAATAAACTAGATTGCAATCCAGCAAGATGGATTCCCCCTTTTTAATCAAATCATCTTATTATTTTTTTATCTTTTGTCCACACATAAATACATGTATTCCATACACAAAAATAATTTTTCAAAAATCCATTTCTAGTTAATTCCTTAAGAAATTTGCTACATCACGCTTAACTCCAGAAATTCTCAACTCTTGGCGAGAACTTACATATGTTATCGTGAGCCTCCATTTTAAATTTCGTGGCCATCGGAGTTATACAACTCCGGTTATAGCGATTTTCGTCAAAAAAATATAAATATTGAAATAGTCATAACTTGCTCAATTTAAGTAAGAATGAGCTCATTTTTGGACACAAGCTACTTTATAACATATATTTTAATGTCCCAAAAGATTGGATTTTATTTCACAAAATAAGTGGACGAAACAGTCCCTGAAATATCCAGACAGCAAGCTTTTTGTCATTTTTAGTTTTTGCGTCCTTTGCTAAAAACTGTCCAGACGGAAATTTACATGGAATTTTTTAGTGATTCCATTTGGATCTGTTAGAATACTCATAGATCTAACTCCAAAAATTAACCACACCCAAAAATTCAAAACACAATGAGAGATATGGTCATTTTAATATCATGTTACGTTTTCTCAAAATCTGATTTTCCAATTTTTTGTGTTTTGTACAAAATCTTCCTAGATCTCTTGATTAACCAAACATTAAATATCATAAACCATCATAATACATACTAATACACCTAAAACTCATAGATCTACCATGATCCATGATCTAATACACCAAACATACACCAAATCCAAGAAAACATATTCAAGGCTAAGAAAATTAAGGTTTTCTAACTTTTTAAAATATAGTTTCCTTTTTCTTGCTTTTGATCTAACTTTTGATCATCAAAAGTAATAGATCTACACATAACATACTTATATACATATAGATCCAAGTTTTGGAGTTTTAAAATTTTAGATCCAAGTTTTGATTGAAAATACACAAATAAAAATGAATACACTAGTTAAAGATTATACCTATGCGTATGATTTCTTTTTATAATTTGATTAAGGAGCTATGAACACACAAAGAACTCTCTCTCTCTACCCCTCAATGGCTGCCAAAAATCTCTCCCTCTCTCTCTTGCTTTTGTTTTGTGTTAGCTAAAAAGAAAGGAGAGAGAGAAATGAAATGAAAGAGAAGAAAAATGAAATAATTGTGGGTGTTAGTATATTTAAGTTTGATAGTAATAATAATGATTAGATACAAAGTATCTATCATCCCTATCTTCCCAATCTCTTTGCTTGCACATGATGAAGTTATTACTTGCAAGCTTGGTTAAGAATGATGGCAAAATAGAATTGTGACACATGGCTAGAGTTGGTGGAGTTGTTGAATCAAATGATGAGCTCACATGCTCTCCTTTTTCTTCCTCCTTGTCTTAGCCGAATTCTACCACTTCTCCTTTCAAATTTTGTTTTGTTTTTAATTCATATAATGCTTTATTAAATGTCTAACACGACCTTCTTCCATTGGCTAAAAGATTGGGCTCCAATTTAATTAGTTTGGGCTTGCTAATAAAATAATTTGGCTATGTAAATTAACATAATCCACTAATTTTAATTCTATTATACCCTAATCATTTAATTAGGATTTTTATTCACGCAATTGTAAATCAAATCCTTACTCATGTATATTTAATTACTTAACCCAATTAGACTTGCTTTAATAAAATTAATAAATTGAGATAATAAACTTAATCTCTTAGTGTTCGTTAATATTTTAAATACTAACATCCTTCCATCTTATAACCTTTAGGTTATTTAATTACCATACCTAATATATATATTAGGTTACAAGACTTCATTCTTAATTCTCTTTATATGTTAAATAAATATATAAACAATACACAAAACCATATAAGTCCTTCACAAAAATTTTAAATTCATACTCTATTTTCAGTCTAGGTCTTATTATTTAACCTTTATTTAATCATTTAAAATCTTGTAAATTTTTGGGTTGTCACAATGGCCAAACAAAGAAAAGAATCCAAGACGAGAAAAACTTCAAGTCACCTCATTGGCGTGGAGATATCTCGAGGGATGGCGACTCAAGTGGCCCAGTAGCTCCTGTGTAGGCACAATGATGCCTGGAACCTCCGTCAGTGGAGCCTGAGCTGGAGCTGGAGCAGTAAAAGCAGCCTGCTTGTCATCAATGTCAATAGGCAGTTCGTCCTGAGCTGGACGAACCACCGACTCTACCAACCAACGAGGTGGTCTAGCTGGACGCGGCTGAGGAACATCGGAAGCTCGCCTCCGTCTAATACCTGCGAATACCCTGCTAGCATTGTCAGGTCTATCACGGTCCATCACCTGTATAAATTCTCCAAATTACCTCAGAAACGGTGTGGTAAGCCTAAAACCTGTGGCTTATTATTTAAATCAGTACTCTATGCATCTCTAAGTACTAAAACATGCATGGGTTAGTCAAAATACCCAGTAAAGTCAAAACTGCATATTTTTTTTTTCAAAAGATAAATCCTAAAAACATGCATGGATCAGTCAAAAATCCCCAGTAGAGTAAACACTGCATGTTTATTAAATGCTTTGGTTTTGAATTTTTTTTTGCCAGAGTCTTCTTTGTAAAATGGACTGTCCGCATGCACATAGGCATGACTAGGTGGCCATTCAGTAGCACACCTTCCCAAAAATAAGAACCGTTCATATTTATGAATTAAAATAAAAAATAACCTTACATGGTATCCAAATTACCATGGACATTTTTAGTTGAAAATCCAGACTCACTAGGCCTCGAAAAGGATGAGTAAACTGATCAAAAAGAGCAAAATTGACTGTCTCAGAATCTGAATTTTCTTACATCCAAACGTGCATTACAGTAAGATATACAGACATATGTAGTCAAATTTTTTTTAACAGATCTTATAGGCACATATTTTTCATACATTGCGTCTAAAAGCCCTCTACGTGGTTCACATACTTTTAATGGTTAAAACTTGCAAAAAAAAGGATGTAAAACGTTACCTGCGCTGCGTTGAACGCGTAGGAACTAATGGAAATAGAAAAAAGCTGTCCAAGCTCCGTAGATCTGAAAAAGAAGATCGGAATCTATTTGGAACTCAAAACTAAAACTTGAAAAATGAAGATCCCGCAGCCCAATAAATAGCCCAGGTAGAAGCGGGCCCACCTGCGACTGCCGCACCTCCACCTGCCGCTCCCCAGGGTGGGTTCCACTCCCCCGGGCTAGATTCGGTTCAGGTTGAAATGGAGTTTCTATGTGCTGCCAAGTCAAATCTAAAGAAAAACTGCTATGCGATTGAGCGGTTTATCCTGAAATCCTGCGTTTTAGCAGCGTAATCCTGACAAAAAAGGGATCTCTATAAAAACCCTTGGTATCCATCTTAGAGCAATGTCTGGGACCCACGTATGCAGATTGCTAAAAAACTGTCGAAAGGCGGCATCAAACTGCCAAAAAATCAATACTGTCGAAGTTCGGGTACAGACCGAGTCCAGTTCAGCCGTTCGCTTCAACCCAACGAAGTTCAGGTACAGACCGAGTCCAGTTCAGCCGTTGGCTTCAACCCAACGAAGTATCGGGTACAGACCGAGTCCAGATCAACCGTTGGCTTCAACCCAATGAAGTTTTGGTTACAGACCGAGTCAAGTTCAGCCGTTGGCTTCAACCCAGTGAAGTATCGGGTACAGACCGAATCCAGTTCAGCCGTTGGCTTCAACCTAGCGAAGTATCAGGTATCGACCGATGACAGCAGCCATTGGAGAAACCTTTGTGAAGCATCGAAAATGATCCGATGACAAAAACCATGTAATAGTCCATCCCCCATAATGGAATCTGTTATACACATCCTCAAAGGGAGCATCAGGAAGGACTGGTGGTTCAACCCCCTGTGGTAAGCTTCTGCTTTGAATTATCACTAGGATAAGCATCAGAAGCATACAAGAAGGTAACTCGACAACTGAGATATATCCCCATCAGAGTTGGCAAAGCTATCACGGACAATGTCATCCCCAGCAGAAAGTGACAAGAAATTTAGTGATAGCTTAAATCTGATATCCTACCAGCAATCGCATGATAATGCGGCAGTAAGGGTTATCACGGACAACGTCATACCCAGCAGAAAGTGGCGTAAATGTTCAAGGGTAACCCTAGCCCCTCAGAGGTATCAAACCTGCACAATATATCGTTTAATATTCACATTTCATGTGTCTAGCAATCTTTATCATGCTCATTTCATTGCATTGCATAAGCATGATAAAGAGGGGCATCTGTAGACACTTAAAATTTCTTGGCCCTACTACTAATACTATAGGAAGGCAACGCGGGTCACTCCAGTTAAATTAGATCATCAATATCGGTACTCCAGGTAAATCGAATCACCAATATCGGTACTCCAGTTAAATCCGATCACCAATATCGGTACTTCAGTTAAAACTGATCACCAATATCGGTACTCCAGTTAAATCCGATCACTAATATCGGTACTCCAGTTAAATCTGATCACCAATATCGGTACTCCAGTCAAATCTGATCACAAATATCGGTACTCCAGTTAAATCTGATCACGAATATCGATACTCCAGGAAAATTCGATCACCAATATCGGTACTCCAGGCAAATTCGATCACCAATATCAGTACTCCAGTCAAATCCGATCACCAATATCGGTACTCTAGTCAAATTCGATCACCAATATTAGTACTCCAGTAAATCTGATCACCAATATCAGTACTCCAGTCAAATTCGATCACCAATATCGGTACTCCAGCCAAATTCGATCACGAATATCGGTACTCTAGTTAAATCCATTTACCAATATTGATACTGCAGTTAAATCTGATCACTAATATCGGTACTCCAGGAAAATTCGATCACTAATATCGGTACTCCAGTCAAATTCGATCAGCAATAGCGGCACTCCAGTTAATCCAGCTCTAATCTCCAATCGGACCGTTAATCCAGCTCTGATCTCCAATCGGACCGTCAATCCAGCTCCGATCTCTAATTGGACCGTCAATCCAGCTCCGATCTCCAATCGGACCGTCAATCCAACTCCGATCTCCAATCAAACCGTCAGATCAACCCTGATGTCAATATCAGGCCTTTCAAATCAACCCCGGTCACCAATACCGGGACAACCACAGCCTCGAACACCAGTCTCGGGACGTCAACTCAGCCCCGGTCTCAACCCGAGAGGTACAGGTCAGCCTCGGTCGCAACCCGAGAAGTCAAGTCAACTTCAAAAATAGTCCTAAAGCTTTACAACATCTCTTGAGGAAAACCTGGAATGACCAATTCAATTTCAGAGACTACACTGAGGACAATCAGACTCGAATGAGAACCAAGTCTTGGAAACAACTCCTGAAAGTCAACCGAAGGCTATGTTGACACTAAAGGCAACCCCAGGAGGGGAAAAATGGTCATTTTACCAACCCTAAGCCACTTCAGTCAAATTCAAGCCAAATTAATGCCACCAAGGTCAGAATGAACCATAACGATGATCCCAAGTGCAAACAGCATAAGACAGTTCAACGGATAAACTGCGGGGAATCAAAGACCTGATTATGAACCTATCTTCTTAGACCTGAAAAATATTTTATCCCATGTCATTGTGACACTCTCGGTGAGGGCTTTCCAGAAAGGGATAGCAGGCCTCAAACGGACGCTCCGATCAATAGTTAGAAAGTTTTAACTTTGACCTCGCGTTTCTCGGAGTGCACGTACTTCGAGATAACTAAGCTAGACGGGTGGGCCCCACCAGGGGAGCGGCAGCTGCAGGTAGAGCCAAGGCTCCCTGGTCTATAAATATGAGGCCACCCCCCCTCATTTTAAAAAAAGAAAAATCGCTACGAACCTCAGCCTGTTTGATTTTTTTTTGACTTTTTCACCTCTTCTAAACCCAAATGTTTTTCACTCTAACACGTAGATATACCCACATACTACCATATATCAGAAAATAACTAGTAGATTTGGACGTATAGAGCCTACGATTTGGCAAAAACCCCGTGTAGCAGTCCATTATGAGTATTTTTATGATCAGCAAGTTTATATTACTTCTTCGTACTTTTATACACTTGCACGTTAAATTTTGTTTTCTAAATATGCCCGGAACTTTGTTCCGTGGCCATTTTCGTCAAAATTTGGTACATTTTTGTACATAAACTCAATTTTTGGCATTTCTACAACTCGGATTGACGATTCGTCAGCTCCATCAGCTTCAATGAACTAAATTCTTTATTTTGGCAACTTCGCCGGACTGGGTTATCTTCCCAGTCTGGGTTTGGCCCTTTTTGTGTTTATTCAACTGTATATATACTAACATTTCAATTTTGTCAAGCCCGAATGTCAAATCCAAGGTAGTTTACTGCTTTTATATATATTTATGCATATATAAGCAGCCTTCACCACCACTGGGTTCTCTTCCCAGTCTTGGTTGACTACATTTCTATCAATATATATATATATTTATATATTTTTGTACGGCCTGGATCATTTCGTGGCCTTTTTACTGCTTTTGCACTCCTCACCATACTGGGTGATCTTCCTAGTCACTGGTTGACTACTTTTATGTTAATTTCCATTCCAGTACGGGCACCGGTGTGAAAATCCATCACCCTTTATATATATATATATATATATATATATTTCATTTCTGTCAAGCCTAGATCATTTCGTGGCTATTTACAGTTTATATATATATATATATATATATATATATTTCAATTCCAGTTCGGGCCTGCGAGTGAAAACCCATCGCCCTTTTATAGTTATATATATATAATTATATATATATTGCTAATACTTGCTTTTTATTTAATTTAATGCTTTAAATATTCATTTGATATGAATTAACATTTTTTAGTTACAAAAGCAACCTCGCGTCTCTTAGATCGCTATCTAGTGGGAACAAGATGCTTCGGCCGTGCGAATCAGAATTTACTGAACGAATCCTCGGTTATGGCAATATTAGAATATATATCTATTTCTGTACAAATTTAAATTGTGCAGGTTTATGGGCTACTCTCATGTGAGCCTAGGAATCGTGGGATTCATGATCAAATCGATCAGAATCTGATTCCCACGATGGACAAACTCCACTGTACAAATGTACCCTGCCAGTTTTTCTATAAAATGTACATGCAAAGACCTTAAAACAGTTATCAGGATTTAAGGTCTCAACATAGTGAAAAATATAGTTTGTTGTGTCAGAGTCCCTCCGATGGTTTTCATGCCCATGAGAAGACCGACACTTGTATATATTTTGTGGTCGAGGATGCTTCGCAGCCCAACAAATCACCATTCAACTGCAAGCCTTAAGGCTAAAAAGATAAAATGGAAGTATCAACAGGCTTCAATTCCTATGTTAGCGTAATGGTTTGATAACCAGCTTTCAAAACATCACTTTCAATTCAATCAAAAGAAAAGCTTTTACAAATCAAATCAAACACTTTTGCAAATCAAATCAAAGACTTTTGCAAATCAAATCAAACCCTTCGTATATAGGTTCAACGAAGCAAAACACTACTTTCAAATCAATCAAACATAGGCCCAATTTTCAAACAGCATTCACACACGCATTTCAGTTTTAAGGAAAATATTGAAAAGATGCGGTACCGTGTTTACACAGGAGTTGTGGGGTGCCTAACACCTTCCCCACACTTAACCAAGTCCCTGAGCTCAAAACTTTGTTTTCAAAGATCAAGTTTCGATAGTGTCCAGCAATTGGGCCTCTTTCAGAAAAAATTCGGTTGAGTTGGTACAACAATTTCAAATCTACCAACTGGCGACTCTGGAAAACGTTCAAATCGTCGACATGATACACGTTGGCCTTTTTCCTAAAAAACCCTTCAAAACCTTTTTTCTAAATAAAAAGAGTAATGGTAGAGATAACTTAGGAAGAGATAAAAGTTCCGGGTTGTGGACCGACCCACAGATTTTTTAACCAACGTCGACACAGGGCATAAAGGGCTGATCACCCATTGTGCTCGTAAGACCATGTCGGTTCATAGATAAAATTTCTGATTGAACCTTTTAAAAAGAAAAGCATGTTCTTGAAATTATAACCATTTAGCATATTTAAATCACTATGTCTTTTCAAAAATATGAGATTATCATCACAGTTTATGTTAATTGCTTTAAAGACTTATTTTATTGTGAAAGCAGAATCAACTGAAAATATTTATTTCTTTTGCATGTTAATTATTGATTATTATACTTGCTGAGCAATTAAATGCTCATTCTTGCTTTATTATAAATGTTTTCAGTTAAGAAAGATGAAGATGAGAGTTCTGGAAAGGATAAGGGCAAAGGAAAATTGTCAGCGTAGTTAGAAAGAATATTATGTAATAGATAGGCTTTTGGGTGACATTATTACATACCTATCATGTTAAGATTTATTTAAAGGTTTTCGTACTTGGGATAGAGGAGCTTTGATGTAATAACTCTAATTAAATAATGCTTTGAATTTGTTAATATTTAGAATCGTGTAGCACCAAATACAAGTTTTTAAGTACTTGTTTTTGGGGGCGTCACATATTGGGTTATCTTCCCAGTCTCGATTTGGTTTTTTTTTGTATATATATAACTATATATATATACACTAACTTTTCAATTCTGTTAAGCCTGAATGTCAAATCCGTGGCAGTTTAGTGCTTTTATATATATAACTATATGTATATAAATTTTTCTGACTTATTTAGGCCTGGATTTCTACTTTGTGGCCTTTTTATTGCTTTAATATATATATATATATACTAATTATATATATTAACATTTATATTCCAGTATTGCCTGGATCATTATGTGGCCTTTTTAACGCTTTTACAAATATATATATATATATATATATATATATATATATATTTACATTTCTGTCCGGGCATAGGATTGCAAATCTGTCGCCCTTTAAAGCTTATATATATATATATTTATATTCTGTCGAGCCTGGATTAATTCGTGGCTCTTTTACAGCTTTTATACATATATATTTCAATTTTATACAGCCTGGATTACTTCGTGGCTTTTTACAGTTTTTTATAAACAGATATATTTTCATTCCAGTCCGGGCATAGGATTTGAAATCCGTCGCCCTTTATTGCTTTTATATATATATATATTTCCATTCTGTCAGGCCTGGATTACTCCGTGGCTTTTTATAGCTTTTATAAATATATATATATATATATATATATATATATATATATATATATATATATATATTTACATTCCAGTCCGGGCATCGGAGTAAAAACCTATCGCCCTTTACAGCTTTCGTATATATATAACTATATATACATATGCTTTATTCATTGTGATTATATTTCTGCTGTAAATATTCATTTGATATGAATTGGCACTGATATTCATTTGGCAAGTTAGATTTCTTTAAATCTAGCCCTTTCTACCTTTCAAACGGTTCAAAATAGGTCCAACCGGAATCGAAAAACTAGAATGGCTAAGATTTATTTAAGTCTAGCTTTCTTTCTAGTTTTATTCATTTGAAAGCAACCTCGCGACCCTTAGATCGCTATCTATTGGTAACGAGAAGCTTTGGCTACTCGCAGGCCAGGATTTGACTGATGAATCCTTGGTCTTTGCGACGTTTGGATGTAAGTATCCATTTTCTGTAAATATCTTTGCTGTGCAGGTTTACTTGGCTTCTCTCTGTAAGCCTAGGAATCGTGGGATTCACGATCAAGCTGATTAGAATCTGATTCCCACGATGGACAAACTCCACTTTACAAATGTACCCTGCTAATTTTTCTGTAAAAATGTACATCCGAAAGACCTTAAAACGGTTATCCGGGTTTAATGTCTCAACATAGTGAAATAATGGTTTGTCGTGTCAGAGTCACTCCGATGACTGTCATGCCCATGAGAAGACCAACACTTGTATATATTTTGTGGTCGAGGATGCTTCGCAGCCAGACAATCACTATCCAAATTGAGCCAAAAGGCTGAAAAGATAAAAAATAGAAGTATCAACAGGCTTCTTTTCCTGTGAGAGCGTAGGGGTTTGAAAACCAACCTTTCAAAACATCATTTCTATATCTTGTCTAAAAATGGACTTTTGCAAATCAAATCAAACCCTTCGTATATAGGTTCAACGAAGCAAAGCACTACTTCCCATTAACAAGCGTAGGCCCAATTACTTCCAACATTCACACACACACACATTGCAAATAAAAAAGAGAAATATTGAAAAGATGCGGTACCGTGTTTTCACGGGAGTTGTGGGGTGCCTAACACTTTCCCCACACTTAACCAAGCCCCCGAACTTAGAACTTCAATTTCAAAGATTCAGTTTTGACAGTGTCCAACAATTGGGCCTACTTTCAAATAAAACTCGGTTGAGTTAGTACAACATTTTTAAATCTACCAACTTGCGACTCTGTGAATCATTCAAATCGTCGACATGATACATGTTGGCCTTTTCCTAAAAAACCTTCACCCTTTTCAAAATAGATAAAATAAGGGTAGAAAAAAAGATTTAGGAAGAGAGAAAGATTCGGATCCAACTCGACCCATATTTTTTCCCGACGTCGACACGTGTTAATACCAGAAAAGTCAGTTTCACCCTCTTCTCCAAAACCTAGGGCAATAGTGAAATCCACTGAATAAATTGTTAACTCTGTATCCTTCACCTTTTCATAAATTTCTCATCCTTGATTTTGCCATTGCAATAAAACTCATTCACTAAATTGGAGTAGATTCAAGTTTAAGCACTTAAGGGCATTTTGAAGCCCAACAATTTTCACGAGATTGAGCACATCTGTGAAGTGTTTCTCCACATCCTCGAACTTGCTGAAAAAGTGTTGGTTTCCAGTCACGATATGCACAGCAGACATGATTTTTGATTAGATTTTGAACTAAAATTGACAAAAAATGAAAAAGGGAAGCCTCCTATAAGCCCAAAACTGTCAATGTAAAATAACCATCCATTAGTCGTGGGAAGAGATAAACCAATCAAAAGTTAAACAAATGAAATTTGGTCAAAAGGACTTACCAGAAGAAACGGGTAGAATCCGACCCAGACGTTGGTAACTCCCTCGGATCGCAATCGCATCCCATGCAGGAAGAGAGCGAATGTAAACGATCCCCAATCGTTGTCCCCAATGCGGTCTACGTCTCGAACGACCCCTACCAAGCTGAAGGGAACAGTGGAGGAGTTGTTCGCAATGAAACAACCCCTCAGGATGGTCAGGAATAGATGCTGTAAGATGCGATCCCTCTCCGTCAAATCAGCAGGTGATAAGTAGGTTTTATACCTACTTATTGGCTATTAACTTGCTAGAACTAGAGCTTAATCTCAAGTGTTTTAGTTACTTTTGATGCTTTTTATCTTCATTTTGTAGTTTGTATGAAGGAAACTCTTTTGTGACCATAATGGGATGGAAATGGCATGATGTCAAGATGGTGTGCTAGTGGTGGAATGAAGATGTAGCAGGCATGGTAAAGTGAGCAAATGATATGGCAAGTGATGGACTAGTTGCAGCAGCAAAGGAACAAAAGCAGAAGAGAAAGACCAGCAAGCATCCTGCAGAAAAATACAACAGTACGGCCGCACTAATAAAGAGCTTTGACACTGCGCACCCGCCCCAGAGGGAGGATTCAACCAGCGTTAGCATGCCCGCACCCCACTTTGCCTACAGGGTGGCGCGGCCGTCAGTCAAATATTTCATAGTGTTGACTTTTCACTTAAAACTTCTGTAACGTGTTTTTCCAAATAAGGGTGTAATTGCAAGTTACGAGAGGATCTATGAATCGTTATTTTTACTATTTCTAGGGTTTTGTGGAGTCAGAGAGAGTTTTTAGCTATTCTTCTACTCTTTTGGCTTCTCTCTTGATTCCTTGATAGATTTTCATACTTAGGATTTTGGATTTGGTTGATTGTGGATTTGAACGTGGCTTTAAAGGTTTACTTTGGACGCAGAAATATCAGACTTGCAATTTCTTATTCTCTTGATTCTTTTTGCTTCCATTTTATATCTCAATGCTTGAACAAATTCCCATAATGGTTATTGCTTCAGAGATGAACTAATCACCATTACGGGATTCTAATGGAACATTTTGCTTAGTTCAGATTTCTATGCCTTTTTATTGTACTTGATTGAATATGTATGGATTGCCTAATATGGTTGTTATAATTATTTAGATGCTTGATCACCATCTACCATATTATTTGTATGGAATTGAAAAAGGAAGTACAAATTAAGATTTAGCCATATTAGCATGTGTTCTTTAATTTTACATGTGATAGATTGCATGATTTGTAATCCGGATAGACATATACCGTATTACCACGTGTAGTCATTTGAGAGAGCTTGCACATAAATCTATATTACTTGTAAGTCACATAGAAATATAGTGAGTTAGGTAATATTGGATGTTCATATAAATTCTATCTCTTTTATGGATTTTATGTGATATGGACATGGTATATCGAGAGATAGCCATGTTTTACCTTTGTACTCCCGACTAGCAATCCGAAATACTCATTTAGGTTTAACGAGAGGTGTATAATTTGCATGATGCATTAAGTGAAGTTAGAATCCCATATCTTCCTAATCTGAATCAGTCGCTTGTTAATTAGTTTATTAGTTAATAATCATTCTAGTTAGTAAATTCACATCTTATTCACTCGTTTAAGTAGATAAAAATAATTACAAAGTTGTTGTATGTTAGATTAGAAATAACTACTTTTCTCTGTGGAAACGATACTTTACTTATCATATAATACTTGTGGACCACGTGCACTTGTATGTGTGTGACTATTTTGTTAACACCGAAACAAGCCAACAAGTTTTTGGCGCTGTTGCCGGGGACTAGTTTTTATTTTTATTACTTTCGTCATCAATTAAATTTAAATTTGTCTGACTTAAACAATTCACATCTTATCTTGTTTCTATTTTATTTTTCTTTTGTTTCAGGTACTCTTGGTTAGTATATGCACACTCGATCTACAAATTATACTTTGGAGCCTAGACAAGATAACATCAACGGGAAAGATTGGAGATTGAATACACAAACTGTTAATACGCAAGAGGAAACTTAAACACCGGTACAAATGGCGGCCAATGAATATAGAGTATTGAGAGATTATTCTATGCCTAACATCAATGAGCTATAGTGGAGCATAGTCAGGCCAGCAATAGCCGTAAATACTTTTGAGATCAAACCGGGGACAATACAGATGGTACAGAACATGGTTCAGTTTGGGGGTTTGACTACTGATGACCCTAATGAGCATCTTCTGAGCTTTATTGAAATTTGTGACACATTCAAGTATAATAGTGTGTCGGATGATGCGGTGAGACTCAGACTCTTTCCTTTCACCTTGAGGGACAAGGCAATGAGTTGGCTTCATTCGCTACCACAGGGTTCCGTGACTACTTAGGAGGACTTAGCACAGAAGTTCTTAGCTAAATTCTTTCTTATGGCTAAGACTGCAAAGATGAGGAGTGCTCTTTCTCAATTTGAGCAACAATAAGGAGAATCTTTGTAAGAGGTTTGGGAACGATATAAGGAGATGCCAAGGAAGTGTCCTCATCATGGGATGCCAGATTGGATGGTGATCAATACATTCTATAATGGTTTGGGATGGAAATCTAGGCCGATCATTGATGCCGCCGTAGGAGGAGCTTTATGGGCAAAGAGCTATGAGGAAGCATATGATTTGATTGAGACCATGAAAACAAATGACTTCCAGAATTCGACATCTAGAATGCCTCAACCAAAAGATGACGGGGTATTGGAAGTGGATGCCATCACGGCATCATCAGCTCAAATGGCGACGATGTCGAAGAAAATTGATTCTATGGCTAAAAACAAAGTACAACAAGTTACCTTCGGCTGTGAGTTATGTCTGGGATCACACCCGACGGAACAATGTGCTATCACAGCAAAGTCGGTTCAATTTTTAAGTAATTACCAAAGGCCATCAAATCGGTTTCAGAATTTATACCATCCAAACAACAGAAATCATTCTAATTTTAGCTGGAGTAATAATCAAGGTGCTCAACAACAACAACACCAACCTCAACAACAACCACAACACCCACAACAACAGTATGCACCTAGACCATCTTACCCTCCCGAATTTTAGCAACAGCAACATCAACAGCATCCAGCTCCTGCTCCACAACAAGAAAAGAAATCTGAGATGGAAGAGCTTATATTGATGTTAAAGAGCCAAGCGGTGGCTATCAAAACATTGGAGAATCAGATGGGCCAAATGGCTAATATGTTGACTAACAGACCGCAAGGAGCTCTACCAAGCAATACGGAAGCAAATCCAAGAAGGGACTGGAAAGAACAGTGTCAGGCCATTACCTTGAGATCTGGGAAGCAGACTGCAAAAATTAGGCCTGGCGCGGCCGCGCCCCAGGAAGAAGGGAACACAGCACGCCTGCGCCAATCTGCAAAAAAATCTAATGATGTTTTAAATGAGGAAAGGAATGGGAAGCTTGTAGTAGAGGCAGAGAAGCAAGAAAATGCTGAAAAACCATCTGCCACACCACTAGTTGTCTATCCTCTTGTGCCAAACCCTCAGAGACTACAGAAGCAAAAAATAGATAAACAGTTTGCTAAGTTCTTGGAGTTGTTTAAGAATTTGCAGATCAACATACCTTTTGCAGAAGCTTTGGAACAAATGCCAAGCTATGCGATGTTTATGAAAGGTATTCTGTCTAGGAAGAAGAAACTGGAAGATTATGAAACAGTTGCCTTAACAGAAGAATGCAGTGCAGTGTTGCAACGGAAACTACTTCCAAAACTCAAAGATTCAGGCAGTTTTAAGATACCTTGCTCCATCGGAAGATTGTCGTTCAACAAATGCCTATGTAACTTGGGGGAGAGCATCAATCTTATGCCTCTATTGGTATTTACATAGTTGGGATTGTCGGCTCCTAAGCCGACAAACACATCATTGTAGCTTGCCGATAGGTCCATCACATATTCGAGGGGTATTGTAGAAGATGTCCTGGTGAAAGTGGACAAGTTTATCTTCCCTGCCGACTTCATTATTCTGGACTATGAGGAAGACAAGGACATACCGATTATTCTGGGGAGACCGTTCTTAGCTACTGGACGAACTCTTATCGACGTACAGAAGGGAGAACTAATAATGAGAGTTCAGGACCAAGAGGTTACATTCAATGTATTCAAAGCTATGAAATTCCCCGCTGATGAAGAAGAGTGTTTCCGGATTGATGCAGTTGATAGAGTACTGAATGAGGAGGCCAAGCAAGTGATGAGCATGGATCCTTTAGAGAATTCTTTACTGGGGGATTCTGACATGGAGGATACAGATGTTATGGAATACGTACAAATTCCAAACACAGTGCCACAAATGAGAAAATTGAAGATTCCAGTTGAACCACTAGGACATACAGGGGAGACATCAGAGCATCTTAAACCTTCTCTTGAGATGCCTCCCACTCTTGACCTTAAACCTCTTTCGAATCATCTAAGGTACGTATTTTTGGGTGAATCATCAAAGTTGCCTGCTATAATTGCCTCTGAACTAACATCTTGTCAGGAAAGTAAGCTGCTACGAGTGTTACGGGAATTCAAATATGCTATTGGGTGGACCATAGTAGATATCAAGGGGATCAACCCCTCATTCTGCATGCATAAGATACTTCTGGAGGATGATAGTAAGCCGACAGTAGAGCAACAGAGGAGATTAAATCCCATAATGAAAGAGGTTATCAAGAAAGAAATCCTAAAGTGGTTGGATGCCAGAATCATATACCCAATATCAGACAGCTCATGGGTGAGTCCGGTGCAATACGTTCCGAAGAAGGGAGGCATGACTGTAGTGTCCAATGAAAATAACGAATTAATACCAACCAGAATAGTCACAGGGTGGAGGGTCTGTATGGATTATCGTAAACTGAACAAGGCGACTAGAAAGGACCATTTCCCTCTCCCGTTCATTGACCAGATGTTGGATAGGTTGGCGGGACACGACTACTACTGTATCTTAGATGGATATTCGGGGTATAACTAGATAGTTATAGCCCCAGAAGATCAGGAAAAGACTACCTTCACGTGCTCATATGGAACTTTTGCGTTCAAGAGGATGTATTTTGATTTATGCAACGCTCCAGCCACATTTCAGAGATGTATGATGGCGATATTCTCCGACATGGTTGAGCAGAATGTGGAAGTCTTCACGGACGACTTTTCAGTCTTTGGGGGCCCTTTTGACAGATGTTTGGAGAATTTGGCTATGGTATTGAAGAGGTGTGTTGAGACCAACTTAGTGCTAAATTGGGAAAAGTGCCATTTCATGGTACAGGAAGGAATTATCCTCAGGCACAAAGTTTCAGGGAAAGGATTAGAGGTGGACAGAGCAAAGCTGGAGACTATTGAGAGCTTGTCGCCACCAACTTCAGTGAAGGGGGTCCGTAGTTTCCTTGGGCATGCGGGTTCTATTGTCCATTCATAAAGGACTTTTCAAAGATCACAAAGCCATTATGCAGTTTGCTTGAGAAGGATGTCCCGTTTAAGTTAGATGAGGAATGTCTAGCAGCTTTTGAGCACTTAAAGAAAATATTGACTACAGCACCCATTATCACAGCTCCCGACTGGTCTTTGCCGTTTGAACTGATGTGTGATGCGAGTGATTTCGCTATAGGAGTTATTTTAGGGCAACGCAGGGACAAGATTTTTCACGTCATTTACTATGCCAGTAAGACCATGACGGATTCTCAACTAAATTACACTACCATTGAGAAGGAGCTTTTACCGGTGGTATATGCATTCGATAAATTTCGTTCATACCTGATTGGCACATGAGTAGTCGTGTACACCGATTATGCTGCTATCCGGTATTTGATTTCTAAGAAGGATGAAAAGCCCCGTCTCATTCGATGGATTCTTCTTCTGTAGGAGTTTGATTTGGAAATCAAAGATAGAAAGGGTACTGAAAACCAAGCGGCTGACCACTTATCCCGACTAGAGAATCTGGGAAAGGACACGAACGATAGAGTGATGATTAATGAGTCCTTCCCGGACGAACAGTTATTTGTGGTGTAAGGAGAAATGCCATGGTTTGCGAATTTTGCAAATTTTTTAGTGAGCAATATTATCCCTTTTGATTTGACAAGATCCCAAAAGAAGAAGTTTTTACATGATGTCAAATGGTACATGTGGGACGAGCCCTATCTGTTTAAGCAGTACACAGACAGAATGATCAAGCGGTATATCCCAGACAGTGAGACAGAAAGTATACTCTAGGGTTGCCATGTATTAGTCTACGGGGGACACTATGGGGGCGAGAGGACAATATCCAAGGTGCTTCAGAAAGGATTTTATTGGCAGACTCTCTTTAAAGATGCTTATAATTTTGTGCAACAATGTGACAGATGCCAGCGGGTAGGAAATATATCCAAACGGAATGAGATGCCCTTGAACATGATCCTAAAGGTGGAGATATTTAACGTTTGGGGGATAGACTTCATGGGGCCGTTTGTTTCATCGTACAAAAATCTGTACATCCTATTTGTGACGCCCCCAAATTCCAGGACCGCCACTTGGTCTCTCGAATTCGGTTCATCACGTGCTCATGGTAATACATCATAATAATAATAATTAAATATCATACGATCACAGCGGAAAATCTATTTTAGAATAATTTACAATGATTTATTATAATTATTCCCCCAAGTCTCGCAACCTACAGTACTTAATAGATTACCTAATAATATCAGTTAACGACTTATTACATAATCTAACTTAAGCTTAAACATAATCAAATCCAGTCTTACTACATCATCTTCATACAATATGAATATATTTAAAACATAACAGACATAAGCTAGTTGGTAGCTTTGCCCTTGCCCTTATCAACGCCCGAAGGTTCACCATGCTCTGCCCTAACTGAAATGTTTTAGGGAAAGCAAGAATGAGCACAAATTGCCCAGCAAGTAATATACAATAAAGGGTGAGTAATAAGATTCTCAATTCTCGAAAGGGTATAACAAGATTTGATAGTTCAAGAATAACAAGAATATCAATAGTTCTCAATATCAGTCGCTAAGGACAGGATAATATCAATATGATTCAATAATAAGTCAATTCAAGATTTCAAATAATTGAATACTGAGTAGTCACTACGGACTATGAACTTCTACTAGAATTGACAGTAATAAACTGAAAATCCAACAAAAACAGGTACAACAGGTGATCAGCCTAAAGTACCCTTGTTATGCATAACAATCAACCATACTCAAGTGTGCACGTCGGTTCTCCGACAATTATATATTCCCTTCAAAGAAGGTTGTTCTTCTCAGTCAAATACAAGATCCCGCACCAATCAATTAGTTTGGGTCGCTTTTCAATAATATAAGTCTAGCCGAATCAAATGGCATAGACACTTTCACAATATTCAAGAACAATACTAAGTTCAACATGAATAATAGCTTTAATGAAATAAGAGTTCAAGTATGCTAATTTGATTCAACCGATTAAATAGGAAACTAGTTCGCAATACACAAGATAGGATACTTGCATAGTAAAAGAGTATAAGTTAGGAAACCTTCACAATCATAGATTTCCTTGCATAAAGTAAATGCGTCGGTTAGGATACTTGCACTTTAAAAGAGTGTAAGTAAGAGAACTTGCCTTTAGCGTAGTTTATCCACGAAAAGCAAATCAACACTTTCGAATTCCTATCGTAATACAGTTACGTATATATATGATATTCATTAGTCATATAATTTAACTTCACATTTTCTCTTTGAATATACGATCAACACATAAGCTAAGTTTTACCTAGCTACACAGTTATATAGAATATAATTTCTATCCTTAACGTTCCTTCTTTAGAGTTTAAACGCATTCTCATATTATATAAGATCTCAACAATTAGCAAACATGCTTGCATATTATTAATATCTCATAAGACCACAATCAATACTAAATATATTTCATTTTAGCAAGTTACGGCATCTCCTTAAGTTAACCGTCAAAATCGGGTTCAAGTAACATCATATAATATCACGTAGCATGTATTCATATTTAAAGGATACTTTACATGCTTGTATAACTTTTCCAAATCCAATCGTACATGGTATAGGTTCTTAAGTTAATACTTAAAGCCATTCAAGGACACGAACTCATATGGTCTAACATGGTCGCTTTTAAACACATAAGATATTCATATAACTTGTATTAGTCATGCTCATGAGTACTCGTATTGCATATATGTAGCTAGCATTGTTATTATCTTGAAAACATGCTTTGTTCATGCTAAACTTTAATCATGGCAACTAATCATGGTATATATACATGCATGACACATGAATGAGTCTAAGAGTACTATCACATGTGTTCATAAATGTCAAATTCTAATTCTCGTCATAACATACCAACGTTCACGTTCAAAGCTTATACTTTGTTAGTATAGTTCATTAATAAGGTCTATCATGTTCATGCTTCCTTATGAAACCCATATACACAAGTTAACATGCTTTTCATGTATTTCAAGGCCCTATAAACATGCTCGAAAAGTCAGAATGTATACATGGTCTTTACATGTCAATATCAACCTTCAAAACTTGTATTTTTGTTAGAAAGGTGCACTAGTTGGGTTCACATGTCCATATTATATCACGGAACCTATATACATAAGTTAGTATGCATTTCATGTGTTTCTAGGTCATACTAACATGTCTCGAAAGTCAGAATATTAACATGCTTCATATATGTTAACGTCGTTCATGAAACTTTAAGTTCGTTTTCAAACTATATGTCGTTTGGTTAACCATGCATGCTAATATACTAAAACATGCTCACATTGCCTCATTAGGTTTATATATAAGTATTAATCATGCTTTCATGCTTGTTTAAACAAAAATCAAACAATTAGTTCATAACAGTTTTGTTGCAGAATGCAGAAAAACTGAACACAGAGGCTGGCGCTGCGGCGCGGCACAGCAGCTCACTACTGGCGCTGCGGCGCGAGTGGCGCTGCGTGCGGCGCTGCGGCGCGGGCTGCGGCGCGAGTGGCGCTGCGGCGCGGGCTGCGGCGCTGCGGCGTCGAGGCAGTTTTCTGCAGTTCAGACTGCAGCGAAATCCGACCAAAAACCTCCCATTTCATCGATTTCAACATACCCAAATGCTATTAGACTTGTTTAACTTACTAACACGTACATATATGCTTATATAATAGTCAATAGCAATTATCAATTCCCAATTTCATGAACACCAACTAATTTCACGATATTTGATGTTTTTACAGAAATCTCAGAAATGGAAACACCAAAAATGAAATTGAAGAGCAATGAAGCATATATAGTAATTCTAATCACATATATAAGTCCTTTAAACAACTAATTATTATTCTCAATTCACAAAACCATAACTTCCAACTGAAATCAAGAATTCACGAATAGAAATTTTGACAGAAAATGACAATGAAGATACGAAGAGGATTTATACCTCTGTAAATGATTTAAGCTTGCTGCTATCTCAATAACACTGATATATATATATATATGCTCTCTAGTCTCACTTAGCCAAAATGCTCAGCAAAAGAAATGTGAAGGAGATGAGGCTATATTTATAGAACTCCCATTATACAGACAAAGCAATTGTATCCCATATCAAACTAACGGATTATAGGAATGCATGAAGGTTATCAAAGGGTAGGTAATTAGTGGTTGGATTCATCATGAATCCCACTCCCTCCACAATCATGAGCTATGAAATGCTAGTTGCTGAGTTTGGGGAGAAGAAGAAGGAATAGGCCTTAGCTGTATGTCAAGCACGTGAAGAGCAAATGGGACACTTAAAATGAGACAATTGATTTAACTCCTCAGCATTTGCAAATACTACACTTGTATATACACACCATATACATATGTTATATATATATGTACTCTTAGGTTATAATTTAAATCACAATGTACTTCACATAATGTAATAAGTGTAATTTACACACATATAATCCAGGTACGTTTATCTTACTGATATAATACCATCGGATACTACCACATTACATTATATCATATATTATTAAATTGTATTACTCAACAATTATTTATAATAGATCCATGATACATTATTTTAATGTATATCCACACATCATTTGTCACCTACACATATCATAACATATAGTTACTATACATTTAATTCGCATGCTTGCACATATAATTTCTCATCTTATAATTTGAATATTAATTAATAATATACACATATCCTACATCCATCAATATAATTGTTAACCTCCATAACAATTTAATTAACCCTTATATGATTAATTATCACTTTGATATAAATCTTATTGTATTTATAAACACGTTGCTCATTATTATTAAGTTTCTTGCAATAATAATAATCACATATTGTTAATCGATCCTCATTAGTATTTTATAACAGTTAATTAATATTCTTTGATTAACAATTAATATAGATTAATTGTTCGCTTAAATTAAGATAATCCTTCTTATATTACGCCACTGTGCCACACAAGGCAATCAACGAGTTTATCACAAACTCCACCAATTTCTCAATTATTATAATTATTCAATTATATATAATTGAATTAATTCATCTCATAACACAAAATCATTTATATTCAAATAAATTCTCATTTCCATTAATATATTTATTTAATAATATATGGAAATTCTCGGGTATTACATCCTCCCCCCCTTATAAAAATTCCGTCCCGGAATTGCTACAAGGTTACACAAATAGATGGGGATAGTCCCTCATCATCCTATCTTCTAACTCCCACGTTGCCTCCTCGACATCGTGGTTACGCCAAAGTATTTTTACAGATGAAATAACTTTATTTCTCAAAGTTTGTTCTTTCCTATCTAATATTTGGACAGGAATTTCTTCATACGCCAAGTTCTTCTCCACTTGAATGGGCTCGTAAGAAATCACGTGCTTGTAGTCGGCCTTGTACGGTCGCAACACGGAAATGTGGAACACGTTGTGGATATGCTCCAGTTCGGGTGGCAACGCAACTTTGTATGCCACTTCACCCACTCGCTTCAGTATCTCGAACGGTCCTATGAATCTTGGACTCAATTTTCCTTTCTTGCCGAAACGGATTTTTCCCTTCCATGGAGATACCTTTAAGAATACGAAACTGCCGACTTTGAAGTCTCGGTCCTGCCGATGCAAATCTGCGTATTTCTTCTGGCGATCTTGAGCTGCTACAAGTCTGGCTCTTATCACTGTCACCACGTCTGCGGTTTGTTGAACTAACTCTGGTCCGAGTATTCGTCGTTCTCCGACTTCGTCCCAACATAACGGCGTTCTGCACTTTCTCCCGTAAAGAGCTTCGTACGGTGGCATGCCAATACTCGCATGGTAGCTATTATTATATGCGAATTCTACTAAGGGTAGGTGGTCGTCCCAATTTCCCTTAAAATCCATCACGCAAGTCCTAAGCATGTCTTCTAGCGTTTGTATTGTTCGCTCACTTTGTCCGTCTGTTTGAGGATGATAAGCTGTACTCAACCTCAACTGCGTTCCCATTCTTTCTTGCAAACTCTTCCAAAAATTGGACGTGAAGCGCGGATCTCGATCAGAGACAATTGACACCGGCACTCCATGTCGTGAAATAATTTCTTTTACATATAGGCTTGCTAATTGGTTCAAACTGTAGCGGATCTTGATTGGTAGAAAGTGTGCGGTCTTCGTTAGTCGATCCACGATAACCCAAATAGCATCATAACCTTTCTGTGTAACTGGAAGTCCTACCACGAAGTCCATGGTAATATGCTCCCATTTCCACTCTGGTATTTCTAATGGTTGTAGTAAACCACTTGGCCGCTGATGTTCTGCTTTAACGCGTTGGCAAGTCAAGCATTTACTGACGCACTCTGCGACTTCCCGTTTCAAATTAGGCCACCAAAAATGTTGCCTTAGATCTCGGTACATCTTTGTGCCTCCCGGATGAACGGAATATGTCGTATTGTGTGCCTCGTGCAAAATCTCTTCCCTCAACTCAGTTACCGCTGGTACCCACACTCTCCCTTCAAATCTCAAAATACCGTCTTTATCCATTCGAAATTTTTCTCCCTCACTTTCTGTGATCCTCTTTCGGGTTTTCTCACACTCTTCATCCTTTTCCTGAGCTTCCTTTACTCTATTCAACAACGTCGGACAAGCTTCCATTACAATTAACTTCTCACCAGACTTTTCTGGTCCTTTTACTTCTATCTCCAATTTCTCCATCTCTCTTATCAACTCTTCCTGAGTCGTCAAATTAAACAACTTCTCCCTTCCTTTCCTGCTCAGAGCGTCGGCAACCACATTTGCCTTTCCCGGGTGATAAAGAATATCGCAGTCATAGTCTTTGATTAATTCTAACCACCTTCTCTGTCGCATGTTTAACTCCTTCTGTGTGAAGATATATTTCAGACTTTTGTGGTCCGTGTATATCTCACATTTTTCTCCGTATAGATAATGCCTCCATATCTTTAACGCAAAAACTACTGCCGCTAACTCTAAGTCGTGAGTAGGGTATCGTTTTTCGTAATCCTTTAATTGTCGTGATGCATATGCAATGACCTTGCCATGTTGCATGAGCACACAGCCAAGCCCCTTGTGCGATGCATCACTATACACCACAAAATTTCCCGCATCATCTGGTAATGATAATACAGGTGCTTCGCTCAATCTCCTTTTCAGTTCTTGAAGACTTTCTTCGCATTTGTCGGTCCATACAAATTTCACCGTCTTTCTAGTCAAATTGGTCAGCGGGGTTGCTATCTTAGAAAAATCTTGGATGAATCTTCGATAGTACCCAGCTAACCCTAGAAAGCTTCTCACCTCCGTCGGTGTTCTCGGTTGTTCCCAATTACTTACTGCTTCAACCTTCGCAGGGTCTACAGAGATTCCATTCTTATCCACCACGTGGCCTAAGAATTGAACCTTCTCCATCCAAAATTCGCACTTAGAAAATTTTGCATACATCTTCTCCTTCCTTAGCGCCTCCAAAACAATCTTCAGATGTTCGGCGTGTTCTTCCTCTGTCTTTGAGTAGATCAAAATGTCGTCGATAAAAACCACTACAAATTTATCCAAGTATGGCTTGAAAACTCGGTTCATCAAGTCCATAAATGCTGCCGGAGCATTAGTCAATCCGAATGACATTACCAAAAACTCGTAGTGTCCATAACGGGTTCGAAACGCAGTCTTTGGTATGTCCTCATCCCGTACCTTCAGTTGATGATATCCTGTTCGTAGGTCGATCTTTGAGAAACACTTTGCTCCCTTCAGTTGATCAAATAAGTCGTCTATCCTCGGTAACGGATATCGGTTCTTGATCGTTACTCTATTCAATTCTTGATAATCGATACAGAGCCTCATCGATCCGTCCTTCTTCTTAACGAATAGAACTGGTGCTCCCCAAGGAGAAACACTCGGTCGAATGTAACCCTTATCCAATAATTCTTGCAATTGCATCATTAATTCCTTCATTTCTACTGGCGCCATACGATATGGAGCTTTCGAAATCGGTGCCGTTCCCGGTGCTAAGTCTATTACGAATTCGATTTCTCTGTCTGGCGGAAGACCAGGCAGATCGTCCGGAAACACATCTTGGAATTCATTAACTACGTATATATCCTTAATTTCTACTCCCTTCTTCCGAGTATCAACGATGTAAGCTAAATATCCTCCACATCCTTTCCTTAACAATTTCTTGGCCTGCATCATCGTAACGCAACACGATTGCTTAAGCGATGAGCTACCATAAAACACTACCTTAGACTTACTCGGAGTCTGAAGGTTCACACATTTGTTCTGACAGTCAATTATCGCAGCATGGTTATACAACCAATCCATTCCCAGTATTACGTCAAATTCTCCCAGTCTAATAGGAATCAAGTCTACGCTCAGTTCATGTTTACTAATATTTGCGCGACAATTTCGATAAACGTATTCTACAGGGATCACTTCCTTATTAGCAACTTCTATGATCAAAGGATTTTCTAATAGTTCTCGAGGTGTACTAAGTCTACTAGCAAATTCTTCAGATACAAAAGAACAGGTGGCACCCGAATCAAATAATACATAAGCATTTATATCATTGATTGGGATTATACCTGACACCACATCCTTCGCAGCCACTGCGTCTTGGATGGTCATGTTAAAAGTTCTGGCGGTTGGGCGGTTGGATTGTGCCGGTCCACCGATCATCAGCTTGTTGCCTCCTTGCTGATTACTACCCCCGCCACTTCCCTTCTTTGGGCAGTCCTTAATTCGGTGCTCCGTCGAGCCACAAGCAAAGCATCCTTGTATCTTCTTCGGTTTCAAACAGTTAGGCGAGATGTGCCCTTCCTGTCCGCAGTTGTAGCAAGTGCCACGTCCCTTCCAGCACTCGCCCTGGTGATTCTTCCCACACTTCGGGCATCCTTCAGCCCTCTTCTTGAAACCTCCACGAAAATTCCCTGATTGATTATTGTTGTTTTTGTTGTTGTTATTATTCTCCCACTTTCTCTTTCCCAAGTTGCTTCCTCCGCTACTACTTCCTCCCGTACGATTCTCTCCTCCAGTATTCTTTCCTTTCTTTTCTTTGTTATACTGACTTAAGGCCTCACTGCCGCCTTCCGCAATGATTGCCTTCTCCAGTAATGTTGCAAAGGAATCAATTTGAAGAACTGATACCTTATTGAACAGCCATGGCTTCAACCCTTGTTCAAAGCGTCTAGCCTTCCTCTCTTCATCACCAACTTGGTGCTCCGCAAATCGCGCTAGTTCGTTAAACCTAGCCGCGTATTGCGCCATCGTCATCTCACCTTGTTTTAACTCTAGGAATTTCACCTCCATCCTATTCTTCATACTTTTTGGAAAGTAATTTTCGAAGAACAGTGTCTTAAACTTATCCCAAGCTATTATCCCTTCTCCAGCTCTTTGTTGATTAGCCTCCCACCAGTAGTTCGCTTCTCCCCTCATCATGTACGTGGCAAACACCGTCTTCTGATCTTCGCCTACGCTAGCTATAGTGAAAGCTTTTTCGATCTCTTTGATCCACGTTTGTGCGATGATTGGGTCGGTAGTTCCCTCGAACTCCGGGGGTCCTACACTCTTAAAGTCTTTAAAGGTTGTTACTGGCACAGTTTGAGGGTTCGGGCGAACGGGTTCATTGTTCCTTCCCCTTAAGGCTTCTCCTAACAAGTCTACCAGTTTCTGGATCGGGTCTACTTGTTCTCTCTCATTGTTAACAGATTCTTCGGGTGCTGTCAATCTACGTCTGGGCGGCATTATCTGTATCACAAGTTTTCATTTTATTATTACTCAAGTATATTACTTAAGTATTTCTTTTAATACTAAAAGAATAAATTTATAACACGTTTCTAAAATCAACTCCATTTATATTCATATGCCATTTCATTTCATTACATGATTTCCCCAACATACTGCTATAAATGTTATCACATATATCCCCTAATATCACAAAAGACGGGGAATATACCAACCTACTACCATACTACCCCTCTAACAAAAGCTAACTCGGGGTTTACATCATCATCCCACATCTTACACAAAAGATCGGGATTACAACATAGTATATACAATACATAAAGACACAACTAGTACTACCACTAGACTGACTAAGGAAATCTCATCCCATCATCCCGCGCTCCACTGCGTTCTTGTACTCCAACTGTGCTATATACGCAACCAGCTCTCGGCTCAAGGTATGTAGAGTCTGTCCCTGTTCTGCCGGGTAGTGGTACACACCATCAATCACCCTTTCAAAAGCTGAACGGAACACATACCCCATCTTGTTCATCTTTCTCTTCTTGCACCTGACCTCGTCCTCAAGGTCGTCGGCTCTCTCATTAGACGCTTCCCACTTCTCCTCGAAGTGTAACCTATCCATCACCTCCAACTCTAGCTGAGTACGGAGTGCCTCTTTCTCAGTCTTCTCACTCAGCTCCCTCTGCTCAACCTCTTCTAGCTTCTCTGCCAAATCTACATTCCTAGCCACTGACCTGTGAAATAGAGTCCCCATCTGGATCCCTGCCTCCCTACGGTAGGCAATCTCCACCTCTAACTCTTGCATAGCCAGCTTCCTCTGGTGGTCCTCGTCCCTCAGCTTCTGGAACTCAGACTCTCTCTCGTGGGCCTCTGCCTCCAGCTCCTGAACTCTACAGTCTAACTCTAGAATACGCTCCTCGTACTCGCCTAACATCTGTTCCTCTATAGTAGCCTCATCAGAGTCCTCTACTGGCTCATCCTCCATCGGCTCCTCCTCTGGATCAGTCTCTATCTCAATCTCGATCTCATCCTCGTCATCAAACTCGGATGGTGCAACTGCCTGCACTGGTGTAGCCTCTAGAGGTGCCTCGTATACTACGTGTATATCCCTGGGCTCCTCCTCTACAACTCTACTAGGTACCCCTGTGTCTGTCATCCTACACTCACAAACACAAGACAAGAAATAGCATCTCCATTAGAATGTTAAACAAAATATAAGTTCATTGTATAGAATGAAGTTACATTTCATAACAGACTAAGTCTCTCAAGGAAAACTCTACATGAGTTTTATCTCCTTCCTAACTTCTAAGTTCGCCTAAGTTATAGTCTAAGGACACTCGTTCCTAAGGTTTATAACTACAGCTTTGATACCAACCTGTGACGCCCCCAAATTCCAGGACCGCCACTTGGTCTCTCGAATTCGGTTCATCACGTGCTCATGGTAATACATCATAATAATAATAATTAAATATCATACGATCACAGCGGAAAATCTATTTTAGAATAATTTACAATGATTTATTATAATTATTCCCCCAAGTCTCGCAACCTACAGTACTTAATAGATTACCTAATAATATCAGTTAACGACTTATTACATAATCTAACTTAAGCTTAAACATAATCAAATCCAGTCTTACTACATCATCTTCATACAATATGAATATATTTAAAACATAACAGACATAAGCTAGTTGGTAGCTTTGCCCTTGCCCTTATCAACGCCCGAAGGTTCACCATGCTCTGCCCTAACTGAAATGTTTTAGGGAAAGCAAGAATGAGCACAAATTGCCCAGCAAGTAATATACAATAAAGGGTGAGTAATAAGATTCTCAATTCTCGAAAGGGTATAACAAGATTTGATAGTTCAAGAATAACAAGAATATCAATAGTTCTCAATATCAGTCGCTAAGGACAGGATAATATCAATATGATTCAATAATAAGTCAATTCAAGATTTCAAATAATTGAATACTGAGTAGTCACTACGGACTATGAACTTCTACTAGAATTGACAGTAATAAACTGAAAATCCAACAAAAACAGGTACAACAGGTGATCAGCCTAAAGTACCCTTGTTATGCATAACAATCAACCATACTCAAGTGTGCACGTCGGTTCTCCGACAATTATATATTCCCTTCAAAGAAGGTTGTTCTTCTCAGTCAAATACAAGATCCCGCACCAATCAATTAGTTTGGGTCGCTTTTCAATAATATAAGTCTAGCCGAATCAAATGGCATAGACACTTTCACAATATTCAAGAACAATACTAAGTTCAACATGAATAATAGCTTTAATGAAATAAGAGTTCAAGTATGCTAATTTGATTCAACCGATTAAATAGGAAACTAGTTCGCAATACACAAGATAGGATACTTGCATAGTAAAAGAGTATAAGTTAGGAAACCTTCACAATCATAGATTTCCTTGCATAAAGTAAATGCGTCGGTTAGGATACTTGCACTTTAAAAGAGTGTAAGTAAGAGAACTTGCCTTTAGCGTAGTTTATCCACGAAAAGCAAATCAACACTTTTGAATTCCTATCGTAATACAGTTACGTATATATATGATATTCATTAGTCATATAATTTAACTTCACATTTTCTCTTTGAATATACGATCAACACATAAGCTAAGTTTTACCTAGCTACACAGTTATATAGAATATAATTTCTATCCTTAACGTTCCTTCTTTAGAGTTTAAACGCATTCTCATATTATATAAGATCTCAACAATTAGCAAACATGCTTGCATATTATTAATATCTCATAAGACCACAATCAATACTAAATATATTTCATTTTAGCAAGTTACGGCATCTCCTTAAGTTAACCGTCAAAATCGGGTTCAAGTAACATCATATAATATCACGTAGCATGTATTCATATTTAAAGGATACTTTACATGCTTGTATAACTTTTCCAAATCCAATCGTACATGGTATAGGTTCTTAAGTTAATACTTAAAGCCATTCAAGGACACGAACTCATATGGTCTAACATGGTCGCTTTTAAACACATAAGATATTCATATAACTTGTATTAGTCATGCTCATGAGTACTCGTATTGCATATATGTAGCTAGCATTGTTATTATCTTGAAAACATGCTTTGTTCATGCTAAACTTTAATCATGGCAACTAATCATGGTATATATACATGCATGACACATGAATGAGTCTAAGAGTACTATCACATGTGTTCATAAATGTCAAATTCTAATTCTCGTCATAACATACCAACGTTCACGTTCAAAGCTTATACTTTGTTAGTATAGTTCATTAATAAGGTCTATCATGTTCATGCTTCCTTATGAAACCCATATACACAAGTTAACATGCTTTTCATGTATTTCAAGGCCCTATAAACATGCTCGAAAAGTCAGAATGTATACATGGTCTTTACATGTCAATATCAACCTTCAAAACTTGTATTTTTGTTAGAAAGGTGCACTAGTTGGGTTCACATGTCCATATTATATCACGGAACCTATATACATAAGTTAGTATGCATTTCATGTGTTTCTAGGTCATACTAACATGTCTCGAAAGTCAGAATATTAACATGCTTCATATATGTTAACGTCGTTCATGAAACTTTAAGTTCGTTTTCAAACTATATGTCGTTTGGTTAACCATGCATGCTAATATACTAAAACATGCTCACATTGCCTCATTAGGTTTATATATAAGTATTAATCATGCTTTCATGCTTGTTTAAACAAAAATCAAACAATTAGTTCATAACAGTTTTGTTGCAGAATGCAGAAAAACTGAACACAGAGGCTGGCGCTGCGGCGCGGCACAGCAGCTCACTACTGGCGCTGCGGCGCGAGTGGCGCTGCGTGCGGCGCTGCGGCGCGGGCTGCGGCGCGAGTGGCGCTGCGGCGCGGGCTGCGGCGCTGCGGCGTCGAGGCAGTTTTCTGCAGTTCAGACTGCAGCGAAATCCGACCAAAAACCTCCCATTTCATCGATTTCAACATACCCAAATGCTATTAGACTTGTTTAACTTACTAACACGTACATATATGCTTATATAATAGTCAATAGCAATTATCAATTCCCAATTTCATGAACACCAACTAATTTCACGATATTTGATGTTTTTACAGAAATCTCAGAAATGGAAACACCAAAAATGAAATTGAAGAGCAATGAAGCATATATAGTAATTCTAATCACATATATAAGTCCTTTAAACAACTAATTATTATTCTCAATTCACAAAACCATAACTTCCAACTGAAATCAAGAATTCACGAATAGAAATTTTGACAGAAAATGACAATGAAGATACGAAGAGGATTTATACCTCTGTAAATGATTTAAGCTTGCTGCTATCTCAATAACACTGATATATATATATATGCTCTCTAGTCTCACTTAGCCAAAATGCTCAGCAAAAGAAATGTGAAGGAGATGAGGCTATATTTATAGAACTCCCATTATACAGACAAAGCAATTGTATCCCATATCAAACTAACGGATTATAGGAATGCATGAAGGTTATCAAAGGGTAGGTAATTAGTGGTTGGATTCATCATGAATCCCACTCCCTCTACAATCATGAGCTATGAAATGCTAGTTGCTGAGTTTGGGGAGAAGAAGAAGGAATAGGCCTTAGCTGTATGTCAAGCACGTGAAGAGCAAATGGGACACTTAAAATGAGACAATTGATTTAACTCCTCAGCATTTGCAAATACTACACTTGTATATACACACCATATACATATGTTATATATATATGTACTCTTAGGTTATAATTTAAATCACAATGTACTTCACATAATGTAATAAGTGTAATTTACACACATATAATCCAGGTACGTTTATCTTACTGATATAATACCATCGGATACTACCACATTACATTATATCATATATTATTAAATTGTATTACTCAACAATTATTTATAATAGATCCATGATACATTATTTTAATGTATATCCACACATCATTTGTCACCTACACATATCATAACATATAGTTACTATACATTTAATTCGCATGCTTGCACATATAATTTCTCATCTTATAATTTGAATATTAATTAATAATATACACATATCCTACATCCATCAATATAATTGTTAACCTCCATAACAATTTAATTAACCCTTATATGATTAATTATCACTTTGATATAAATCTTATTGTATTTATAAACACGTTGCTCATTATTATTAAGTTTCTTGCAATAATAATAATCACATATTGTTAATCGATCCTCATTAGTATTTTATAACAGTTAATTAATATTCTTCGATTAACAATTAATATAGATTAATTGTTCGCTTAAATTAATATAATCCTTCTTATATTACGCCACTGTGCCACACAAGGCAATCAACGAGTTTATCACAAACTCCACCAATTTCTCAATTATTATAATTATTCAATTATATATAATTGAATTAATTCATCTCATAACACAAAATCATTTATATTCAAATAAATTCTCATTTCCATTAATATATTTATTTAATAATATATGGAAATTCTCGGGTATTACACTATTGGCAGTGGACTATGTGTCCAAGTGGGTGGAAGTAGCAGCTTTGCCAACGAATGATACTAAGGTGGTCTTGAGATTTTTACAGAAGAGTATATTCACAAGATTTGGGACACCTAGAGCTATCATCAGTGATGAGGGCACCCATTTCTACAACAGACAGTTTACGGCATTATTGGCTAAGTATGGGGTGAATCACCATGTCACCACAGCTTACCATCCCCAAATGAATGGCCAAGCTGAGGTGTCCAATCGTGAGGTAAAAAGGATCTTAGAAAAAATTGTCAATCCTATGAGGAAAGATTGGTCCCTCAAACTCGAAGATGCAGTGTGGGCATACAGGACTGCGTACAAAACACCGTTGGGGATGTCTTCGTACCAGCTGGTATATGGGAAAGCTTGCCATCTTCCCATGGAACTTGAGCACAAGGCCTACTGAGCCATTAAAAAGCTAAAGTTCGACCTCAAAGCTGCAGGGTATAGGCGACTTTTACAATTAAATAAGCTGGATGAATTCAGACTGCAGGCTTACGAAAACTCAAAGCTGTATAAGGAAAAGGTGAAAAAGTGGCACGACCGGAAAATCAAAAGGAAATTTGAGCCGGGGCAAGTGGTGTTGTTGTTCAACTCTCGTCTTCGACTTTTCTCGGGAAAACTCAAATCAAGATGGTCGGGTCCTTTCATGATAAAAACCGTGTATCCATACGGTGCAATTGAGATTTTCGGACAATTCCTGGACAATTCATTCAAGGTTAATGGGCAGAGGTTGAAGCACTACTATGGGGGCAAAGTTGATCGACAGAAAGTCTCCTTGATCATTTCCACTACATGAGCTTATCTGAGAAAGTCGAGCTAATTGACTATAAACAAGCGCTCGATGTGAGGCAACCCATCATCTCTCTTCTCCCTCTCGTTTAATTCTTGTTACATTTCTATATTCCCCCCCTATGTTTAATTCTGAAAATTATGAAAATTTTGCAAGCTTTGAGATGAATACATGTGCATATAAGATAGACACATTTCAAACATAGCATTGTTGCGCATATATATATAGTCCATTTTTGGGTTTGGAATACTTGTATATCTCATTTTTGAATACATTTATTGCAGGAAAAGAGTCGCATGTCTATCATCTGCTAGTTCATCATTGCTGCAGAATGCTTAGTGCAGGAGCCAGGGCAGCGCGGTCGAACCTTCCCCAAGGAAAAACTTGGCGCGCCCGAGCCAATATCCAGAGAGTCCAGAGAGTAGCCTTGACAAGCGCGGCCGCGCCTTCTTCAAGGCCAATAATGGCACGCCCGTGCTAATGCCTAGTAACTGCCAGTTTTTTTTACAGTCTTAAAAATTCGACCCATCCCTTATAACTTATTTCATTCGGTCAAAATCTTATAGCAACCCCTCTCATATACAAACTCCCTCTCCTAATATACTATAACCTCTCCAAATCTAATCTCTTTCTGCAAATCGATCTTTAGCCCTAGTCTATCTCATATACACTCTATCATACAATCAACTCTCTCAATCAAAAATTCTCCATATAACCCTAACCCCTACCATCTAGCCACTACTTCATCATCACTAAATATTTGATTTCATCAGTTAAGGATTACACATAGAAGTTTTCAAAGAAAGTTTGGGGAGTGTTCGTATGGAGGCATCAGTTAGGATTTGTGCAGCAGATTTCAGAGGAAGTTTGGGGGTTCTATTTTCACCAGTTAGGGTTTACAAGGGAAATTTTTGTAGTTATCCTGGGTCCAAAAAGAGCTCGAACCGTCACTCCTGAATCATCCGCTAATAGTAGCCAGGACGAGAATGTTCTGGACTTGACCAGGTTTATCAACCTCTCGGCGCAAACTCAGTATTATAGGATTGCGACAAAGTCATTTGTGCAGGAACGGGGGCTCAAGCCGACCAAAGCCGACAGGAAAATGATAGAAATGATCAGAGAAAGATCTTGGCTTGGAGTTGTGGCAACACCTGTGCCTGCTCCGATGGCCATAGTTCTGAAATTTTATGCAAATGCCAGGGAAACACAGAGCGACATCTCATTCGTGCGGGGCAAATAAGTTAACTATCTGCCACCGGTGATTCGTGATGTGTATCACTTGCCCACACTCCCGGCTGGACAAGAGAACTGGGTGGTGGCATCACGATTGAAGACAGACCTGGATAGGGTGATCACCAACTTATACGTTCCCGACACCCAATGGAATCTTAAGTCGGGCACTGATACAAAGACCAACTTCCCTAGCTCAGCACTGAATCGCTATTCCAAAGTGTGGAACCGTTTCATATGTGCCAATCTGATGCCTTCCACCCACCAGCATGATATCACGGCTGACAGAGCCACTATTCTGTGGGGGATCGTCATGGGCAAATATATCAATATTGGACATTTACTTCATCAGTCCATGCTGCGCTACATGAGAGGCAGCACCACCGGTGGGATTTCGTACGCATCAGTCGTGACACATTTGTGTGCCTAGGAAGGAATTGAGTGGGATGACGAGCAAGTGCAGATGCCGAGCCAGGACATCACTCATGCCACAATCAGGAAATATGGAGAGTGGGATGGTGGCACGTTGCATCCATGAGGCAAAGGATTCATACTACCTACTCCTCCATCAGTGGCTCCACCATAGCCAATAGAGGCAGCCGACCCTCCTCGGGCCAGTACAGCGAGACAGGATCGCTAGATGAGGCACCTGCAGGCGACGATGGACGCGCTTCACAGTAACTTCACGGCCTATGCCGATGGATTGTCCCGTGCACTGGGTGAGGCTTTTGCACAGCAGGGGACGATTGTGGACTGGCCAGTGTTCGGTTCCGCCATGCCTTATCCACCGCCAAATTCACCACCCGCATCACAGTCTGGTGGCCATATCAATACTTAAGGGATTTTTCTAACCCTTTATCTCCATTGAGGACAATGTATATCTTAAGTTTGGGGGTATTGGGTCGTAATTATTAGTATTGCATTATAGTTAGTTGCATAGTAGTTTGCATTTTACTGCTTATTAGTTAGTTTGCATGAATTTTTTTTTCAATTTTCTTTTGTGTGGCTACTTATTAGTATGTGTTGCATTGCATTGCACAATCCCATGGCTGAGTCTGTTGAATTCCAATATGGCCGATGATGATATTAAAATTTTATAGATTTTTGAACTCAGTTGATAACTTAAGCTTAGTTATAATTTCATACATGATGTAGTCTCTACCTGTTGCTTTGATGTTACCGGATAACACGACATTGTTATTATCTACTTGTTAGTTAGATTAGCACATGCTTGTCTTCTGAGGGGAAAAATTTATTTTTAATGATAGAATTATGTAGAAAATGAGTAATAACCATAATGACATAAAAAATCAAGTTTGGGGGAAAACATTGGGTATGCATGCTAAAAAGAAAAAGAAAAAGAAAAAGAAAAAGAAAAAGAAAAGAAAATAAAATAAAAAGAAAAAAAGAAAAAAAATAGAATAAACACCTTGGTTAGCTAAGTCTTGTGGCCTCTGATACTCGAGCAAGTACGCCCCAGGGGAGTGTCTCTACACCCAGCGCCCTAAAGCGTTATGGTTTGGGAGTCGTTGGTCGAAAGCTCGTTAAATGAGTATCATTGAAAAGCTTAAGAGGGTTTGGCATTGCACAGTCGGGTGTAACCACGGGAAAGTGCGAATATCGCCCTCGTAGGTGAATAAAAGTAGAATAAGCCCTTTGTTGACCCTTAGTTTGTATTGATGTGTTGGATTGGTTGTTGTTTCATATATGCTCAAATTTCTTGACTTAAAACCTCAGTTTTCTTCCTTAGAAGCATAGCATATGGAATCTTCACCTTTATCAAGCTTATTTGTGGATATAGCACACACACACTACATCATTGTCAATAGGTTGTGATTTTTAGATTGTATGTATTTATGACTTCAGCTTGGGTTGATGTTGTGTTCATAGATCTTGTTATTTCGCTGAGGCACATCTTATTGGAATTAATAATCTGACTGGAAATTGGGATTTATCATCATAGTAGTATAGTTGCACAACATGTAAATTGCATTTGTGTTTGTTGCTTGAGGGCAAGCAGTGGTTCAAGTTTTGGGGTATTTGATAAGTAGGTTTTATACCTACTTATTGGCTATCAACTTGCTAGAACTAGAGCTTAATCTCAAGTGTTTTAGTTACTTTTGATGCTTTTTATCTTCATTTTGTAGTTTTCATGAAGGAAACTCTGTTGTGAGCATAATGGCATAGAAATGGCATGATGGCAAGATGGTGTGCTAGTGGTGGAATGAAGATGGAGCGGGCATGGTAAACTGAGAAAATGATGTGACACCCCCAAATTCGGACCTTCACTGGTCTCGAATTCGGTTCATCACGTACTAATTCTAATAACAATTAAAATCTCAAACAATAGAATAACAGAATAATTTGCATTGATATAACATAAATATTCTCGTCCCAAGTCTCGAAACTATTACTAATATACTTTAAAACTTAAACCAAACATATCTTAATACATTAAATAAGTCTTAATACAACATAAAGGAAACATCCTAAGAGCACAGCTACTTCATAGCTTTGCCTTCGCTCTTGTCCTGTCCTGGGGTTCCACCTTGCCCTGCCCTAACTGAAATGTTTTAGGGAAAGCAATAATGAGCACAAATTGCCCAACAAGTAATATATGATAAGGGTAAAGATTTTTATAAATCGAGTTTGAAATATCAAGGTCTAATCTTGATGATAATCAAAAGTTTGAAGAATAACATTATGAACAACAAGTATCAACAATTCTCAAATTAAAACCTTGGAATATGAAACGATAGTTCATTATAGATCAACAGATATATATGAATTCAAAGGCTATCAACGTATCCAACTGGATAAAATAATTTATACTGAGCAGTCACTAAGGACTATTGAACGTCTACTAGAATTATCAATATTAAATTGATAACCCAAAAAAATTAAGTATGATAGATGATCAGTCTACAATACTCTATGTTATGCATAACACCACAATAATTTTCACGCGTGTGTTGGGGCTTCCAACAATATATACACTCCCCTTACCATAAGGGTTGTTCAACTCAGTTTTCAAAGATTCCGCACTAGTCAATTAGTTTGGATAGTTTTCTAAATATGCATATAGTTTAGCCGAATCAAATGACATAGACATTTTCACAATATTCAAGAACAATGCTAAGTTCAATATGAAAAATAGCTCAAATGAAACAAGAATTTATTCAATAAGCATACTAACTCAATTTAAACGAGTAAGTAAGACAGCTTGCTTTCACAAGGGTCCATTGCAAAGATTAGGAAACTTATAATTAACAACACAAGAACGAGTTCAAGGAACCTTGCACAATAAAAGAGTGTAAGTCGGAGAAACTTGCTTACAATATCCATTGAATAAAGTAATGCAAGGGTTTAAGATACTTGCCTTATGTGCACTCTATCCACGTAAAGCTAATCAACACTTTCAAATCCTATTATAATATATTTACATGTATAGGACACTCATTAGCTAAGCACATTTAGTACACAAGCTTGATATGTAATTCCAGTATACACATAGGGTTTTAACTTAGTCTTGTAACTTTATACGTACGTCATTACGTACTTGTACACACGTAGCATGAAATTAGTTTATGCAATCACATAATATAGTTATACTACGCATGACATTGCATTTAATCACAACGCTCAATCAATTATTATTATCCATGGACTTCCTTTTTACAAGTTAAACATCACTATGTTATATTGTCATCCCATATAAATATATATTGGTAGAGATCAGACCATGATCAGTAGCTTAAGTAACATTACAAGTCAGTTAATACAATCAGTAAACAAGCAGGCTGCATAAATTCTGAAAACAGACTGGTGCAGCTGCACCCTGGTTAAGCCTAGGGACGGCGCAGCCGCTCTATCCCCTGGCCAGACCAGGGTTAAGCTTTTGCCTCACTGCTTCTGTCCAATATGTAACCATACATTAACATATAGTTTATTCATATGTTAAGGGGTCTTAGATGCCTACATAACCTTTCTAAGTCCAATCTTTCATGCAATGGTTCAATATTAATATCTTTGATGACTTAAGGCTATATAAAGTCATGAAATCATAAAGGCTATCATGTTAGACATGCATACATGCGAGGTGGTCATATAATCTATCAATAAGCATGCTCACATATTTCTACATCCTATACGCATAAATAGCATAGTTATTTGTTTGAAAACTTGATCAACCTCATACTCGATTAACTCGCATTGTTTCTAACAAGTATGTGCACATACATGATATATTAGCGATGTTAAAAGCACTATTAAGCATGTTAAAAATATCAGAATACTATTACACTATGATTATACAACTTAGTTTACAAAAAGTCCGAACTTTACTTTTGAAATCGTTACGACTTAACCTATGTAGGCTAGAGTAAACTCAATACCTTGTATTCACCTTGCATATGTAGTTAAGTCATGTTTACATGCTCACAAAGTTAGAATATCTCTCATGTGGTATTCATGGATATTAGTTTCAAATATATCAAGTTTCCTTTAGTTAAAAGCCAAACAATTTGGACATGAACAAGGAAACCATGTATCACTAATCATGCTAGCTTATGTTCATAATTTAGTCATATAAGTATATTATCATGCTAATATGGTCAAAATATGAATATCATACTTATATGTCAAAGTCCATTTTCAAAACCTATACTTTCTTTAGTAAATGTTCACTAATGAGGTCAAACACTTTCATGCTATATCATGACACATAAATTCACATGTTAACATGATCTTCATGTATATCTAGACCACATAAACGTGCTTACAAAGTCAGAATGTGAACCTCACATGCATATGTGAAGTTTGTTTTAAAAACTCTAACTTTCATTTCGAAAATTATAACTTTCTTTAGTAATTATATACTATCATAGTTAAACATGCTCATACTATGTCAATGTACTCATATATACATGTAACCATGTTCTCATGCTTGTCTAAGTAGTATTAACACGTTGGTACTTAACAGATTTGTTAACAGAAGCAGGATCTGAAATCAGGTACCGGCGCAGCTGCGCTGGACCCAAGAACAAATTGAACGCAGCTGCGCCACTTTCCGGCCAGAACTAGAAAGGCCTCTGTTCGGCAGATTTCAAAGCCAAACACAAAATTCTCCTACGAAATTCATTCCAACACAGTCACATTGCTATATTAGATGCATATAAACTTACATAACAACTAACAATCATTCTCCAATCCAATTATCATGTAATTCATGCATAATCAATAATCTATCAAGTTTCAAAAATGAAGAACAATGAAATGAGAGTTACCTCTGCTAAGCTTGGATTGGGTTCACTGCTATATCAGACTTTCTCAATTCACAGGCCTTCACCTCAATGATATACTCCCTCTCAACTCTTACTTAACAGAAACTCAGCAAATGAAAAATAGAAGGAGGGAGCTTCATTTATAGAGAATGAATTATACAGATAATAGCTTTGTTCATAAATTTCAACCAACAGGAAAAGCAAAAACTCAGAGGTTAAGGGAGAGTTGTTGGGTAGTTGGTGAATTCCACTATTGGAGCCACTCCTCTTGTAATCATGATGGCTAGAATGCTGAGTTTGAGAGAAGAGACAATAGACTAGCCATTGAGTTATACACGTGAGGAGAGAGATGACAATCAATTTGGGACAAGCTTATGTAGAACTCAGCATTTGGAAAATGAAATAAATACAACACTTAGGTTTATTTTATGTTCACATTATATATACTTACGCTAAATACACATGTATGTATTCATAGGTTGTAATTTTATTTAGAGTCACAATGTAGTTTTTAATAAGGTAATAATATTACAATGTAGTAAGTTGAGGTACATGTATATCTCTCAATATATAATCCAGGTACATTTATAATATCGAATATAATTCAATTGGGTATTATCTTTCCACATTACAATGAACCATATTATTTCAATTAATTATATTTATTAAAATAATTATTATTTTAATTCCACATTAATATTTAATATTAAAATAGATAACCTTCTATTTGTTTCCTCACATATTATTAAGTATACACTTAGTTTAATAATCCATAAGTACACCTTTAATGTATCCATACATATATGTTGTCACATAATATCATTACAACTCTATTATTTCCAATTATATTAATCTATTGAAATAGTCACCACATAACAATTGTTTATTTATTATAATATTATATGAAGTACATCTTTAATGTCCTTACACATACATATAGTCACATATACATTATTATGTAACTTCCACAATTCCTTAAATCTTAATATATAATTCTCATATATTATATAGTCTTATTAAAGTGTCACCCTACACTTTATATAATGTTGTTTGACTTAGTATTGGACAATGTACATATAGCATGTATTCATATAACTTACACCATTTAACCAATCTTAATATATGATTCTTGTATATTATATGAAATCACATGTTAGTGTCACATTACACTTTATATAATATAATTGTAACTACTATACATTATGAGTCTAATTATCACACACTTTGCATACAACAATTAGTCGAGTAAATATAATCTTATTATATTTATAAATCATTTACTCGTTAATATTCTATTACTCGCAATAACAATTAATAATGTTATTATACGATTAACTATCACATGTATTGCACACAATAATTAATTATATAAATATAACTCTTATCATTTATTTACTCATAAATGTTTTGTTACTCACAATAACATATTATTAACAATTACTCATTAATAGGCTATCACTAATCACAACGATTAATTAACAATGTAATATTAATTAATCCTTCACTTATTGATTTCCCTCTTTAATTAATTAAATCATTATCATTTCCATTCTCATGCCACACAAGGCATTCTATGAGTTCGTCGCAATTCCCCATATTTCCTCAATTATTATAAATTCAATTTAATATAATCGAATTAATTTTCTCATAACTCATAAACATTTATATTTAAATAAATATTCATTTTTTTTATTAGTATCAAAATATATATTTATTCCTGAAATTCACAGTTCTAACAAATGATATGGCAAGTGATGGACTAGTTGCAGCAGCAAAGGAACAAAAGCAGAAGCGAAAGACCAGCAAGCATGCTGCAGAAAAACACAGCAGCGCGACCGCGCCAATATAGAGCTTTGACACGGTGCGCCCATGCCAGAGGGAGGATTCGACCAGCAGCAGCGCGCCCTCGCCCCACTTTGCCTACGGGGTGGCGCGGCCGTGCCAGTCAAATATTTCACAGTGTTGACTTTTCAATTAAAACTTCTGTAACGTGTTTTTCAATATAAGGGTGTAATTGCAAGTTACGAGAGGATCTTTGAATCGTTATTTTTACTATTTCTAGTGTTTTGTGGAGTCAGAGAGAGTTTTTAGCTACTCTTCTACTCTTTTAGCTTCTCTTTTGATTCCTTGATAGATTTTCATACTTAGGATTTTGGATTTGGTTGATTGTGGATTTGAACGTGGCTTTGAAGGTTTACTTTGGATGCAAAAAAATTAGACTTGCAATTTCTTATTCTCTTGATTCTTTTTGCTTCCATTTTATATCTCAATGCTTGAACAAATTCCCATAATGGTTATTGCTTCAGAGATGAACTAATCACCATTATGGGATTCTAATGGAACTTTTTGCTTAGTTCAGATTTCTATGCCTTTTTGTTGTACTTGATTGAATATGTATAGATTGCCTAATATGGTTGTTATAATTATTTAGATGCTTGATCACCATTTACCATATTATTTGTATGGAATTGGAAAAGGAAGTACAAATTAAGATTTAGCCATATTAGCATGTGTTCGTGAATTCTGCATGTGATAGATTGCATGATTTGTAATCCGGATAGACATATACCGTATTAACACGTGTAGTCATTCGAGAGAGCTTGCACATAAATCTATATTACTTGTAAGTCACATAGAAATATAGTGAGTTAGGTAATATTGGATGTTCATATAAATTCTATCTCTTTTGTGGATTTTATGTGATAAGGACATGGTATATCGAGAGATAGCAATGTTTTACCTTTGTGCTCTCGACTAGCAATCCGAAATACTCAATTAGGTTTAACGAGAGGTGTATAATCTGCATGAAGTATTAAGTGAAGTTAGAATCCCATATCTTCCTAATCTGAATCAGTCGCTTATTAATTAGTTTATTAGTTAATAATCATTCTAGTTAGTAAATTCACATCTTATTCACTCGTTTAAGCAGATAAAAATAATTACAAAGTTGTTGCATGTTAGATTAGAAATAACTACTTTTCTCTGTGGGAATGATACTTTACTTATCATATAGTACTTGTGGACCACGTGCACTTGTGTGTGTGTGACTGTTTTGTTAACACCGAAATAAGCCAACAACAGGCAACTGCTGCTGTAGGGTACCTTGAGCAGCGTCGACACTCAGGCTCCCCTACCGGATACTGTGAACCTCGAGGCCCGCTCCTAAGAAGAAAACCCTAGGAGGGTACGCACCATGGTCGAAGTGATGGTCATCTCCAAGGGCACTCTGGTTCCAGTAAACTCTAAACTGGTGATGTACCTCCAATCCATGGGAGTCATCAGAACCTCGCAGTCTAGCAGATGGAGAAACTGACTCTGATGAAACCATTGCTCAGACAAAGCTCGCATATAGCCCCAAGGGCAGCGACGGGGAGCAATGGTGAAGAAAGCCTCAAATCCCCAAGAATCCATGACCGCCCTGTACTCTGGATGTAGCGAGTGATACAGAGTGTATATGCTGAACTAGTTACCCCTGGGCTGGGTAAACTCTGGAACCTGCACGACCTTAAGGTTAAAAAATCCTTTCGATGATAGAAAGGAGAAATGAAGATAAATTAATCACGTACCTCATTCACCTGCAAATGAATAGATGGATGGCGGATCAGATTCGTACCCAGCAAATCAGGGATAGCTACCTCAATGCCAGGAAGAAATCTAGGCGCAGCGATGGGCTGAGGCGGAACCTCGGGCTCAGGAATATCCTCCTCATCCACGGGAGGATGGTCCTCACCACCAGGTCGATGGGCTGGCTCTATGAATCGCTGTACCTGTCTACTAATTAGGGGAACAGGATCGTCAGAAGGAGCTCTCCGTTGGCGAACTCCAGCTGAAACCCGCTGGGATGTAGAACGAATGGGTCTCGCAGAATCCATGTCTGAACAATGAGTTCGTAGGAATCAAAGCCAAGTTAGGTATAGTCTTACCCTTTTCAAATTTTAAATTAAATCTATGAAATATAATTTAGGTCATCACATCATGCATGTCCTACATGTGCCATTATATGTGTATGTTATTCCAATCACATCCTAGCATATCTATAAATATCTCTAGGACCCTGACGTTTGGCTCATGAAAAAAATTTCGCCAGAGTCTCCTCTATAAAATGGACTATCCACATGCCCGAAGCATATATTAAATCACCATGTGAGGGTATACCATCACAACCAAGCATGTAAACATCAATTTAAATGATTATTCTAACACATAAATACAATACATGTCTAGATTAACTGATAAATGATAATATATCCCATCCATACAGTCCATAAGATTATCTATAAGCATGCATTGCATCATAAACGTGTTTATCTAGCTATTTATGCATACATGTTAGATATAATGCATTTAAGAAAGGAAATACGGGTTTTTGCCAACAAAAACACAAAAAAATAGAGTCTAGACGTTACCCGTAGTACGTAGAAGAAATGTATGATGGCGGATCGCTCCAAATCAAGCCGGAATCGAGTAGAAATGAAGAAGTGCTCAGTTTTTATAGAGAGAAAATGAAGAAATTCGAGTGGAATGGGTGAAAATGAGGCCTCCTGAGGCCCGATCACGGGCAGCCTTGACCATAGTTGCTCTAGCCGCAACCATATATGCGGCTACCATATGTGGGCCCCGCGGCCTCCTGATTGATAACATGATGTCCGAAACTTGTTATTTTGGGTTCAGAAGGGTCACATTATGTAATATAATATCTTTCCGTGATAATTTTAAATCCCAAAAACCCTAAAAAACCCTCCAAACGAAGATCAGAAATCCCGACGATGGACACCAGAAGACCAGAAAATCAGTCAAAATCAATACATATGTCAAAGTCCACCGGTAACGAACCAGTGAAGGAGTCGGCTCGATCCCCGACGATGTAATCCACCGACAATGAATCAGTGAAGGCGTCGACACGACCCCCGACGATGAAATCCATGGGCAACAAAGCAGTGAAGGCATCGACAAATCCCCGATGATGTAATCCGTTGGCAATAACCCAACGCAGATCGGCATAACCCCATTGATGTAATCCACCGACAACGAATCAGTGAAGGCATCGACACAACTCCAATGGTGTAATCCGTTGGCAACAAACCAGTGAAGGCATCAGTAAATCCCCGATGATGTAATCCGTTGACAACAACCCAACGCAGGTCGGCAAATCCCCGACAATGTAATCCACCAACAATGAATCAGTGAAGGCATCGGCTCGATCCCCGATGTTGTAATCCGTTAAAAACAAACCCAGCGCAGGTCGGCAAATCCCTGATGATGTAATCCGTTGGCTACAGTCTAGTGAAGGCATCGGCATGACCCCGATGGTGCAATTCGTTGACTACAAACTAGCGCAGGTCAACTTAATCCCGACAACGTAATCTTTAAACTCCCCCAGCAGGGGGGGAGTAACTCTTTTCTAATCTTACATATCATTACATTTGTTATACATGACATTGCATCATCAGATATACCCTCTCATGTATTCTCCGTGTCTAGTAATCTTTGTCGTGTTCATTCCATTAAATTGCATAAACATGACAAAGAGGGGAATCTATAGACACTCGAAATTTTACTTTCTTTGTACTAATATTGCAGAAGGGCAAAAGCATAATTGTACTTCAGAGACAACCCCGAGGTAGGGAAAAAGAGCCAGGTCATCTTGGAGATAACCCCGGGAGCGATGCAAAGGACCAATGGAGTCCGAACATATCGCGAACCAAGCAAGGATCGCCGAGCTGAGACAGTATTCACCGAAAACCACCTCAGCAAACCTCGAATAACGTGCCATCAAAGATAAGCTAGCTAAATGATATCTGGACCTAGAGGATATATCTCGGCTATGAGTATTGACTTCCCGAACCCTAATTCAGTCAGGCTCGATCTTATCCCGCTGCATTCATCAAAGTATATCCAAAGGTCAAGCTGCAGAGGTCAACTTCTGCCGAACAAGGACTGAAGGAGCACCTGCTGAGAGTGTGGGGTCCACCTAGCCTAGCCGCATCTATACATGCGGCTAGCCGTATGTATGTATGCGGCTAGCTCGACCAGCTTATATCACCCACACTAGTTCATTTGTAAAGAGAGAGATAGAATTTTTAGAGAGAGAAAAGACATTCTAGAGAGAGAGAAGCTCGGGTGGAACTTATTCATACCAACTTGAAGCTTAATCATCTTATCTAGTACCTACTTGAAGCCCCAGTAGTGTTCCACGTTGACCACGGGAGTTAAAACGCTTGTTCACGCGTCCCCCAAGGTGAAACAACGCACTTTCTAGCTTCGTTCTTTGTAAATGTTGTTTAAATACTAGATTAATGATATATCTTGTTTGAATATAGTTAAATTTATTGTATTTTAAGCATATTGTGTAATAGTTGATAGATATTACATTTTTATCGGTTATATTGTGCTTATTACGTTGTAAATCGACTACGGAGGCTAGATCTACCTAAATCTAAGCTGAATCTAGTCTTTGAGAGGTTATTAAGCATGAAGCTTTAACCTGTGGGCTAGATTGGCTTAGATTCATGGTAGATCTATGGATTTATTGCTTTAAATGGTCCCGGTTACCCCGTATAACCCTAAATCTATATTTAGAGGCGAAAGGGGTCCGAAATGGCTTAAAATGGTGATTTCAACCGATGAAATCACCTAATATCAAAGCCGAGGACATTGTATATATGTAATCCCGCACAAATAATGTGATCCTAGGAATCTCGGTGTTGAGATCCCCGAATAGATCCGACTTGATTCCCATGATGGACCGGTTTTTATGTTGTAATGTTTTAATAGCGTAAATATCGTTGTATACGTAATATTTGGATCTTGAAAACGAGCTCGAGGGGTTAGTCCCAAGAAGTCGAATTCAAGATCCCGTGATAGTGAAAACCTTAATTGCGGGAGCTCGGTTCATCGAGATGGCTTACATGTTCGATGACGAACCGACCCTTTTTAATGCTTTTGCATGCATATCATCAAAATGATTTTTATAAAACCACAAAGAGCTTTCAATCATAATAAAGCGATTCGGAGTAGATCACGCAATGAACGTAAAGAATAAAAGAAAGTATCGAAGTCCTCGATTCCTAGTCAGGCAAAGGATTTGAATATCTTACTTTCTAAAACCTCATTTTAATTCATATATTTTGTTAAAATAAATTTTTTATCAAATCAAATCCTTCGTACCTAGGCGCAAAAGAGGTACAACACTACTTTCAAGTCACCCAAAATAAAGACTTAGAAAAAAACTAATAAAGCTTTCAAAATAAAACACCCACACTTACATACACACATACACACACACACTTTATGCATAAAAAATCAATAAGATGCGGTACCGTGCTTGCACGGGAGTCGGGGGTTGCCTAACACCTTCCCCTCGCTTAACCTAGCCCTCGAATTCTGCGAATCTCGGGTTTTAAAACCAATCTTTTGGAGTCACGCATTGAACCATCCTACGAAAAAATCATTAAAAACTCGAAGGAGTTAGTACATCCATTTAAACCATACCTACTGGCGACTCTGTCTCATTCGATCCAATCATCAAAATAAAATTAATCTTTTTGTCGACACTTATGCCGGTACCAATTTTTGAAAAATTCATCCTTTAAACGGAATCCCCAAAGACATAGCGAAAGTGAAAGGGTAGAATAATATCAATTTAGGAAATATGGGCATTCCTCTCTTTTTCCCCAGATAAGAGAGGAAGGGAAACAAAACCAAAGGAAAAGAACCCCTCCTTCAACAAAAAGGAGTAAGGATTTTTTCCCGGCGTCGACAGTTATGAAATGAAGTTAAAATTTACTTGATTTCCATACGGAGTCCGATGACGAGAATCCGATGAGAATGTGATCGACGTATCGAACCGATTAGGATTTGGTCAATCGTCGTGCATAACGATGATCGACGAGTGTTGGATTACGACTAATAAATGTTAATAAGCTGTAAAGAATGTGAAATAACTTGAACGAATGTTATTAGTTAATGATTTGGTTAAGTTATACGAGAAGGAGAAGATAGTTACACAATGTGTATCATTTGTGATAACCTAATTGGTATGCTATGTGTGTATATCGTGTAGAGGTTGTAAAGACCGAGTAAAGTAAACTGTAAAGTTTGAAGAAGAGAAGACAAGTTTTCTAACTCTTGTATTAACATTATGTTATGCAAGTTTTATTATCTTGTTCAAAGTTGCTTGATGCAAGCTTTCTAAACTCTTGTCTGTACTTTATGTTGGACAAGTTGTCAAGATGCATAGTTGCCTATGCATGAACAGTTATTGAATATTCGATGCCATTTGATTTGGCTAGACAGATATGTAAAGTATTTTGATTGATTTTTCATAAATCTTTCAAAGTATTCTTGATGATGCTATCTTATGCCAATTGCTTTGGTACGGATTCAGAGTTAAACCTGAGTATGAATACACAAAGGTTTTAAAGGTCGTTAATTCGACGGGCACTGAAAGTGTCGCAAAGCTTAAACGTGAAAACGTTTAAGGATAAAATATTGATCAACGTAGAGTACTACAGGCTGATCACTTAGACGTGCTCGTAAGATATATCGGGCTTACGGTCTAGTACCGGGAAGTTCTTTTATGAATGGAAATGGAACTAAAAGTTCAAGGTCCTTAAGAATGATTTTAAAGGAATTCAAAATGCTATTTTAATTATTCCTACTACTTTATAACTATTGTACAGTTATGAAAGATGAAGTCATATGATTCTTGATTTTGTGGTTGCAAAGTAAAATGTTAAACTTACTGAGCTAGTTATACTCACTCTTGCTTAAAACTCATATGATTTCAGCTAAAACTAGCGGACTGAAGGATCCGGTAAGGACCAGAGCAAGTCCAAGATGGATACTTAGCTATCCTTGTAATAGAATAGGATTATTGTTGTAATGAATGATATTATGACACCGAACAAATGTAAAGATTATAACGAATTTGGGAAATGATTACTATTATGTAAATTTAGTAATCTTATAAATGTTATTGAAGTGTTCAATTGAATGTATGAGTAGATAGTAGCACTATGTAGCATCATATCTAGGGTTTTGAAGATACTCGGATTTGGGGGCGTTACAGACAAGCAATCCTTCGCGCAAAAGGAACTTAGTGCCTGAGCGAGGATTTCGGCCTGATCAAACGAAAGATGGCTAGCTGATGACCATGTTTATTGAGCGCAAATGGGTGCACTTTATAAAATCGCCTGAGTCGGCTGTCATCTCTGTGGTCCATGAGTTTTATGCAAATGCTAGTGCAGATGGTCCAACTGTTATTTAAGTTAGGGGGCGGTTAGTGGCATATGATAGTCAGTCCATCAACGCTCTTTTTGCAACGCTTAGCTATGATGGTAAGGACTACTTAGAGCCTGGACTTCGTAGCTATGACCTGGAGGATATCATCAAGAGGCTTTCCAAGCTCGACACTACAAGGAAAACCAACAAAATCATGGGTGAAAAAACTAGTTTCCCTCGATAAGCGCTCAGTTGCTATGGGAAGGCGTGGTATAGTTTCTTTTGTTGCAATATGATCCCTACTCGCCACCTTAGTGATGTGACTAAAGAGTGAGCAATCTTGTTATTTGCCATTGTCACGGATCTGGATGTGAATATTGGAGTTCTCATTCAGTAGTCCATCCTGAAGGCGATCAAGAGCACCACTTCTGGGGGACTTTCGCATCCATCCTTGATCACCCAATTGTGTAAGTGGGCAGGGATTTAGTGGGGGCCAGATGAGATAGCTTCGCTGCCTATGTCAGCTATTGACCATCACGTCATCTCACGTTTTGATGTCTGGGACGGTGATGCATCTCATGTCAGAGGTGAGGGGTACGGACCACCTACTCAGCCTCCTCTTTCTTCAGAGGTAGAGACACCTACTCAACCGCTAGTGTTGGGTTCTTCTTCCCAAGGACCATTAGCTGAGATTTTAGCATCTCTTAGCCTCCTAGATCAGAACCAAAATGAAGTTGCTCAGAGGCACCAGAGGCACATAGCAGCGGTTGCTCAGAGGCAGGACATCATGTTGCAGTATCAGACTGAGCTCGCCAACACTATGCAGAGCATCTACACATCCTATAATGGCGAGGATGCTAATTTTATGCCATTCCAGTTCCCAGAGGCTCCTGTTTTTCCACAATATCCACCAACTTCACCCACTGCAGAGGAGGTCAACGAAGAGGGCAACGATAAGGTTCCAGATGGTGATGGCACAGACTGATCCTTCTTCCGCATATTCAGCCAATGAGGGCATTGGCCATATAAAGTTTGGGGGAGTCATTTTGCATTTTATCTACTTTTATCTATCTATTATCTGTGTTAGGAACTGTTGTTAGTATGCTATCTATTTTGGGCTACATAGTATTGTATAAATTGCAGTATTGGGTTATTAGTTTTTGATGCATGGATTATGTATGAATGCTTATTGCCTATTTCTATCCATGTTATGGCTTTATTAGTATGAATGGATGTGTATCTATCTTTTTGTGCCATGATAGTATTAGACCCTATTTTGAGCTTTTATTATTGCAAGGGTTTATATATTTCTAGTTGGGCCATACTATGGCTTTTAACCCTATCTTGAACTGTTTATATGATTGACGGGTTATATATAGTTAAATTTTTGATTGTGGCCAATAATATGCTTGTGTTATGGCTTTGTCAAAGAGGTCAAGCATTTATGAATGAGATTCTTAGATTAATTTTTAGTTAAGACTGCTGTTGATCCTGTCTAGCCTGTTGAGCACATGCCAACTATTATAGCTAGTCATTCTTCTAATAGACTTAATTGGTAATTTTTTATGGAAATTTTTTGCGTTAGCTCTTACAAACTTAAGTGAGTCAATGATAGTAAGATTTAGATTCTTATACAAGTTCGGATACATTCGTGGGCTAATAACATTATAATAATAAAAAAATATATAAATAAAAATAAAAATTAAAAGAATAATTTGATAACCTTAGTTTACTAAGTTTGATTACGTGCTCGAGTTAATAGAGCCTTAGGGGTGTTCTACCCCTAGTGCCCTAAAGCCATTTGTCTTGGGAGTCATTGATCAAAAGCTCGTTACACGGGTAACTCTGAATAGCCTAATGTGATTAGACATTGCACAGTCATGCTTGAGGTTACATTATTGTGATGTCTCTAAATCCGGGTACTTGAAACCCGTACTTGGTGCTACATGATACAATTCGTTTGAACTGCTTAATATATTATAAAATTAAAAATTATATCAAAGTTGACTAATTCCTAGGTACGGTGACCCTTAAGTACTTTATTACATGATAGATAACATATTCTCAAAATACAAAGTTATATTACAACTAACACCTTATAACTATTCCTTCAGTTTCCCCTTTCTTTTGTCCTTGCCAGAACTTTCTGGTCGATCACGCTTAGCTGAAAATATTTAATTTAAAGTAAGAATGGGCATTTAATTGCTCAGCAAGTAATATCAGATAATAAACATCAGCTGAAAGAAATAAATGTTTTCTTTGAAGTATACTTGTACAATGAATCAATAGTTGTGAAGCCATTTGAAATAATTCGTAATAACATATTAAACCATTTACATTTTTGAAACAACGTAGTGACTATAAATGTTGAGTGGTCAATAGACCTTGAACCATTGTTTTCAAGTTTGAAAAGGTTTGTACAGAAATTCATCTACAAACCATCATGACTTACGGACATGTTGGGTGATCAGCCTGTATGCCCTGTATTGATCGACACTACTTAATAGAACGATATTTACGTTCATCATAACCGCCTTTGGCGTATAAAAATTTCCTAATTTCGGGATGTTCATACTCAGTCTGGAGTCCGAACTAAAGCAGTTCAGTTGGACGAATCTATCATAATCAATAATATTCAACAATACATTTCAAACTATGTCTAGCCGTGTCAAATAGCTTAGACAACTTTCAAACCATGTATTCATACCAATATTGAATAGTATGCATCAAAACTTGTCATGTCAAAGAATTTCGAGTTCAAGAATACTTGTTCAAATACAACAGTTCATACAAGTGAGGACACTTGCATAACCAAACTTAGCTTACAAAGAACAGAATTTTTTTTGATTATATATGAATCATATGAAGATAATAATGAAACACTGGTATTCAATGAATAAATTGAATACTGTTCAAGAACTGGCTTGCACAGAATTAAATGCTATATATAGAATATTTGTATAATAACAGAGTATAGAAACTTGCTTACAAGATCCATTGCATAAAGTAAATGCAAGGGTTAGGATACTTGCCTTGATCGTTGACTACTGCTGCGCAATCTAATTTAATCTCTTTGTTGTAAAGACCTATCATTGTTAGGATTGATCTTGCAATCAATATATCACATTATACTTCATAATACTACTACTTTATAAGTAAATTATCTAACATTTAACCACATAATCAAATATTAGATAACACCTTAACACCATACATATTCACAATTCTAAACCTAGAGCACATTGAGTCTTTAACAGTGTTCAATACAGTATGCTGAGTGGTTTCCCACAAACAACCAACAAACTAGCTTCCTGTCTCGTCTACACTGTTTTACATAGCGAGTTAGATCGGTAGCTAATTCGTATATACCTCCGCTCCCTGAAGGAATCGTTTAGCCCAGATACTATACATCAACCATTAAAGAGTACGACTATACCACTACTTTAGATTTAACACTTACTCTTTCATTTATAAGTTCTTATTTATGTTTCAGTAAACCGAATACCTAATCCAACAAATCGAATGCTTAAACCAGCAAATTGGGTTGCCAATCCAGCAACCTGGTAACCAATCCAGCAACCTGGATGGACAATTCCAGCAACCTGGATTGACCAATCCAGCAAGCTGGATTACCCTTTTCAGCATATTACATGTCCAATCATACTATATATATAATATAGTCTATGGAATGTCTAATTCAATAAACTACATTTAAAGTAACTTTATTTCTTTATATAATTCATTTTAAACTCTCATTTAATATTATTAATTATTTAATAATATTTTATTCATTCATAATTATTATTAATTATTTAATAATATCTTGCTCACCACATAATATTATTATTCATTTAATAATAGCTTACTCATCTCATAATATTATTAATTATTTAATAATATTTTAATCCTTAACTAATATTATTAATAATATTTTAATCTTTAACTAATATTATTAATTATTTAATAATATTTTAATTTAACTTTAATTTTATTATTATTAATTACTTAATAATATTTTAGTCTAATATTATTAATCATTTAATAATATTTTAATCATTTATTAAATCAATAAATAATTTATTTTAATTATTTAATCTTTATTAATTAATTTATTTAATAACCCTAAAATGCCATAACTATAACATTTTATCAAAAATGACCAAACTACTCTCTAAAAATATGATTATATCATATTAAGGGCCTTTAGTCAGAAAAATTATATTTTTACCCTTTATAATATTATATTTCTTATTTTATTCATTTATTCATAACTCAATCATTTATATAGAAAATACCAAAACAACTCTAAAAAAATTTCTTTTCCGGGATTTGACAGATTATAACTCCCATATGAAAATATATTTTTTCTGGAATTTTTGAAAATCATTTACTATATTTAAATAGTCCAAAACAGCCAAATCTTGCTACATTTATCATAAATTGAAACTTTGTCAGAAAATTCTGAAATTTACATAGTATGTTCCTGTACTTCCAGTACAATTTTCATAATTTTTGGAATTAACCACAAAGAGTTATTTGGGTATACATTTGAAAGTAGTCCTTCACCGTATCAACTATAACTGTCATTATACATAACCAAAAATTCTCAAATTTTTTTGGGACTCACATAACCTCTTATATTATCTCCCAATTTTTTTTTAGAATTTTTAAAGTAAAAAGAGTTAACGAAAGTGTTCCTGGAAGTGCATAGTCAGCAAGATTTATTGACTTTTTGTTTACTACTCGGACTGTTTCGACTAAAACTGACATCACGACTTGTAAGCACATTATTTTTGAGTTATACCACTTGAGTTTAGTAGCTAACTTATACATCTCGTACCCCTCTTTGACTGATCGGAAATCGGAGGTGTGGATATCAAGTTATAACCCTACAAAGTAGTAAAAAGTTAGGGTTTTCTAACTTTTGAAAAACTAGTTTTCATTTTCTTAATTTAGATCCAACTTTTGACACTCAAAATGGTTAGATCTAAACATTAAGCACTTATTAACACATAGATCTAAGGTCTTAGATCTCAAGATCATAAACTTTAGATTATGAAACATCAAACCAAAACAAAAGGAAATAATACTACATTAAAGTTAAAATTTTATACCTTTGCTTGATTTCTTCCTCCTAAGTTTGATTATGGGGCTATGAGTACACAAAGCTCTCTCTCTTTCTCTCCCTTAGGGCTGGCCAAAAATCCTCCTCCCTCTCTCTCTTGGTTTTTCTTTTTGTTAGCAAAATAAGATAGGAAAGATAAATGAAATAATTTGGAGTGTTAGTAAAAAAAAGTGTAGATATATTTTGTGTATTTAGTCATTATCTCCCAACTTCTCTCTTCCCTAATCATTTTAAGTTGCTTACACACTTGAGATTATTTGAAAAATTGGTTAAAATGAGTGGCTTCATTATCAAAGTGACACATGGCTTGAGTTGGTTAATGAAATTATTACATACATGCACCTCTCTTTCTTCTCCTTGTGGGCTAAAATTTTGGGCCTCCTCCTCCCCATTTGGTTTAATTTTTTTATGCCTTATTTTGCTTATACAAGTGTCCAATAAATCCCTTCCAATTTGGGCCAAGCTTGGGTTATTTAATTAAATTGTTGGGCTTTTAAATTAATTCTTTGGGCTTTTAGATTAATTAGTTTGGGCCATGTAAATAACCATGGTTCCAACACTTTAATTTTATCTTACCCTAATTATTTAATTAGGGTTTTCATTCTACCTATTTGTAATTTAATTCTTTACTCGTATACATTTAGTTTTATAACTCAATTAGATTTGCTTTACTTAAATTATAAAATTAATTAATTGAGATATATATAAAATAAATCTCTTAGGGTTAGTATATATTTTTAATACTATTATTCCCCCATACCATAACCCTTAGATTATTCAATTCTCATACCTAATAAAATGAATAAATAAACACATAGACATAGTTACAGTACACATATTTATTTAGCCTACTATTCATGCCACCTATGTCGCAAAAGTTTAATTCCTTGATAAATAATCTAATATTCTTATTTCTTGGCTTTACTTTTTATTCCTTTAATTAGTTCATTAACTTAATTAGTCCTAATTGGCTTGATAAGTTATTACCACTCATATAGTCACTATATATATAATTTATATCAATAATTAATCAATTAACTTTAATCACATAATGTACATTGTGACGCCCCCAGAATAGATCCATTCAACCCAACCCATTCTGAGTCGCCAAATACATGGTACAGAATTCAAATACAAACTTTATATCATACGGTCGTGTAAAATACGACCACACAACTGTGAGTGTCAATACAAATATGTAGAAAATATTAAGATTCAAACTAAGTCCTCATTACAATTATTATCACACTATTTATCAGAAATAGTGAGGACTACTACTGCTCTAACTCGGACCATCACTCTGTCCCCCGACTAGTTCCCGCGACATTCTCATTTCCTGAAGAGGACAACAGATGAAAAGGGTGAGCTCAACTAGCTTAGTAAAGAATATTATGACTAAGATAATGGAAAATAAATTATCGTTAGTCTTCAACAAATCAGATAAAATATAATGGACAACCAACTTTAGATCAATATTCGCAGCGAAAATAACAATTCATTAGAAGAGTTAAGCAGAGAATGAAGTCTACTATCTTCTATGATTTAAAAGTCCATCATCAATATTTTATCCCTGTAACATCAATCAATATACATCTCGAATCAATATTCATCTTTGCACTACAGGCCAAAGATATTCATTTGTATCATCAGTGGTCATATTCATCTCAACACCTGTCATCTTTGCACTACAGGCCAAAGATATTCATCAGGTAATCATTCATCTTTGCTGTACAGGCCAAAGATATTCATCAAGTAATCATTCATCTTTGCTCTACAGGCCAAAGATATTCAGTTACATCACCTTTTAGGACTGAGAATGATGAAAAATATTTAAAAAAAGCGAATCCAGTGAGATAAAAGACAAAGACTAAGGATTCGTATTTTAGTATATCCAATTCAAAAATACCTCGTAATAATCAATTATGGAGCAAAATTCAAGAATAGAGCTCAAAACTTGGATACAATCAAAGATAGTAACCTTAACAAGCAATTTGGACAAATAGAAGAAAATTTAATTTTTTCGTGAATAGTGCCGTATACATGAATAGTGCCGTATACGTGAATAGTAACTCCGACGGAAAAAGTAAGAATTTCAACATAAAATCCATGACAATATTTCTGTATAATGATATTGAAAAGAATAACATCATTTACGAAAGAAAATAACATCCCTTATCTCAAAAAGATAATACCTCTGACTGGAATATCGGATATAATACCGAAGAAAACTTGCACTGAATAGCAACACTCAAAGTATTGAAATACTCACAAAAATACGCTCGATATTATAGAGAGAGAAAACTTCTGATTCTGGTGTGATTTTCAATTCTAACCTAAGCACCCTATTTATAGGAAAAGCTTAGGATGCCAAAGGAGACTAAATGAATAAAATATTATTATGTTTTTAAAAATTTTCGCCGCCTGGCGGCTTCCCAAACTTCAGATTTTCAACAAAAGTGGGCCCCACCCATTAAATAATATTTATTTTCTGAAACTTCAATAATTCATAACAAATAGCCCCTTTGTCAGAAAAATACAAATTCAATGTCCTTCCATAGGAAATTTATTTTTCTACAACTTTGCAGAAGGAAGTTTTTCCAAATTCCAAACATAAATTATCCGGAATCCATAAACAGATGATTTCTCACACCAAAATATTGATAAAAACTCATCAGCGCCAATTCCTTCTTTAATATCCACAAAATAAATATTTTCTTATCATATAAATCAATAATTAATTATTCACAAATAATATTATAGAACTACAATATTAACAACCAGGTCGTTCCCAGGAAAGAGGGGGCCTTCCGATAAGGACTTCTCCTTACTGGCGCGCAATTAAATAACCCCTCCTAGACAGAACTTCCTTAGACATTGTCAATAATGCTATCTAATAATGTTATTCAAATAATATGAATTATTGAGTTGATAACGTGAAATACTGTGCAACGACAATTATTGAATCAATACTACAAAATATCAACTGTAGCCATTATTGAATCAATCATATAAAATGGCAACGTAGCAATTATTGAGTCAATAAAATATCAATGTAACAATTATTGAGTCAATAATATAAAATATCAACGTAGCAATTATTGAGTCAATAATATAAAATATTGAACAGTAATTACTGTAACAATAATTGAGTAATGGCTTCTCACGTAAGATTCAATAATTCGAAATACTGTGCAATACCGTGTGCTACTATGCAACACCGTGTATCACTGTATTTTAACCACCGGGTATTTCAACAGTACTAACGGTAACAACTACGCCGTTATCTTGTAAAAAAGTTATTTCTGTCGCTTTCTATATCCGACAGTTATTCCGTTGTGGGGGCCCACAAATAGCTGCGCCGTCGTACGAATATTCCCCGACAACAAAAATATTCCACGACCAAACGAATATTCCCCGACAACAAGAATATTTTATAACCACTTGCCCATTTTAAAAATGTTTGCACATTTCACCCATAACTTTCATATTTATCAAATCAACACCTTACTATTTCGAAATAATATATAAAAAAATTAAATCTTTATTCATAAAAGTTGGGGTCTTACAACCTCCCCTCCTTATGAAATTTCGTCCTCGAAATTGACATACGTACCTGGTATGTCGAAAAGGTGAGGATACCTCGCTTTCATTTCCGATTCCAACTCCCAGGTCATTTCCTCAATTGCATGGTTTCTCCACAAAACTTTAACTTGAGGTATAATTTTCGAGCGTAAGACATGCTCCTTCCTATCCAAGATTTTGACAGGTACCTCCTCGTACGTTAAATCTTCAGCTATCTCGTCTGGTTCTAACTCAATAATGCGGTTTGGATCCTTCACATATTTACGTAACACGGATATGTGAAACACGTTATGAACACGAGACATGCTTGGAGGTAAAGCGAGTCTATAGGCCACATTTCCTATTCGGTCAAGAATCTCGAATGGACCAATGAATCGTGGATTGAGCTTTCCTCTCTTCCCAAACCTCGTAACTCCTTTCCACGGAGCAACACGTAATAACACATGGTCTCCAACATTAAATTCCACGTCCTTTCGATGAAGATCCGCATAACTCTTTTGTCGATCTTGTGCGGTTTGTATACGTTGTCGAATCATTTGGATCTTTTCTGTAGTCATACGTACTAACTCCGGTCCCAACAATGTTGTTTCACCCACCTCGTTCCAACATACTGGAGAGCGACACTTTCTCCCATACAACGCTTCGAATGGAGCTACGCCTATACTTGCCTGATAACTGTTGTTGTAGGAGAATTCCACCAATGGTAAGTACTTATCCCAACTCCCTTTGAAGTCTAGAACACAGAGTCTCAATAGATCTTCAAGAGTTTGAATAGTTCTTTCCGATTGTCCGTCTGTTTGAGGATGATAAGCCGAACTGAATCGTAAATTCGTGCCCATAGCTTTCTGCAAACTGATCCAAAATCGTGAAGTAAATCTGGGATCACGATCCGAAACTATGGATACTGGCATGCCATGCAACCTCACAATCTCATTCACGTACATATGAGCAAGACGATCAAGGGAATAAGTCTCTCGTATCGGCAAGAAATGAGCAGACTTGGTTAATCTATCAACAATAACCCAAATCGCATCTAAGCCTTGAGAAACCTTGGGAAGACCCGTAACGAAATCCATCGTAATGTGTTCCCACTTCCATTTCGGAATCTCCAGTGGTTGCAATGGACCCTTCGGCACTTGATGCTCCGCCTTTACAAGTTGACAAGTTAAACATCTCGAGATGAACTCCGCGATCTCTCTCTTCATATTGCTCCACCAAAATGTATGTCGAAGATCATGATACATTTTAGTACTCCCAGGATGGATCGCAAACGGTGTGTTGTGTGCCTCCATCATGATTCTATACTTCAAGTCGGAATCGTTAGGAACACAAAGTCTGGAGTTGACTCGAAGTATTCCATCTTCATCGATTCTTGCTTCTGGAATTGCTCCTTCTTGCACCTTCTTCTTCATCTTCATCAGCTCCGCATCCGTAGCTTGAGCAGCTTTAACTTTATCAATAAAAGCTGGTTCTACGCGTATACTTGACATCATCGCACTCGTTCCCACATATGATCTTCTACTCAACGCGTCAGCTACCACGTTCGCTTTTCCAGGATGGTATTGGATGGTATGATCGTAATCTTTCAACAGCTTAAGCCAACGTCGTTGCCGCATGTTGAGTTCCTTCTAAGTGAAGAAATATTTAAGGCTCTTATGATCCGTATAAATCTCCACTTTCTCTCCGTACAAGTAATGTCTCCAGATCTTCAACGCGAAAACGAATGCTGCCAACTCTAGATCATGAGTAGGATAATTTCTCTCATATTCTTTGAGTTGTCGCGAGGCATAGGCTATGACTTTCCCATGTTGCATGAGAACACATCCTAACCCTTTGCCGGAAGCATCGCTGTAAATAAAAATTCCATCCGAACCAGATGGTATTGTCAGAACAGGTGCCGAAATAAGTCTCCTCTTGAGCTCTTGGAAGCTCTTCTCGCATTCCTCGCTCCAAACGAATTTTGTATCTTTCCGAGTCAACTGAGTTAATGGAGTAGCGATTCGAGAAAATCCCTCTACGAACCTCCGATAATAACCAGCTAAGCCCAGAAAGCTTCATACTTCAGTCACTGACTTAGGTTGCTCCCAGCTTTGTATTGCTTCAATCTTCGCCGGGTCCACAGATACTCCACGTTTCGATACCACGTGCCTAAGGAATGTTACTTCCTCAAGCCAAAACTTGCATTTCTTCAACTTAGCATATAGCTTGTTCTCACGAAGCTTTTGAAGTATTAACTTCAAATGGTGTTCATGATCTTCACGGCTTTTAGAATAAATGAGGATGTCATCAATAAAGACAACAACGAATTGATCCAAATACTCCTTAAATACACGGTTCATCATATCCATGAAAGCAGCAGGAGCATTAGTCAATCCAAAAGACATGACTAAGAACTTATAATGCCCATACCGTGTTCTGAAAGCAGTCTTTGGAATATCCTTAGTTTTAATCTTCAACTGATGATATCCAGAACGAAGATCGATCTTTGAAAAGAATTGCGCTCCTTGCAACTGGTCGAACAGGTCATCAATACGAGGTAACGGATACCTATTCTTAATGGTGACATGGTTCAACTCCCGATAGTCAATACAAAGTCGCATACTCCCGTCTTTCTTCTTTACGAATAAAACAGGAGCACCCCAAGGAGACGTACTAGGACGAATAAAACCGATGTCTAACAATTCTTGTAATTGAATCTTTAACTCCTGAAATTCAATAGGAGCCATTCGATATGGGGTTTTAGAAATGGGCTTTGTACCGGGCTCAAGGTCAATAAAGAATTCAACTTCACGTTCTGGGGGTAGACCGGGAAGTTCTTCGGGAAATACATCAAGAAACTAATTAACAACGGAAATATCATTCAAATCTGATGTATTCTGGTTTAGATCAGTGACATGAGCTAAGAAAGCTTGACATCCATTTTTCAATAAACGAATAGCCTTGGGATTTGAAATGATATTGACTGATTTTAGTGGTTTGGTGGTTTGGATTCGCACAACAGGTTGATTAGGAATATGAAAACTAACAACCTTACAAAAACAATTAATTTTAGCATGGTAAGTGGTTAACCAGTCAATTCCTAAAATCACGTTAAATGCAAGTATTTTCAAAGATATAAGATCAACAGGTAAGGTAAGGGTACCAATCTGAATCAAGCAAGATTTGTAAACTGTAGATGTAACAAAGGTTTCTCCTAACGGAGTTTCAACAGATAAGTCAAAGTCTAATTTATCAGAAGTCAAGTTCAAACGTTGAGCACAAGCAGGTGAAATAAAAGAATAGGTAGCACCGGTATCTAACAAGGTATAAACTTCGCAAGAGTTTATGATCAGCTTACCCGTAATCACCTAGTGTGGATTCCTCGCATTTTGGGCTGTCACGACAAACGCTCTTCCAGGAATCACCGACTTTGACTTGTCTGCAACCGCTTTTGGAATCACCACCCCCGCTGAACTTGGTTTCGCAACAGGACAATCTCGAGCTATATGTCCTTCTTTTCCACAGTTATAGCATCCTTTGAATTGTTGTGGGCAGTTTGGGCTGATATGTCCCTCTTTCCCGCATTTAAAGCATACGACCGGTGGTCGTTCTCCTCCCCTCGAAACAGTTGATGCTGGTGCTGATGTTGACATCTTCGCGTTCTCATTGTTGTACCTTCTCTTCTTGAAATCTCCTCCCGATTCGCTTCTTCTACTATCATGGCCACGATAACCACTGGAGTGGTTACCGCTTCTGTCATACTTTCCTCCTCGCTGGTTGTCATTGCTCCGATGACTGCTGCCACCGGTACGACCTTGGTTGTGGTCCCTCGGTTGAACATAATCATTATCTCGTTCTAATAACTGGGCCCTGTTTACTACATCCGAATATAAAGAAAATTTATGAGAAATGAGGTATTGACGTATTTCGGGTTTCAAACCTCTTAGAAACATCTGCGTCATACGTTCCTCATTCTCCACCAAATGAGGTGCAAACCTGGACAGCTCCGTGAACTTAGCCTCGTATTGGGATACCGTCATGTTGTTTTGTTCGAGTCTGATAAATTCTACTTCCTTCATATGACGAATACTTTCAGGAAAGTACTTGTCATTGAACAGTTTTTGGAACGCTTCCCAAGACATCTTAAGTGCGGCAGGCTGGGTACGTTTCACAGATTCCCACCAGTAATCTGCCTCTCCACGGAACATAAACGTGGCGAATGGAACCTTCTGTTCCTCTGTACATCCCAAGACATCAAATATCTTGGTAATTTGTTTAATCCACGTCTCCGCCTTGATTAGATCTGGCTTTCCCAGAAACTCTGGTGGTCCCAATTCTTTGAACTGCTTAGCAGTGACAGCTCGCGTGTTGTTATTATCTCCAGCTGTATGTTGCACACGAGTCTCCCTCGTCTGATTTTGCATAAACTACAAAAAACTTCTAAACATCTCATCGTTTATCGTCTGACCAGGGTTATTTTCAGCATGAACATTGCCTTCTTGTTGCACGTTCTCCTGGTTAACGATTAAAGGTGTCTCCACGGTCTCATTCACTTCGTTGTTAACATTCTCAGCTGCCATTCTCAAATACTGCCATAAAACAAGGGTTAATTAAACAAATTAACATATCACATATTAACCCTATGCTCCGACTGACCAATTAAATACCACATAAGCTTAGGTAGGACACACTAGCGAAGGATTTACTCGTCTCTCCCCTCCAAGTTCTATTCCCCGATCTCCGCCAGAGATCATATCCCTAAGCTCTGATACCAACTGTGACGCCCCCAGAATAGATCCATTCAACCCAACCCATTCTGAGTCGCCAAATACATGGTACAGAATTCAAATACAAACTTTATATCATACGGCCGTGCAAAATACGACCACACAACTGTGAGTGTCAATAAAAATATGTAGAAAATATTAAGATTCAAACTAAGTCCTCATTACAATTATTATCACACTATTTATCAAAAATAGTGAGGACTACTACTGCTCTAACTCGGACCATCACTCTGTCCCCCGACTAGTTCCCGCGACATTCTCATTTCCTGAACAGCACAACAGATGAAAAGGGTGAGCTCAACTAGCTCAGTAAAGAATATTATGACTAAGATAATGGAAAATAAATTATCGTTAGTCTTCAACAAATCAGATAAAATATAATGGACAACCAACTTTAGATCAATATTCGCAGCGGAAATAACAATTCATTAGAAGAGTTAAGCAGAGAATGAAGTCTACTATCTTCTATGATTTAAAAGTCCATCATCAATATTTTATCCCTGTAACATCAATCAATATACATCTCGAATCAATATTCATCTTTGCACTACAGGCCAAAGATATTCATTTGTATCATCAGTGGTCATATTCATCTCAACACCTGTCATCTTTGCACTACAGGCCAAAGATATTCATCAGGTAATCATTCATCTTTGCTCTACAGGCCAAAGATATTCATCAAGTAATCATTCATCTTTGCTCTACAGGCCAAAGATATTCAGTTACATCACCTTTTAGGACTGAGAATGATGAAAAATATTTAAAAAAAGCGAATCCAGTGAGATAAAAGACAAAGACTAAGGATTCGTATTTTAGTATATCCAATTCAAAAATACCTCGTAATAATCAATTATGGAGTAAAATTCAAGAATAGAGCTCAAAACTTGGATACAATCAAATATAGTAACCTTAACAAGCAATTTGGACAAATAGAAGAAAATTTAATTTTTTCGTGAATAGTGCCGTATACGTGAATAGTGCCGTATACGTGAATAGTAACTCCGACGGAAAAAGTAAGAATTTCAACATAAAATCCATGACAATATTTCTGTATAATGATATTGAAAAGAATAACATCATTTACGAAAGAAAATAACATCCCTTATCTCAAAAAGATAGTACATCTGACTGGAATATCGAATATAATACCGAAGGAAACTTGCACTGAATAGCAACACTCAAAGTATTGAAATACTCACAAAAATACGCTCGATATTATAGAGAGAGAAAACTTCTGATTCTGGTGTGATTTTCAATTCTAACCTAAGCACCCTATTTATAGGAAAAGCTTAGGATGCCAAAGGAGACTAAATGAATAAAATATTATTATGTTTTTAAAAATTTTCGCCGCCTGGCGGCTTCCCAAAATTCAGATTTTCAACAAAAGTGGGCCCCACCCATTAAATAATATTTATTTTCCGAAACTTCAATAATTCATAACAAATAGCCCCTTTGTCAGAAAAATACAAATTCTATGTCCGTCCATTGGAAATTTAATTTTCTACAACTTTGCAGAAGGAAGTTTTTCCAAATTCCAAACATAAATTATCCGGAATCCATAAACAGATGATTTCTCACACCAAAATATTGATAAAAACTCATCAGCGCCAATTCCTTCTTTAATATCCACAAAATAAATATTTCCTTATCATATAAATCAATAATTAATTATTCACAAATAATATTATAGAACTACAATATTAACAACCAGGTCGTTCCCAGGAAAGAGGGGGCCTTCCGATAAGGACTTCTCCTTACTGTCGCGCAATTAAATAACCCCTCCTAGACAGAACTTCCTTAGACATTGTCAATAATGCTATCTAATAATGTTATTCAAATAATATGAATTATTGAGTTGATAACGTGAAATACTGTGCAACGACAATTATTGAATCAATACTACAAAATATCAACTGTAGCCATTATTGAATCAATCATATAAAATGGCAACGTAGCAATTATTGAGTCAATAAAATATCAATGTAACAATTATTGAGTTAATAATATAAAATATCAACGTAGCAATTATTGAGTCAATAATATAAAATATTGAACAGTAATTACTGTAACAATAATTGAGTAATGGCTTCTCACGTAAGATTCAATAATTCGAAATACTGTGCAATACCGTGTGCTACTATGCAACACCGTGTATCACTGTATTTTAACCACCGGGTATTTCAACAGTACTAACGGTAACAACTACGCCGTTATCTTGTAAAAAAGTTATTTCTGTCGCCTTCTATATCCGACAGTTATTCCGTTGTGGGGGCCCACAAATAGCTGCGCCGTCGTACGAATATTCCCCTACAACAAAAATATTCCACGACCAAACGAATATTCCCCGACAACAAGAATATTTTATAACCACTTGCCCATTTTAAAAATGTTTGCACATTTCACCCATAACTTTCATATTTATGAAATCAACACCTTACTATTTCGAAATAATATATAAAAAAATTAAATCTTTATTCATAAAAGTTGGGGTCTTACATACATGCATATCATCTTAAATACAATAACAAGTGTATTAATATTCAAATCCCTATTTGAAATTTAAAATAGGGTTTTGATCAGTTATTCACCTTAGCTTTCCTTCTTAGTCAACTTATAATAATTAAATTGATTAACTTGCTTTATTCGTATCGTATATGTTCAAAATATTACGGATAACAATAATGATAATAGTTAATAAAATAATAATTATAATAAAAAAAATTCATTCGTACAAATATACATATATAATCGTCCAAAAAAAAAAATTCCCGGTCTTTATATTCTCCCCTCCTTATAAGGATTCCGTTCCCGGAATCACCATTACCTTACGCTTAAATTTTTATGTCTATCCTTAGAGTTTTATTTATAAAATTTTATTGAATTACTAAATTCTCCCCTCCTTATAAGATTCCGTATTACGAGTCTAAAACTGCTGCGCGTCTTGATCCATTGCTTGTAGTCTGCATGCACCAATTATGGTAGTTCCCAACGGAACTCAAATTCCTCATTCAAAATCTTTTTATTAACGAGTTATTATTATAATATATATCTTTTCCTGAAATTATCTTTTGTATATCTATATTCAAAGGTTCCTAACGTTCACAAGGGTAAACGTACTTATCTTAATTAACAATTTCACGGTATATAAGAAAATAGGTTATATTCAAATCAAGTATATACATTGATCGAAATTATACCTGGAACTCCATCTTCGGATGCTACCGTATCTTGAACCGTCATAGTGAAGGTCCTTGCGGCTGATTTACTTGGTCGAGTTGGTTCAGTTATTGCGAGTCTTCCGCTGCTATTCCCTATATTCGCATTTCCCCCATTGGTTCTTCTTTTCGGACAATCCCTCACCATATGATCTATTGATCCACAAATGAAACACCCACTATTCTTCCTAGGATTGGGGCAGTTAGGAGAGATGTGTCCTTCCTGCCCGCATTTAAAACACACAAATTTCCCTTTTAAACATTCCCATGAGTGATTTTTCCCATAATTTCCACACTGCTAACCCTGCTTCTTCATACCTCCCTGCCTATTATTAGTATTTCCAAAATTGTTCCACTTCCTTTTCCACTTCCATTTCCACTGCTTCCCTCAACCTTGACAGCTCCCTCGATCTTAACCTTATTCTTCTTTTCCTTATTGTATAGGCTCATGGCCTCATTTCCTCCTTCGGCTGTGATAGCCTTTTCCAAGAGCTATCCAAAAAGAATTAATCTGCAACACAATCACCTTATTATAAAGACAGTGTTTTAGGCCCTGCCCAAACCTTTTTGCCTTCCTTGCTTCTGTATCCACTTGGTGTGGAGCGAATCTAGCTAACTCATTAAACATAACGGCGTATTTCGAAACTGTCATATTTTTCTGCTTGAATTTTAAAAATCTAACCTCCATCCTGGCTTGCATACAGGACAAGAAATAATTCTCGAAGAACAGTTCGTTGCACCTAGTCCATGTCACCTCTCCTTCTCCGGCTCTAGTTTGATTTGCCTCCCACCAGAAATTTGCCTCCCCCTTCATCATATAGGTAAAAAAAGTTATCTTTTGCTCCTCCGCTACCCTAGCAATAACAAAAGCCTTCTCCATCTCCTTCACCCAAGTTTGGGCTTCTATAGGGTCAGTTGTCCCTTTAAACTCTGGCGATCCTACTGCCTTGAAGTCTTTGAAGTTTGCCAATCGATTATTTATCCAATTTCTTGCTGCTGGTGCTCTACTCTGCATTGCCTGTGCCAACATATTAGTAAGATTCTACATTGGGTTTTCTTTACCTCCTTCATTATTCACCGATCGTTCCTCCCTTTGGTTTCAATTTTGTCATCTTGGTGACATTATCTGATTAAATAAAACCTTAAATTATTCTTTATTGATTTACATTCTATTCCCCATCGTATAAGTGTTAACATTTAAAATGTAACGCGAAATCTTAAATTCAGACAATCATATAATCAGATAGACACTTACTGTAATACTCGAGAATTTTATAAATAATTTTAGAATTTGAAACAAAGGTAATTGCAATTATTTGTGTGCAAGTATATATATATATATATATATATATGTGTGTGTGTGTGTGTGTGTGTGTGTGTGTGTGTGTGTACCATGTGATTAATAATTCAATATAAATTGAATCAAGTATGAAATGATTAAGAAGTATGTTGATGATGATGAAAAGCTTAATTAAGCTTAAGTGTTAAGCCTTGTGTGACACAATTAATTTCTTAATTGAATTAATTAAAGGATGATTTAATAATGCATTGGACCTATGGTTATACTAAATCCAATATGAATGAGTTACAAGTGTTAGCATATGTGGCCCAAGTAATTAAGTTGGGAGTCCAATAGATAGGAATTAGTAGCCCAATAAAGTTATTATAATAGTATATGTGTTTAGCCCAATTTAAATTAGTTTGTGTCTAGCCCAATGTGTAATATAAGAAGGATAGGATATATGTATACACATATACGTGGGTATATATATATATATATATGTGTGTGTGTGTGTGTGTGTGTGTATAAGAGTCTTGTAAGCTAGCATGGTGTACAAAGGAAAAAAAATGTGACATAGGGGTAGTGAACCCCCATGACCGAACCACCCCCTCCCATAAGGCTATAATGCTGATTTTTAGCTAGTTGAGCTCAGAAGTTAGTCAATGTGGGTGGAATGATGAGTTAGTTCCATGAATAGTGTTGGTTGGTGGAAACTTTTCACCAACTCCACTTTTACCATTGGGTAATGACCAATGATTGGACAAAAGTTTTCCTATAAATAGAGGCCTTTATTCATCTTATAAAGATTGCTAGAATCGTATACTTTGCATTAGAAAGAAAGATATAGTGAGTTGAGAGAGAAAAAGAGCCCAAGAGAAGCTCTTGCAGTTTGGAGGGTAGAGGAGATAGGAAGAAAGGGACCAGCCAGTAGCTTACCTAAGTGTTTTGTAAGTAGAAGGAAAACGTCAAGAGGTACACATTCCTTTGACCGTAAATTGTTAATTCAACCTTCTGCAAGTCAGTTATAGAGAAATATGCATGCAAGTAAAAGTTCGTTATGCAAACAACATAAACCGAACGAGAAGAGAGTATAACATATCAAGCTAAAATAAATTTAAAAACCATATCAGCAGTGAAAAAAGAACACGATACTTTATGCTAATGAATAATGCAGACTATGAAGACTAACAGTGAAATTACGTCCGGACTATAGTATAAATAAGAAAAAGTGTTAATTTGATTAAATGTGGTGATGCTATACCAAAATCATTCAAATAACCGTACACCCATTAATCTGCATGTATCAATAATTAAATTGGAGACCAGTTCAACCCATTGAGTTCTGTAATATTGTGCCTTAATCTTCGATTGTAGTAGTGAAACCAATGATTGTAAACTTACCCCACGATCGTATACTGACTCTGCAGATCGTGGAGTCCAACACCAGACCAAGACCTTTGGTTGGTTTCGAAAATCGTAGACTGAACCCCACAATCATAGACTTACTTGCAGATCGTGGAGTAGACTAGGTTAACCATAAACCAAGTCATAGACTGAACCCCATGATTGTAGACTTTCTCGCAAATTATGGAGTAGACCAGGCCAACTATAAACCAAATCGTAGACTAAACCCCACGATAGAAGACTTACTCGCAGATCGTGGAGTAGACTAGGCCAACCATAAACCAAATCATAGATTGAACGCCACGATCGTAGACTTACTCGCAGATCGTGAAGTAGACCAGGCCAACCATAAAGCAAATCATAGACTGAATCCAACGATCATAAACTTACTCGCAGATCGTGGAGTAGACATGTGAGATCCCAAAACCCTAATAAGACTCGGTTATATAAATTCTTTAGTTATCAATAAAATCTATACGTTCTAAATATGTATTGTGTTATTATATACTCTATTGAAGACTTCGATCAAAAATAGTTTTCTCCGAAAAACGTCGTGCTTGAAACGCCGTGCTTAAAAATTTTATTTCGTATTTGGACTTTTCGGTATATTATTTTATCAAGCTGCTTTGTCGTGTTTACTTTGACGAAACGCTTTGTCGTGCTTACTTTGACAAAACGCTTTGTCGTGCTTCGTCAAGATTAGGTGTTAAACCCTAAATTAGGAAACCCAAATGCTAAATTAGGAAACCCTAACCCTAAATTCAAACCCTAACCTTAATTAAGAAGTAAAAACCCTAATTAAGAAGTAATAATCCTAATTAGGTTATCCTAAACCCTAATTATATTAACTAAACTTAAATTAGGTGTTAATAACTTCATTAAGTTATCCTAAACACAAAAATCATAAACCTAAATCACAATTAGTGAAGATTAAGGAATAATTGGCTTACTAATCAACTTGAAGTTGCTCACAAGCAAGTGTCACCACCACCATTCAAAATTTTATCACATCTGGCCCCTAAGCAGGTTGTCATAGCAGCACAAGTTCAGAGGATAGATATTTATGGAGGCAAAATGTGAAAAAAGACCTAAAAACCATAATCTAGCAATTCTATAAATAGCAGCCTCATTTTAGTTCAAACCTACAATTTTTCTTAACCATACACTTATACTATCTACCATAAGAAGCCCTAGCAATAGCAAGATCAGAATTAAAGCTTAGATAGACAAATTTGCTCAAGAAAGGTATAAACCCTAATTTTACATTTGATCTTTGATGCTATGTTAGTTTTGTTGTTATGTTGTTTAGTTATGTGTAATAACATGTTAGTTAGTGTTCTGGGTTGATAGATCACGTTTTCATTACATCTAGATGCATCAAATAGGTGTTTTAAACAAATTGAAAATTTGTTAAAAATAGGTCTGGAAGCCTAATGTCAGAGCCCGTAGATCTTCATGTGTTAATAATTAGGTCTGTTAATTGTATGCTAGTTATAGTATTACATGAGCTTAGTAATCTAGAATAAGAATCAAGCTTATTTGATTAACAAAATGAAAGATATAGGTGGTCAAAGGTGGTTGACCGATTACGAAGTTCTGATTTCTAGGTTACCCAAAAATCTCAAGAACAGTCGAGATAGGTACTTTGACCAACTTGTATCTCTCTCTCTGTATGTTGTTAAGTTATCTAAGTGCTTTGTTATTGTACCCTTACATGTATACTAGAGGTATGATACACTCTTACACATAATAGATACATAGAATGACTAGAATTAATGGTCAAAACCCGTTGACCGTTCACGAATTTGTTTTTTGGAAAACCCAGAAAATGAAGAACATGAAGAACAGCTTTTGACAGTACTTTGACCGACCTAGATCTATACCTTAGGAAGTTACTCAGTCCAAACCATTGCTATCTCGTTCAACTATGATATATAGACTACACACTGTAACAATTAAAACACATATCTAATACACAGAATCGAAGCTATTAGCAGCACAAGGTCGTTGACCGACGTTGACTAGTGTTCTGGGTTACCCAGAAACCCAAGAACAGCTCTGACAGATACTTTAAGCCTTAATAACTTTCTGATGGGTTATAGTTAAAGTCCAAAATTGATATCAAGATGTTGTATTACATAAACACTATATTATTGAAGCACTTACAAATACAGAATCATAACAAACTGCTAGAACAAGCTTGGTCAAAGTGGCCACTCGGCCTTGACCAAGGCTGTTCTTCAGGCTGAAGAACACCTTCAGCGACACTTCCTGTCGCCTAAGGCCTTTAGCGACATACAAAGTAAAAAGAAATTAAAATAAATAAAATAAGTTAAAATAAATAGAAATAATTAATAAATAATTATAAAATCAGTTTTAAAAATCATTTTAAGTTATAATAATTAACTTTTAATATTTTGACATAAATTTCATAATTATTTTTATAAATTAATTAATAAAGTAATTGATTAAATTATTTATAAATAATAAGTAATTATTTAAAAATGATTTAAATATTCTAAAAATTATAATAAATGATTATAAATTATTTAAAAATAATACTAAGGTTTTAACAATTATACTAAGTAATTAATAATTATTTAAGTATAAAATTAATGATTTAAAAATCATTTTAACGGATAAATAAATAATTAAAAAAATTATAAGCTTCAAGAAATTATTATAATGATAAATAAATTATCTAAAATTATAATAAGGCTTATAAATAAATTTTGACCGAGATATTAACTTAATAAATATTCGGTAAGATTTTAGGATACCGAAATCATACCGAACATAAACCGAACGTATATAGTTTGAGTAGTTAGGATTTGTTATCAATACTAATTATATATATAAATATGTTTAACATATTTTAGGTATCCTAAACACTTCGAGTAACGTTAGATAGATGTTCTTCGCACAATCAAGTATTCTATCCGTAACCTTATTACCTTACGCAAGTTTTCTATACATAATCTTATGACGTTACTTGAATACCTTTCGATATCTTATACCGAACCAGGTTATTACCCATTTATTGAGAAAGTTACTGCTATTGTTTCAGCATAACTTAAGAAATGAATCACTTATTCATATGATATTGAATTGTTGTTTATCAAGCATAAACTGTTAGTCAAACCAATTTTTTTTTGTAAGACGTCCTATACTGAGTTGAATTTATCCTAAATTGGGTTTTCTAAATGTGTGTCTATGAATAGACAATAGAAGTAGGATGATATGCATACTCCTAGGATACTGAATAGGCTGATCCTCTATCTCAGATCCGAATACGTAGATTTCTAAGTCTGTGTGACTGACATAAATGGTTGAGTGAAATAAAAATTCCATAAATGGTCGTCAACCCTCAGTAAAGTGAAATTGTTGAACTATCGTTTATTCAAAATCAAACATTTTGTTATATAAACTTGCTGAGCATGTCATAGCTCATTCTTGTAAATTATTTTCTTTTCAATTTTAGATGGTAATCCCGGCACTTCTGGCACACATAATGGAAAACGATCTTGCTTGGATTAGCTTTATATTACTCTCTTTATTAAATGTAAGTCTTATAAGACTTTCGTTGTAATAAGAACTCAATGTTGAGAACCATGTAACCAAACTTATTATATGAAATATATATTATCATCTTTTTTCGCATCCGTGTACTGATACATTCTTAGATGATTAGTAGTATGATTTTAATGCTACATTATCCTTAGGGATTATACATTTGAGTGAGGGTATTGGTAATATGGACTGATTATATTATTGCTGATACTCTGGAATTTGGATGGATATGAACTGCTGATATGAAAGGGATATTCATAAGATACAGTCTATACATCCAAGTGAGGGTATCCAAACACAACAATAATTTTGATAAGAATTGTTATCTATTATGGAATACTGTTGGCCTTGGATAGATAGGAATTATATCTTATTGAATATTTATAAGTTATTTAAATAGTCGTGAACTCTAGATCAGATACCACGGATGTATAGATTTGGGGGCGTCACATATTGGTATCAGAGCTTTAGGCTATAGCTCTAAGGAAGAAGTAAGTATCTTAGGATATAGTCTTTGAGTCCGTAAAAAAATATTTAACTACACATAAAATAGCATTAAAAGCTTTATGTTAGATGTAGAGTTTTTTAATATATAATCAAGTAATGAAAGAAATTTCTTTTGTAGAAAATGGCCGATGCAGAGGATATGCCAATAGTTATAAATCCACCTCAGATAATGACTAAACAAGATAGTGATCCTGAGGAAGAGGAACTACTGCACGATCAAGAAATATTAGAGGCTGAAGAAGGTGAAAATCCTATAGCCGGGCAGTTAATGAGGATAGAGGAACATGAGGAGGCACTCGTAGCAGTGATTCAGCAGGCTGACATCAATACTGTGAATGCTGAGTTCAGGGCATATATGGCTGAAGCAAGCTGCATCATGAGAAGGCAGACTTCACCCGACTGAGGATGCTTCTGCATAATGCTCAGATGGGAAGACATGAGGCACATGTTAGGTTAACTAAGTTTGTCCGTGGAACTCGTGGGTCATTCGATAGTCTGCAAAATTGAGTGATCAAATATCTAGTTGAAGATAGAAAGATTCCTTATCTGAAAGATCGATCAGTGGTATGCCACATGATCCAGGACTCTTATGAGGAAACCAAGAATTTCTAGATTTTAGTATAAGAATCTAGGTGCTCAGTTTCTACTATAGAGCAGATTTTGTTGTGATAAGCTAGTGGTAGTATATAAACTATGACACCCCCAAATTCGGGTACCTCATTTCCACAAGATTTGATGCTCACTATCTAAATAAAATATTACTACTGCCCATAAATAAGGAATGCAAAATAAATTACAACCTTAATAATTAAATAAAATCTTCCTTATAGAAAGGATTGCAACTTTAATAAAATATTCCCAGGATTTTCTAACCTTAACATCATCAATGTAGAAAATAAAATAACATAAACAATTAAAATCTTATTACACATCATGACATAATTATGAACAATTCTTCGCTTGTTCATCTTGCCTTTCCCTCTGCTAGTTGACGGTTCGTCAACTTTCTCAACATTAACTGCAAGGGTTATATAATGCAAGAGTGAGCAAACAAAAGCTCACTTGAAACAACAATCAATAGTTTTGACATATTACTGAATAGCTTCAATTGAATTGAATAATATTTCATTCATCGATAATCAAGAATAAAATTTAGAATTCATATGAGAGTCATAAGACCTTGAACTATGTCCCAGGTTATAAATATTTCTATTTAAACCTTTAACACCCGTTAGACTATATAGACTCTTAACTCGCACTTAGGAAGATCAGCCCTTCGTACCATGTATTATGCACAAACATCTTAACGCTTTCGCATGGTAATCCCCTATTAATAAGGTTGTTCATCTCAGTATTTATTTAACGAGTCCGCACCAAAGAAAGTTTGGTTTGGATAAGCTTCAAAGGTAATTTAGAGTTCAACTATCAGCAACTAAGGTGTACTTGAATCAACTTATAAGAAATATAAATTCAATACACACCTTCCCCCTGCTTAACCTAGTCCCCGGATTCCACAAATCTCGGGTTTCAAGATCAATCTTCAGAGTCACGCATTGGACCATCTTGCGAAAAAACTATTAAAACTCGGATGAGTTGGTACATCTATTTCCAAAATACCAACTGGCGTCTCTGTCTCATTCGGTCCAATTATCAAAATAAAATCAATCATTTCAAAATCGTCGACACATATGTCGGTATCAATTTTCTACAAAATTCACCCTTTAAACAAAACCCCAAAGACAAAGCAAAAGCGAAAGGGTAGAATAATATTAAAATTAGGAAATATGGGCAATCCTCTCTTTTTCCCCGAATAAGAGAGGGATAGAGAGCAACACCAAAGAGAAAAAGACCTCCTCCTTCAACAAAAAGGATTGCCAGGAAAATGTTTCTTCCCGGCGTCGACAGGGGATATATCTTTGTTGCAAATTTACCTTAGTGGGTGTTTCTAATGTTTATCCTGACGATAATTTACACCGGTAGCTGGTAACAGGGGTTTGAATCACCAATCCTTCCTGGTGCTCCCTCTGAGGATGTGTATAACAAATTCCATCATCGGGGATGGATTATTATATTGCTTCTATCACCGGATCCCTTCTAATGCTTCGTTGGGGTTGAGCCAACGACTGAACTGTCTCGGTCTGTACTCGACGCTTCGCTGGGGTTTAGCCAACTGCTGGACTGTCTCGGTCTGTACCCGACGCTTCACTGGGGTTGTGCCAATGGCTGAATTGTCTCGATCTATAACCGACGCTTCGCTGGGGTTGAGCCAACAGTTGAACTGTCATCGGTCAGTACCCGATGCTTCGTTGGGGTTGTGCTAATGGCTGAACTGTCATCGGTCTATACCCGACGCTTAGCTGGGGTTGAGCCAACAGCTGAACTGTCATCAGTCTGTACCCGACGCTTCGCTGGGGTTGAGCCAACGGCTGAACTGTCACCGATCTGTACCTGACGCTTCGTTGGGGTTGAGCCAACGGCTGAATTGTCACCAGTTTGTACCTGACCCCTCGCTGGGGTTGTCCCAATGGCTGAACTATCATCGGTCAGTACCCGACGCTTCGCTGGGGTTGAGCTAATGGCTGAACTATCTCAGTTTGTACCCAACGCTTCGCTGGGGTTGAGCCAACAGTTGAACTGTCATCGTTCAGTACCCGACGCTTCGCTGGGGTTGTGCCAACGATTGAACTATCTCGGTCTGTACCCGATGCTTCACTGAGGTTGTGCCAATATTTGAACTGTCTCGGTCTATACCCGACGCATCTCTGGGGTTATTCCAACAGCTGAACTGTCATCGGTCAGTACCCGACACTTAGCTGGGATTGTGCCAACGGCTGAACTATCTCGGTCTATATCCGACGCTTTATTGGGATTGAGCCAACTGCTGAACTATCATCGGTCAGTATCCAACGCTGCGCTAGGGTTAAGCCAACGGCTGAACTATCATCGGTCAGTCCCGACACTTCGAAAGTGGCAGTTTTTTTGTAGTTTTTTTTAGAATTCTTCATCATTGATCCCCAAACATTGCTTTAGGATGAATACCAAAGGTTTTCAGGGAGTTCACATTTCTTTCAAAATTACGTTGCTTAAACGCGGGATTTCAGGACAAACCGCTCAATCGCGTGCCGATTGTTTCTCAGATTTGACTTTTCGGCTCAAAGTAACTCCGTTTTAACTCAAATTAAATCAAGCCAGAGGGAGTGGGGCCCACCCTGGCGAGCCGTAGGTAGAGGTCTAGAAGCCGTAGGTGGGCCCTCTTCTACCCGTGGTTTTATATTGGGCAGCGGGAGTTCTTTTGAATCAGTTTTATTTTGAGTTTCAAACGGAATCTAATTTTCTTTTTCAGATCTATGGAGTTCGGGCAGTCTTTTTTAGATTCCATCAGTTCCCACGCGTTCAGTGCATCGTAGGTAACGTTTTACGTCCACACTATTTTTGAGGTGATGGACTGAGACAGACCCGGCAGTGCTAGCAGTGCAGTTTCAGGCGTTAGACGGAGGCGAGCTTCTGATGTTCCTCAGCCAAGTCCAGCTCGACTGCTTCGCATATTAGTAGAGTCGGTGATTCGTCCAGCCCAAGACGAGCAGCCGATTGATATTGATGATGAGCAGGCTCCTTTTGCTGCTCCTACCCCGGCTCAGGCCCCATGTGCGGAGCTTCTTAGTATTGTTCTGCCGACCTAGGAGTTGCTGGGAGACTTGAGCCGTCATCCATCGAGGTTTTTCCACGCCAACGAGGTGACTTAAAGTTTTCTTCTCTCTGGATTCTCTTTCTTTCTTTTGTAATTCTCGGGGCACAGGTTTTTTACATGGGTTAGCTTTTGATGCAGGTTCCTGGCTTTATGTAGCCTCAAGGGAATTGGTTCAACGTGCATTCCCTATACCATACTTTGCACCATGAGTACAGGGATATCTTTGACGGCTATGGGTTTCAAGCCTTCTTCTCTATTCTTCCCCGCCGTTGCCCCTGGGGTTATATGACAGCTTTGTCTGAGCGCTGGTTCCACCAGACTCAGTCCCTTCATTTGTTGAACTGTGAGGTGATGATAACCCTATGGATTGGAGGTTCATCACCGGCATTGAGTTCGAGGGTGAGCTAGTGCCTATCGTGGCTGACATCACACTTACTGCCGTCCGGTCCCTGCTGGGAGTCCCTGCGAAGGCGATCAAGGGTCGAATGGTCCGATCGGGTCCCTTGAGTATAGATGCCCAGAGTGGGGCTTTACTTGAGCCTCTGCCTGATGATCAGAGGGTTAGGGATCGCATCATGAGGCGATTATTTCTGGTGATCATCAAGGGTTATTTTGTGGTGGATAACTCATCGACGGTGTCCTTCGCCCTGGTTAGTGCTACACGACATGTAGAGTGCCTCAATGACTTTGATTGCGGTTCCTACTCCTTTGCCTATTTCCTCCGAGGCATGCGCATGCTTTCGGAGGGTTTAACAGAGGCTTGGTTAGGGTTCTACCCATTTCTGCTGGTGAGTACGTCTTTCTTGTACATTTTTGATTTCTGCAATTACATTTGTCAGTCTTGGTCATTGAGGGCTTTTGATATTTATATGGCCAGTTCTGGGCGTATGAGAGGCTTCCTTACTTACGGGCCGCCACTGCTTTAGGTTTGGGGACCTATCCCCGAGGACGATGTTGGTATCACTCCACTCTGATGGAGGTCCCTGTTGCTAAGGGTTTTACTCATTTCTGCATTAAAGCTTTTGACAGCCTAAGCAATCTCGTGGATCCCACATACCTCTGAGTTTTTGACTGTTAGAATTGAAGGAGGCTTCCCACTGGTCGGGAGTTTGCATTGTCGACCCGCAGAGTCCCGTTTTTGACAGAAGGATGCTGGGAGCTCTATCTAGGAGAGCGTGCTATCAGGAGTATTACAGGGCAGATCCGTATTCCTATTGTTCCTCCTATTTAGCATAATTGGCCATTGATCCAGCCACTGACAAATATCCCTATGGAGGGCGTAGATGGCTTTGCCCTATCAGAGGGTCCTTACAGCCAGGAGGGATTCAGCAGCTGGTGGAGTCCTCGCATTATTAGAGCTCAGACTCGTACTACCCAGTTTATGGCAATCATGGTGCCTGGGTCTGTGATAATGACAAACTGGATAACTTGCCTCAGGGGCCTACTCATTTGGACCAGATTGCAGGACTAACCCATGAGTTGGAGAGAGCTCATTTATTCATTAGGCATCTTGGCAGAGACCCGTCAGAGGCATCTTTTTTTGACCCTTCTAGCTCAGGAGTGGGCCCCTCATCAGGTCCATTTTGCAGCAGTTTTGTAGGGGCTGATCCTCTCTTTTATCGCCCAAACATGCCTGATGACCGCGACTTTGTGTCCACGGATGAGATAGAGCAGGTTAACCACCTTATCGTAGATGTTTTAGATCTTTTTGGATAGCTATTGTAGCTATATCTTTTGGTCGGCCACTGTTTTAACTTTTGGGCAGCTGTGCCCCATTTTGATAGACCAATGTTAGTAGTTGGGGGGTTATGCCCCATATCCCTGTACTTTTTATTTTGTTTTGTATTTATCAGACAGGGATGATGCTTGTAGTAGATAGTTTGTTATAGATATGCATGATATTTCCTATCTATTGCATTATGTTTATTATTGTCATTATGCATTTATTATGTCATGTGTATACATTTAGATAGATGAGTTTAGATTTGACCCCTGGATGGTCTTGTGATACGGTGATACAGATTTCGTCCTCTACCGTTAGCCGTATTGAGCATTTACCACCGTCTGTTGTGGCATCATCCTTGAGATCGTGGTATGAGAGTCTGCCCTTCCCAGCTAGAGGGGCAGTGGATCAGATGTTGGGGAATTCGTTGGCCCTTATAGACTTTCAGGTGCCATACGGGTTTATAGATGACATTTTTTCTTGTTGGATACCTGACAGACAGGTCTTTCGCTTTGGGCATCATGAGCTGACTCCGACCCTTGACGAGTACCAGCGGTTTACTGGCTTAGCTTTAAAGGTGCCATGCGCTCATACAACGATCAGTGATATGAGGAGACCATTCATACGGATGTCAGGTCTTCGCCAGAGCATAGTTATGGTTGAGATCATATCTGGATGTGTGATCTCCATTAACTTTTTGATCAATCGCTTCGGTGAGCTTGATAGTTATGATCGTCATGCCGGGGATTTTATTGTATCGGCAGAGGCGTGGCGTTTGGCCAGGATAGACGTTTTATTTATGTGCATAGTAGCCTACGTCTATATGCCGCTACATTTGGACCATTTGGATATGGGATTGATAGTTGTGGTTTGGGCCCTTAGGCAGGGTAGCACCATCATACTTTTGATATTGGCTGAGACGCTGAGAGGAGCCACCTACTGCAGTACCCACCCAGAGGGGTTTTCTAGAGGCAGTTCGGTCTTGCTGTACGTATGGCTCATGTCCCATCTACGACCGATTAGATTTTTTAGACACCAGGGGTATTGTTTCACCCATGAGATAGCCATGTCACTCTTTTTTTAGCTTGCAGAGTGTACCGATGCCGAGACATGGTCATCATTTATGTCTAATATTACGCATCCGTTCTCGATTCTGCCCTGCTCAGGGCTAGTCTCCCCCAATAGATTTATTACCCATGCATCCGGCGTGGACTATTTACCCCTAGCGGGATTGAGGGGAGTGACTACTTACCATCCTCTGGTTGTTATGGGCCAGTTTGATCAGTTTTAAAGCCTGCATCAATTTGAGGGGGCTGTTGATCAGAGGATGTCAGCTTTGTCTATGTCATCTGCCGATTTGATTCGAGTGTATGATTGTTGGACTCATAGGGAGAGGGCTGATTTCTCCAGTAGCAATTCAGATTGTTCTCCAGAGTACTCAACGTGGTTGGAGGAAGATATCGCATCAACTGTATTTATTCAGTCAGCTCCGATAGTGGACTCAGACGAGGAGGAGCCTATGGAGGATCCTGAGTCTCCTACTGAGGATGAGTTGTTCATAGGTATGATAGCAGCAGTAGTTAGTGACACGCCGATCATTCCTGCAGGGACAGATCCAGCTTTGGCAGACTCATTAGCTAGGATGACCTTTTAGAGAGATTAGGATAGAGCCCTGATGTTGACTGCCCTGTCTGGCAGGGATTTAGCTTTTGCTGAGAGGGATGCGGCTCGAGTCGCTCAGGATATGACATTGATTGAGAGAGACGAGGCTCGATCTTTTTGCGACACTGCTTTCGTTGATATTGAGGAGACTTTGATCTCTAGAGATGCAGATTTTGCGGAGAGGAATGAGATTCGATCTGCCAGAGACGCAGATTTTGTGGAGATTGAGGAGGTTTTGATTGCCAGGGATGCTGCTTTTGTGGAGAGGGATGGGGATATAGCTTCCCGGGGTTTCCACATTGCTGACAGTACTGCTCTCCGATCTTATACTCATGGTCTAGTTACTGGGATGAGTGCATTCATTGATGATCATAGTGCCACAATACAGATGACTATGGATATTTTAACCTGCATAGAGGCTGAGGGTATTGCATTTGCAGCTGCTCCTCCATCTTCAAAGAGAGATGCCATGTTGGCATTACTGTCCCGCTTATCCATGGGTCCATAGACTATCTTTATTTTTCCTGCACATACTAGATCAGCCATTTTTGTCATGTACAGGACAATATGCATATATCAAACAGTATAATATATTAGAGAAATATATTTTGATTTACTTCCCTGTTTGGATGTGTATTGTCATTGCTGAGTGATTATCACTTCTTTCATGACTTGCTGTTGTTGATGTATCTTGAGCTTCTCCTTGATGGACTGACAGTGAGATGTTAGAGAGTATCTCAGATAGGCCTGCTGACCAAGGAGGCTTGATAGTCTTTTAGGTTTCATATGATTTCGGTGTCTTGGAATTGTTTTTTATTTTTTATTGAAGGTCAAACAGCACCGTAAATGGCTGCCTACGTACTCCCGAGTGGAAGGAGATCAGGTCATTCGTAGTTCAATTTTGGTGTGAGAGAGGTTTGAAAAGTATTTGTCTTGAGTTTAGTTTGATTAGTTTTTGTGTTTTTGTTTGGTTTGACCTCACCAGAAATGGCTGCCTACGTACTCCTGGGTTGAGGGAGATTAGGTCATTCGTAGTTTCGGCCTCTAGTGAAAACCAAACCTTATTTGATTCGTAGGACCAGGATGCTGGTATGCTTGTGTTTCAAACATAGTACCTATTTTTGGTGTCTGAATTGATGAGTTGGGGAAATTTTCTCCCATCCATTTCTTGTAGTCTGATAGCTCCTCCTGTCAACACTTCCTTAACAATGAAAGGGCCTTCCCAATTCGGGGCAAACTTTCCTTTGGCTTCATCTTGATTGGCCAAGACTTTTTTCAGCACCAAGTCATTTTCTTTGAATTGCCTTATTCGGACTTTCTTGTTATAGGATCAAGCAATACTTTGTTGATATAATTGTCCGTGGAAAATGGTTGTAGCCCTCTTTTATTCTATAAGGGATAGTTGGTGGTACCGGTCTTGCAACCACTGATCTTCGTCCATTTGAGCATCGATCAAAACTCTCAGGGGCTCCATTTCTACTTCTATGGGAAGGACTGATTCCATGCCATAGACCAATGAATAGGGGGTAGCCCCAGTAGAGGTACACATTGATGTCTTGTATGCTAATCTTTGTGATTGGTGGACATTTTTTGCATAATCTTCTTGATATTCTTGTTGCCCGCTTCGACAGCACCATTTATCTTTGGCCGATAGATAACAGAATTGAGATGATTGATGTGGAACTTGCTACATAGTTCTTTCATCATTTGATTATTCAGGTTCTTGGTGTTGTCTGATACGATTACCTCTGGTTGTCCATATCGACAGACGACATTTTTTCTGATGAAACCAATGATGACCTCTTTTGTGACTTTGGGAAAAGAGGCTACTTCAACCCACATGGTGAATTAGTCAATCATGGTGAAGATGAATCGATGACCATTGCTAGCTTTTGGTTCCACTGGACCAATCACATCCATTCCCCAGATGGAGAAAGGCCATGGTGAACTCATGTTGTGTAGCTCATTTGGAGGAGCGTGTATGACATTTCCATGTACTTGGCATTGAAAGCATCTCATGACATGATCATCACAGTCAGCTTTGAGCGAGATCCAATAATGTCCTGTTCTTAATATCTTCTTGACCAGCAGATGACCACTCATGTGTGGACTACAGATCCCACCGTGGACTTCATCCATCAATCTCTGGGCTTGCACTTTATCAAGGCATCTTAACAGGCCTATTCCAGCATCTCTTTTGTATAGTGCATCTCCGCTCAGATAGAACTTCATAGGCATCTTGTTAATCCGCTTTCTCTAGGATTGGCTTGCCCCAGCGGGTGTAGATCCATCTCGAAGATATTCTTTGATGTCTTGATACCAAGGCTGCTTGATAGGAGGTATTTCATCAGATATGTCTCCAATGTAATTCCCGTATGTCGGGGTCTTCTGACTTATGAATTTGATGCAGGGAAGCCCACTCCTATTGGATATGCGGATCAAGGAATCTAACGTCACCAATGCATCAACGAAGTTATTCTTACCCCTAGGAATATGGATGAAGGTTATGTCTTGAAAACCCAGAGATATGTTAATGACCTGCCAATGATAAGGCAGCAAATGCAGTTCTTTGGTGTGATATGCCCCAGTGGTTTGTCTGATAACCAATTCAGAGTCTCCAAAGACTAGTAAATGTTTGATACCCATGGATTGGGCTAACTTCAACCCCATTATGCATCCTTCATACTCGATTGTGTTGTTGGTGTTACCAAATTACAATTTGGTAGCCACAAGATATTGTTTTCCTGTACTAGAGATAAGGACTGCCCCAGCTCCGGCACATTTTCCATGGTTGGACTGTATTCTCTTGTTGGAGTTGTTGAATTATCATGATCCCATAATCCGTGAAATAAGTCTCCCGGGGCTCGAACCCTCCTGTTGGTGCTTCGGCTAATTGATTTGCAATGCCTTGACTTTTGATGGACTTCTGAGTCATGTAGACAATGTCAAACTGTTTTAGGATCAACTGCCATTTGGACAGTAGATAATTCAACATTGGTTTGTTGAATACGTATTTCAGTGGATCCATGCGGGATATGAGGTAGGTCGTGTGCCCATGGAGGTAATGTTGTAACCTCATGGCGGCCCATGCTATCGCACATCAAGTTTTCTAGATCAGGGTGTACTTTTGTTCACAACTGCTGAACCTTTTGCTGATGTAGTAGATGACTCTCTCCTTGCTACTATCATCTTTCTGTCCCAGCATACAGCCCATTGCATTGGCATTGAAGGACAAGTACATAAATAAGGGAACTCCGTCCCTTGGGGCTACCAAGACTGGTGCTTCGATCAGCTGCTTCTTGATGGCAAGGAAGGCTTTCTAACAATCCTCATTCCATTTGGTGGAGGAATTCTTCCTTAGTAACTTGAAGATGGGTTCACAGGTTGCTGTGAGCTGGAAAATGAATTTGCTTATGAAATTAATTCTCCCCAAGAACCCGCGTATCTCCTTCTCTGTTCGAGGTATTGGCATCTCAGTGATAGCTTTGATCTTAGCAGGGTCTAGCTTGATGCCTCGATTACTCACCAGGAATCCCAACAACTTTCCTGATTTGACGCCAAAAGCATATTTGGTTGGGTTCAGCTTGAGGTTGTACTTACGCAACCTGTTGAACAGCTTCCTGAGATGGTCGATGTGATCGTCCTCCCTCCGGGATTTGCTGATGATGTCATCCACATATGTGCATCATGTCATGAAACAGGGCCATCATGGCTCACTGATATGTGGCTCCGGCAATGATGAGGCTGAAGGATAATCGTCTATAATAGAAAGTTTCCCAGGGAGTGATGAAAGCTATTTTCTCATTGTCTTCTTCAACAACCATGATTTGATGGTAACCAACAAAGCAATTCACGAAGGAATACATGCCATACTGCGTCGTATTGTCAATCAGAATGTGGATAAATGGCACAGGGAAATTGTCGTTGAGGCAGGCTTTGTTCAAATCCCGGTAATCCACGCATACTCGCACTTTCCCTCCCGGCTTTGGCACGGGGACTATGTTAGACAGCCACTCTGGGTATGTTGATACCATGATGATACCGGCTTTGAATTGTTTAACGACCTCTTCTTTGACTTTCAGACTCCATTCAGGTTTCAATTGCCTGAGCTTCTGTTTGACTGGCTTGAATCCATCTTTGATGGGCATTCGATGGATGACAATATCAGTAAATAAGCCGATCATGTCTTCATCCGACCATGCAAACACATCCTAAAACTGCGTTAGGAGTTCGATCAGATTGGTTTTTTGGTCTTGGGTGAGGTCTATGCCTATCTGAATTTCTTTGATGTTTTCGGAGGTTCCTATATTTATAGTGGTGGTTTGGTCGAGGTTCGATTTGGGTTTGTCTTCGACCCATTCTTTGATCTCCTCAGGCACCGCATAGCCATTTTCCTCCTCCTGATCAATATCCATCAAGTCGAAGTTTAGTTCTACATCAAAGTTGTAGTCACTATAACAAGTTGGCATCTTGTCAGCAGTGACAAACAAATCCAACTCTAGAGTCCTAAAAACAAAAATGCTTTCACTTTAATATATGCAACTGCTTAAATATACAAAGCAATTGGCAAAATATGACAAAAGTTACTGCTATAGCTGTGCAATCAAAAGTAAGCAGTAAATGAAAGCATGTCACAAGGCATATGGACTCTCTGCCCCTTTACCCTTTTTGACTGAGGCAAGGGATGCTGCTCCAGTTATCCAGGGTTAGATCCTCATGAACAGGGAGGATCACGAAATTGTGCTTGTCTGCCTCGTCTAGGATAATGACTGAGACATCCTTTACAATAGGGCCGGAGTTTTTCTTTGAACTGCACCCTTTTCCCTTCTTGATGCTAGGAATTTGAATCCGATCCTCATCGTCACTGTCTGGGTTCCCATCATTCATACCCTCGTAGTTTATGATAACCCGCATGTTAGCAAATGGGTCTCGTCCTTCGTACATGATCTTTTCTTTTCCCTTTTTGCTATCACCTTCAGGCTTTGGGGATTTTCTTTCTCCGGCTGGTATGATTGGAGGAAACAACATGGCTGATACCACAGTAGGGATATTCCTCATTGTCTTTATGAAACCAGCATAAGTGAGATTTGGCAGCAGTATGGTGGAAGCATAAGCCTTAGGGTGCTTATGTGGAATCCGATGGCTTGACCTGGATGAATAACCAAACCCAACACTCCCTATTTGGCTTGGGATTTGGACTGGACTTCTGATACCTTACTGGTTCTTTCCTAACCCTTCTCCAGGTTGGAAACCTAAAGATACCATCTCTTGGCCTACTGTCATCACTTCAAGGGAGACCT